>PPLF02000006.1:0-479438 GCA_003706395.2 Danielozyma ontarioensis
CCCTTCCGATTTCCACTCCCAACAACGCTGATTCTCCATCTGTTCCAGTAGGGCCACCTGCCCTGGTCTTTGAGGGAGAGAATAGGTCACGTGGTGTCTTGGTGGTGCACGCACACCGCTGCATTTTTTCTAGAAGTAATTGGAATCCTAAGACATCACTTATCATTCATCACCGCTGGTCCAAAGTCCGTGCAAGATATCTACCATGAGACTCTTTCACAACGCTAGTGCTGCATCCAGATTGATTTCTAGGAGACCGCTCTTTGTCAGAAGAAGAGCATATCAACCTCGGGCTAAGTTCTTCCACACTTCCAACCGACTCTCGATTGACTTCGATCCTTATAAGACGCTTGGAGTGGAAAAGAAAGCAGATGCGAAAGATATCAAGAAGGCATATTATCAGCTTGTTAAGAAGTACCATCCCGATGTCAACAAGGAAAAGGATGCCGAGAAGAGATTCCACAAGATCCAGGAATCATATGAACTTTTGAATGATAAGGAAAAGAGAGCTCAATACGATCAGTTTGGAGCCGCTGCATTTGATTCCAACGGTAACTCCAATCCGTTCGCAGGGGGCGCCCACGGTGGGAATCCGTTTGGAGGCGCCAGTGGGGGTCATCCATTTGGAGGTATGGGATTTGATTTCGAAGACCTATTCAAGCAAGCGTTCACCGGTGGCCGCGGCGGGTCTGCCGGTGGTAGTGGATTTGTTACCGAACATGTGGGAGACAATATTGAAGTGTTGAAGAGCATTTCGTTCAAGGACTCCATTTTTGGTACCAAAGTCAATGTTAATTATAAGGCAGTGGACTCTTGTGGTACCTGCAAAGGTACCGGGTTGAAGAAAGGTAAGAAGAAGTCTACTTGTGGTACTTGTCATGGTACCGGACAGTCCACCCACATAATCGGAGGATTCCACATGGCATCAACTTGTTCAAGCTGTGGAGGATCGGGTGTCACTGTTTCCAAGTCTGACGAGTGTGGCACTTGCCGCGGACATGGTGTTCAGGAAGTTCCCAAATCTACCACGGTGGATTTACCATGTGGTGTTGCAGATGGTACTAGATTGAGAGTTCCTGGGGCCGGAGACGCTCCTTTTGTTACCAAGGACCCTTACAACCAAGTTAGAAATGGAGATTTGATCATTCGCGTTCACGTGGAGCTGGATCCAGTTTTCTCCCGGGTACAAAACAAAATTGTCGTCAACACCGATATTCCTATGACCACTGCGGCCTTAGGAGGAGAGATTGTGGTCCCCACGATCGATGGCCAGAATATCAAGCTAAAGATTCGTCCCGGAGTGCAAAATGGGCGCACGTTGACGATCTCCGAAAAGGGGGCTCCTATCAACAGGAACATAAACAATAGAGGTGACATGGAAGTGCGTCTTAATGTCAAGACCCTCACCCCAGAAACTCCTGTTCAAACGGCGTTGTTGGAGGCATTGGCTGATGCCTTTAATGATAAGACTGCCAGACGAACCGACGCGCATTGGAAACTTGATGTGGATGATGCCAACGACACCAAGATAGATGAAACTTACGACGAGAAGGATTTGCACCCCTCTAAACTAAAGAGAATTGGAAAGTTCCTTGGCAGGTTCTTCAACATGAAAGATGAGAAGTAATTTAAGCTCTTGTGCTTACAGCACAGACCCTGGACGCCATCCGCCATCGGTCATTGTTGGTGTTACCTTCGGCAATTAAGTTGCTTCCGACCGTTCACCGCTAATCTTCCACTGCTTCCGGTCATGTCGTCCGGTGTCGCCCCAACCCCCTTATTCCCTTTTTTCTGTCCCAACATCATGATCCTCTCGTGGCGGATCTCTCTTGTATAATCCTGTATTCATGTATATAGTACATACACATTCTTGAAAGCCCCGTTCTCTCCATCTTCTCCAAGATATGCCGGCCTCTGGCCTAGGCGTTGCCCGAGTCGTGTTTTTTCGACTCATCACCATGTCTGCAAGTGACTGGCCCTGTGACGCGTATTTTCTTAAATTAACGAAAAGCAAATATTTTCGTGTTTTATTTACTTTTCGCATCTTAATCCCAGCGCCAAATGCTTTATCCCACACCGGTTGTGTTAAAGTGTTATAAATCGTCTCACACTTCAACCACCATCATCCGTGTAGAAACTTCTCGTAGTCTTCTCAATGATTTCTATCCGTACCAGTGGAATCAACTTAAGCGTAGGCCCCGCCACAAAAGTAAACTAAAATCGTCCCAGATGCGGAGTGATGCGCAAAACAAGGGACACCGGTTACGAGGGTAAACACTTGCATAAATCGTGTTTTTAAAACTTAGGGTATATTCCCGACTGTGCTGTTTCATATCCATTACTACCGAGTGTTCTATTCATAAGCAATCCAAATCCTTGTTGTGATTCTTCGATTGCATAAATCGTTTGTCAGTTGTTGTGGTAGACAATTTTGCTTCTTCTTTGTTTTGTTCACTTAATTACCTCCCGTCGTTTATTGATGGACCTTACCACCATCTAGTCCCTGGTTTGATATGTCACTCGCTCCTCAGAAACCGCTCCCATCGCTACCAATGGTTAGCAACCCCAATCTCGAAGACATCAGTCTAGCATCTTCGGCTTCTCCTAACCGCCCTGCCTACACGCCTTCCCCCTTAAAACATCTGGTTAATCGGTCTATTTCTATCAAGTCCAATGGTTCCGGAGCTTCCACCACCTCCCGATCCACTGCTGACGACTATCAGTATATGGTCAGTGTGCAAAAGACACCTGGCAACCTTACACCTTCTCAGAGACTCAAGCTCAGGAAAGATCAACTTAATAATTCCATCTCTCAGTTCAAGCAACCGTCACATTTCAAGAAGCTAGAGACCACTTTTGATACCGAAGAAGATGAGATCGACATGGATGTCTCTTTTTTCAACGTGCCATTCTCCCAGCCATTGATTTCGCTTGCCAACAAGGAAAAGTTCACCTTTGGTAACAACGAGCGGAAAGTGTCTTACACCTCTGAGTCCACTCGTACCTCTTCCATCATTTCCCAGGACAGCTCAGACTCGGTCTTTGACCGCAAAAAGACCAATTCGGTCATTTCCAACTCTTCATTTTTAAGCCATCAAGATATTTCTGACATCAACACCTCCACTGATGCGTTGGAGCTTACTTTGGCGTTTAATAAGGATGAGACCATTCAGTATAAAGAAGAGAGTCGCTTGAAAATGAAGATTCTTGCCGACTTCAAGAAGATCAATCTTCTGAATTCGGCATTAGTTCCTCACCCTCAGCTGGCCCTTCCCCCACTACCCCAGAAGACTCTCCGTAATGCCCGTTCCGAGATGGACTTAATGTCTCGGACTCCACTCCACAGTGACCCTTCTGCATCTAACCTATCATTGGCATTGGCTAATGCTCCAGAGAGCATTTCTAAATATCACACCTTCACCAGACCAACATGGCTTCCTCCTAAATCCAGTTTCGATCGTTTAAAGCACAAGCGGGAATCCGAGAATATCATCCACAAGGCCGTGTTGATTGAAAGTCAGCAGCAACTGCTTCATCTTGCTAACCTAAATCGTCTTCGTAAGTTGAAGCAGCAGGATCTTGATAAATGGGAGGCCATGGTGCCATATGACGAGAAGTCTCGCTTGGCTTTCAAAGAAGCTGTCACTTCGTCTCTGTTCAAGCACATGTACTGGAGAGGTATTCCCAAATCTGTTCGGTCATCCATATGGTGGCATCAGATTGGTAACTCACTCCGTATTTCTTTGAAGGACTACGAGTCTTGTTCACTGAGGGCTTATCAGCTAGTTAATCAAGCAGAAGCCCACATTGACAACGATGGCGGTCAAGATACTGACCTACTTACTTTCTACACTACGCTTCGTCACGATCTCTTGGACACCTTCCCTGACATCAATTATTTCCAGCACGCCGACGTCTATGACCTGTTGACTAACTTGATTGTTGCATTTATTGTGTACATGAATGAGTCCTTTAACAAGCACTCTGGTAATAGCAACTACAATTTCCACTGCTACTTCACTGGCCTCAACACCATAGCCGCCATCTTATTTCACACTTACAAGGACCCATTGATGACATTCACCAGCCTTTGTAACATTTTCAACGCTAAGGGCTCATTGAATATCCTCATCGACCACAGAATGGAACAGGTCCCCTCCAACAAGATGCTCTTAGAGTCCATGCTCCAGTCGTGCTTGATTGAAAAGTATGAGTACCGGTTCAATGAGGTGCATAACCGTCTCTACACCCACTTTAAGGTGATCGGATTGCAATCCATGAACTACTTGCCCAACATTTTCCTCAGTATCTTTTCCAACATATTCAATTTCGAGCTCAGCGCTCAATTCTTGGATATCTGGATATTTGAAGGTGAGGAATTTCTCATCAAGGCCATGATGGGTTTGTTTACCAAAATTTCATACAAGCTTTACGGAACCAAGCAGGAAGTTCTTGATTTGCTTGGGGAAACCAACCGTGCTATCTTGAACGATTCCACTGATGTTTACCGCTACTTGAATATCGGTCATCAACATGAGTTTGTCGAGTTAGTCAAGAAGTCTTAGTGTTAATTAGTGTATATTACAACTGCTGGAAATATAGACCTTTCGGTCCAGCATAATCAAGTTTAACTCTACAGTCTTTCAGGAAACAGATTATTATAGATGCTAATCATATGGTACATGAAGTGAAAAGAGAACACTAGTTTTTGGCGTTATTAATGGTATCAAGTAATTCCTTGCCATCAGCAGGTGTCTTGACTCTCAACACATATGTTTCCAATTTTTTGTCGGGGTTGATGGTAGGAACTCTAACCAACGATCCATTTCCGATTGAATCGTAATTGATGTCTTTATTGATCAAAGTATTCAAAAGAATCCGCAATCCACCATCGGCACGAATGAGAATTCGTGACTTGGAGGTTTCCTTGTTCTTAAGGACCTTGAGCTCTCCTAGTCCCTTGGAGGTGTACGGGTTCTCCTTATTGTTGGGGTCCAATAGCATCAACTTGGTTTTCTTTTCGTAGAGGACTTCCTCATCTTCCTCTCCAGTGGAAGGCGTCTCGATTGCTGTATTTGATAACGATGCAACAGGCTTGAATTCTGCACCATTTTCGTTTTCATTTGCTTCATCTGCTTCATCATCCTTTTTGTCGTCATTGGCAGTCAGTGGATTGCTACTACTGAAGTTGAATGAAGGAGTGGACCCAAACGAGGAGGTACCATTGGTGGTGCCAAAGCTGAACGCGGGTTTGTCGGTGGTGGTAGAATCGCTAGAAGCGGGCTTCGCTCCGAAACTGAAAGATGGAGAAGCGGAATTTCCAAATGAGAATGGTTTGGAAGCGCCATTTCCAAACACACTGGGCGTGGCATCATGCTTCTTCCCTCCGAAAGAAAATGCAGACTTATTGTCGCTAGCAGGAGGGTTGAACGAAAATGTGGGTTTAGACTCGTCGGCAGATTTTGGAGCGAACGAAAAGGTGGGTTTGCTGGAGTCGCTTCCTTCAGCGGGCTTAGACTCTTCGGTGGCTTTAGGCGTAAACGAGAAAGCTTGTTTCTTGGCTCCACTTGCGTCCTGGTCAGATGGCTTGGGGTTGAACGAAAAAGTTGGCTTGTCCGATGGCTTGGAACCAAAAGAGAAGGTAGGTTTATCACTAGCATTTTCCTCAGAAGACTTCGAAGCGAATGAAAATGTTGGCTTGGATTCATCTGACACAGGCTGCGAGCCAAACGAAATGGCGGGCTTGTCAGTGGGCTGGGGAGTGAACGAAAATGCGGGTTTATCATTCTTGTCGTTCTTCTCTGATGAACCGAAAGTAAATGCGGGTTTATCACTCTTGCCATCGTTCTTTTGGGTGGATCCAAATGAGAACTTAGGCTTTTCTGACTTGTCTGGTACAGGGGCGGTTCCAAAAGAGAAAGCCGGTTTCTCTTCCTTTTCAGCAGTTGAATCTAACGAAAATGCCGGCTTCTGGGCGCCTTCCTTTTTTGTGTCGTCCTTTTCATCCTCCTTGAATTTGAACACGCTGTCTTGGATGGGCTTGCTGAAGGTAAAAGTAGGACCCTTAATTTCAATTTCGGAGTCGGAGTCGGAGTCGGAAGAAGGCTTCTTTTCCTTCTTGGGACCAAACGTGAATGGAGACTTCTTCAATGGTGGCTTAGCAGCCAAGGTAAACTTAGGGCCCTCGACCTTGATTTCCTTCTCAGAATCGGAATCGGAATCAGACTCAGAATCGGCTTGGGCAGCAGTCTTAGAACCAGCGGCAGGCTTGGCCTCCTCGTTGGCTGCGTCGGAAGCCTTAGCGGATGCTGGGGTGAACGAAAGTGAATTGGAGGATGATGCTTTTGTTGACGGTTGGGAAGCGGGGGGTCGAAATGAGAATACCGGCTTTGAAGTTGGTTCTGGTGCTGGTGCTGAAACAGAAGATAGTTCAGCTTGTAACTTTTGGTAGTATGATATGTACTTTTCGGCCAAAGGAACGAAACTTACCACAGTTCCTGGAGTATTCAATTTGGTCAACGACTCGATGAACTTTGAGTTGAGAGCCTTAATTTTGTCATTCTTGTTGTCAGACGCGGGATTTGCAGCTCCAAATGTGGAAGTCGGTGCAGTAGAGGACGAAATGGGATTAATGGCACCAAATGGTGTCGAAGCAGCCGATGGCTTGCTAAATGCAGATCCAAAACCGGCACTACCAACTTTTCCTCTGGGTTTGAGGATTCTTCTTTTAGCCATGACTTCAGGAGCGGCCCTCGGAACCATGGGCTCGTTGTCATTGTCTGAGGAAGGATTCCCCAACCCCTCTCGGGTGATCTGCTCGTCGGCACCTCTTTTAGCCATGATTGCTTAGATTAATGAGATGAATCCAATTAAAGCAGTTTCACACTCTATGAGTATGAAATGCACGGATGTACCCACCGCTCAAGAGCTGAGGGCATGAACCCTAGGTCATGTGATGTGTTTCGAAAACACGTGCATAGCGCGCAAGAAACACCTGTGCACCTGGCTCTTGACCGCGACGACGAGGGCATTCCTGCATGCACCCGTCTCCTTTCTGGTGAGACTCTCCCATGGCCTGCACGTCCGCAAGAAAAATTTCTAGCTCAAAAGTTTTTTTGAACTTTAGTTAGAATCGTTAAGCAAGTATGTTCCTATTGAATGGGCCCCAACAAGAGATACTTATGTGAAAGCAAGCATGAGATGAATATACTACACCTGAAGAGATATCACAAGTGTTGCGGAGAGAACAAGCCTTTCTACCGGCGGAAGAGAAAATGTTGGAGATGATCAAACATTGATCGAAAAAACTGAAAAACGTCATTCCGATTGACTTCTAGCGTCAAAGGTATTCAAGGCTGCTGTACCAAGTGAAATGTTTGTCGATGCTACTTTTCTAGAGTTTCTTGTTTCCCCTGATTTTACTTCATTGTACTAACATTTATAGCATGGCTCCAAAGATTCAACAAACCAAGGCTGCTAAGGCCGCTGCCGCTTTGGCTGGTGGTAAGAAGGGTAAGAAAAAGTGGAACAAGGGTAAGGTTAAGGACAAGGCTCAACATCTCGTTGTCTTGGACCAAGAAAAGTACGACAGAATCATGAAGGACATCCCTACCTACAAGTATGTTTCCGTCTCTGTTCTTGTTGACAGATTGAAGATTGGTGGTTCTCTTGCCAGAGTTGCTCTCAGACACTTGGAAAGAGACGGTGTTATCGTTCCAGTCCTCAAGCACTCCAAGCAATCCATCTACACTCGTGCTGAGTAAATTCATCTTCCCATAAAGGTATATTAAATCGAAAAGATTAATGATGATGAATTTCCAGTATATAACAAATAAATTAATCTTAAAGATTGTATTATTAATATTATTGTAGCTTGATCACGGGCCTTTTGTCTCTCACTATTTGGAAACGATCGAAAGTGACTTTTCGCATCATGATTCTGTGTCTACGGTACGGTACAATTCCCCGTGGTATTGCTCCAGCAGGTGTGAGAACGTTCCTCAACTTTCCGTCGCCATTCAAGCTGCAAGAACAAAAGCATGCTGTGAAGAAGCGACTCAACGTCAGCCCTCAGCAACTATTCAATGTTGTTTCCGATGTGGCCCGGTATCGGGAATTTGTCCCCTTCTGTGAAGACTCTTTCATCAACCAACGAGACAGTACTACCAACTTGCCGACAGAGGCAGGACTAAGAGTGGGGTGGCAGCAGTATGACGAAAAGTTTACCTGCAAATTGGCATGCACTCCCAAAGAGAAGGTGGTGGCCGAGAGCATCACCATATCCTTATTCCACAGTCTAAATTGTGAATGGACGTTCAAAGAACCGCAATCGTTCAGGTTGACCCACCAACCTAGCTGTGAAGTGGAACTCAAGCTCCGATACAATTTTAAAAATCCAATTTACAATGCCGTCAGTTCGATGTTTTCAGACCAGGTGTCGAATATTATGATAAAAGCGTTTGAGCAACGAGCTCGCCAGCTATCGAAGGAAGAAACGCAAGGCCTCAATTAGGCTTATCGAGCATGAGAACTTGTGGTGAGCATAAATAGTACAATAATTGATGGAGACAATATGGTAATTTATAGAATACATAGGCTTCATGGCAACTTATAAAATGCATAGGCTTCATAGTATTTTATACAGTAGCATATCCATCACGCTCCTGTGGACTCATGTATGATGTAAGTGCATGAATTGGTATGAACAAAATTTGTAGCGTAGAACTAGATTTGCTTGGGAATAAGACCATGAGTACCAACAGTATATTCTCTCACGTAGTGGTTAGTGATTCTAGGCAATGAAGAGTCTGGCAAGTAGATGTTATCCTTGAATGAGAAGCTTCTTTTCCGCAAAGTAGAAGAAGAAGCTCCGTTGAGAATTTGACTGAGGTTAGAATGGGAGGAGACAAGACTCTGTAATGAGGAGCTGCTGTTGGCCATCGAGCTGAACCCGGTTTTGATACCTTGTTCATATTGGGGATACTTTACATTCTTGAGGTATGACAAATTGAGAGGCGACATGGTGGTAGGCTTCACCAAAGACTTAGTGATCCAGGCATCGTCCGAGGTTAATGGCTTGATACAACGAAGACAGTTGCGGTAGAACTTACGTTGGCTCTGGGGTCTTTCACACATGGGATTCCACTTATAGTCTGAAGCGGACTTAAACAGACTTGAAGGAACGTTGGTGTTGCGTCTGCTGCGGACAATCCGCTTATCATCGTCTATGAACACGGCCGGATCACGGAAGTCTTCTTCGTCTTCTTCGTCGTCGTCATCCTCGTCGTCGGAGCGGTGGAGATCGGACAAATTCTGGATGTCGTCCTGATCGTCCACTTCTCGCTCATCCCTCACGATGTGGGAGTGTGAAATGTCAGGTCGTTCTTCGTCCTCATCTTCTTCATCGTCATCATCATCCTCGTCATCTTCGTCGTCAAGGCCAGAGATGATGAAACTGGGAACGGAGTTGGATCTCACTGGCTCCACCAGCGGAAGGTCTCGTGGGCATTCGCTCACCGTTGCCGCACGCTGGCGGGTGTGAGCGAATACGGGTATGTAGTTTGCTCCTCCAATGAGAAACTTACTGTTGGAGCTTGTACTGTAGGAGCGATTGGACGAGGAGAACTTGGACCTGAGTTTTGAAAATTTAAGTCTGCTTCGTATAGATGAATTGTCAGAACGCACCTCTGGGTCTCTTTTTGAGTGGGAGCTGGTCTGGTAGTTGTATATGTTGCGACGTCTTCTTCGGGGCACGGTACGGTAGCGAGGGATTTCTCGTTCGTTTAGATCAAGCGCCACATCCTTGCCGGTGCTGATGGCTTGATTCCAGAAGATCAAGTCACGAGTAGTGGGAAAACTTATCAAAAATTGCTCACTCTCGACTCTTAATCTAAGCACGTTGATCTTCTTTTTGTAGTCGGTGGCCAAGCCAATCTTGGCGTGCTGGAGCGAATATGACCGAACGAGTCTATTCTTGTTGCTTTTAATGATGCGGTAATGGTCTTTGGCGGTTAATGGAATAGGATTGTTCGAATTGGTGAAGGAATTGTAAAAGTCCAAATCGGCCAAGGCACCAGTGTCGTATGAAACGTTGGTGCCATTCACAAGCCCGAGGCGCTGGCAGTACTTGAGGAATTGTAAGTCGGAATCGTCGGTAAACTGAGACTTATAGTGGCTGGTCTCCACTTCTTCCTGTCGGTTGAAGTTACGATCAGGGCTGAATGGGGTGGGCCGGAATGAAAGGAGATGATTCTCTAAGGTGGTGGGCACCGCATACACGTTCAACTGCGTGGAGTTGAGCTCGAGAATTATGTGCTTCCACAGACGAGAGGGCGAAGCTTCGTAGGGAGTCAACCACTCAAGCTTGCGAGACACGATGCCAATTTTGTACACGGAAGGAGTATATGTGGGAAGTGGTTCCAAATGTGCAGGAATGGTGGTGGGATGGACAGCGAACCGGGGGCATCCGGCGGGACTAAGAGTATCGTAATCAGGAGGAGAGACCGGCGATGGTTCTATGAACAGAAGATACTCACTCTCGTAGTCGAAATCCGGGCTGGGGCTCAACGAGGCCGGCGTGGGGGGAGTTTCTTGGTGTGATAAGCTGTTTGATCTTGAGACTGGAGAAGACGTAGATATCAACTCCAGATCACAGGGAGAACTCACCGGGCTTATGGGACGCTTTGTAGGACTAGTGGTCCGAGAGTTCTTGCCGCTGGTGATAGATGCAATCAGCGACAAGTCAGACCGGATACCCAGTCCCAGAGGTTTGGCCAGTATGGTAATAGGGGTGGGCGGAGGAAGCACTCCCATGGCTGTATCGTTGGTAAGTGATTTGACTTGTAAACCCATGATTACCAAAGAGGACCAGAAAGTAGAAAGTCGGAAAAGCAAGCTCTGAAAAAAGAACACTTGTAGAGGAGTTGCTCAAGCTAATTTTTTGTGATTTTGTCAAGTAGGGATATTTCACTCTTTCATAGGTGCGACGATATCCGCAAAAGCAGGAGCCAGTCTTGTAGAAGTGTCTAAGCAAAAAAAGGGCCACTTGTAAGGCTAAATCGGATCAAGCGTTCAAATTTAGTGTTTGAGGGATCTTAAAAAAATCAGCAAAAGGGTGTAAAGCTTGATATATTGTGGCGGGATAACAAGTTCTTATCGTGGGAGCATGTGTCTTGTGCCTCAAGGAGCAAAACGTCTCGGCTTATCGGGAGTGGTGGAGGCTAATATGCCGGCTTGTGGATATTATCTGCAGAACATAGGGGCTGCCGACTTTGATCCGCTCCTGGTGCAGGAAAAGCCTCAGCCATGGGCAGACGTCCAAGATTTTAGAAGGTGAAGAAAATAAAAAAGAAATTCCACCGAGGACCCCGGTCGAGCAACCACGGATGACGGGATGACGGGATGACGATAGGAACCCATTACTTTACTGCTAGTTCTTACCCCAGGTCGAAGGAATTGCGCCCGGTTCAGGGCACCTGTGAATTACTTCGTTAAATGATGAGCCAGATATAAAATGATGCGATCCATATGATGCGGTCCTCAAGGGACCAACTAGATTGAACGCGAAGCTACACCCGGTACCGGCAAGTCACTCCATCATTGTGACGGAACTTCCGCTTACAACCCTGTGCGAAAATGCCGCAACTAGTGACAGCTTATGATCGCCCTGGATGCCGACGCAGACGAGGCGATCTTGTCAGGCTGGGGTCCTGTTGAGTTACTCTGTAGCTTGGTTGCCCCCATCAATGCGTCAACCACTTTTTCTTATGTAACTCGCAGCCACTCTAGCGTATATTCGTCGATGAGGTCATGATTGCGGAATTTCAAAGAAATTTAGTCTGAGATCACATGATAGGTCCGGCCTCACCAACAGTTGTTTAAGAGCACTGCAAAAGATTCTAAATTCATCACCATGACAATCACAATGAATTTTAATATGTTGTAGGGCTTCCTTACTGGGAGTGGTTGTGGCGCCCGACCCGGTGATGGTCCACCTTCGATTCATTATATTTCGAACCCAGTTATAGTTCACCAATGACTTGTAGTTCGAATGGCGGAATACGTCATGAAGGTTGATTAGCCTAGACAACTCATCTACCCCCATTAGTGATTGGATACCTGGAATCATTGATTGTAGTTGGGTGCTGTTGGGGACCTTGGTAGAGATGTGACTATGAGACACGCCGATGGTACTGTTTCCCTTGGGGAAATGCTGGAGCCCAATGAGTCGATGGTTGCGAATAATTTTTAACATGGTGGAAACGAGGTCGTAGTGGTAATCGTCGTTGGTCTTGGATATGGTGGGATTGAGATAGAACTGAATCTGCCTATTCACATCCACAAACGAGTCGATGCGCTCGTTAGTCTTGGGGCTCCCTTGAAGGGAAAATGACGGTGTTTCAAACACCTGAAATGACTCTAGGTAGTCAGGGAACGAAACTGCTTGAACTCCGGCTCGTTTGATTGCCCGCAAGAGTTTGGCGTTGGTGGAACGAAAGCGCTGGCCATACTTGACGCGCTGGTCCTTCGGTACGAGATCACTCGTAGTGTCCACCGTCAAGTTCCGGAGACTTTTTGTTCCCTGAAGGAACAACACCGCGTCTTCCTTGAACTGAACACAACTGTAGGGACTGGACAACACCGAAACCCCGATTCGTTCAAGCGAGAGCGACTCCACTTGCTTGAGTTGAGGAGAGAGCTCCCGGCCAAACGTGCCTAGGCACTGGCACGAATCGCTGATCCGGTGATCGTAAGTATTAAATGCATCGTCGCTGGGATTCTCGAGGTGGGTACATCCTATCTTTAACTGCATGTTATGGATGCGATCAAGATTGAAGCAACTTGAGACCACCGACGCGTCAAGTGCACATTCATACTTCTGTTCATAGGACTCGATGAATGCCTCTTCGCCTGCCATTAGTCCGTGACAGTGGTTGAAGGTCACATCACGAACGTTGGGAAATGGCTTGGGGTAAACTTTGGCTATGTTTTGCAAGAACGTAAGAGAGAGGTAATGGGAGGAAATGACGGTAAGTTTGGACACTTGTTCTATTAGTTGCCGAATGCCTATTTCATCTCTGGCATCCACTTCCATGTCTTCGATGTCTAGAATGGTGAACATGAGTTCGTCCACCGCTGGGAATCGGGCTGTACCGACTAGACGGGCTAAATTCTTAAACGACCGTAGTTGAAGCATACGGATCCGAGGTGGAATCCACCCAAGACGGTAGAACGCCATGATGTCGTCGTATGCAGAGTTGAAATGGTTCAACGGCACATTTCCAAAGTAAACGCTCTGTAGCTGAAGCAAGCACTGGTGTGGTTCAAACAAGTTCCTGGCCCATGCCTTGAGTTTGAATAGAACAAACAGAACGTCGTCGATAGTGATGTGGCGTATATGGCGTAGAAGATGAGGGTTCTGCTTGAGGCATAATTCCAAACGCTTGGCCTGGCTCAGTTCTCGAAGCAGATTCTCCACAATGGTCCATTTATCATATGATCCCCTCTTATTGGTGCCGCTCGATCCTGCAAGGTCGGTGATGTAGATACGGGCGTAGATCTTTTCATCCACGATATGCCGGAGATACTCGCATGTCTGACGAAGGTTATTGAGGTCCTCGAAGCTCAAATAATTAAGGACGTTTATCACAACGTCCTTGGATAAATCGCAAACACTCATGGTGCTGAAGTGCGATTTTTAACTGATGTTAGTCATAGCTCCATTGCCATGCTAGGGACTTCTCATTTTCGATCAAGCATTTCATCAGAGCCTTATCAGCTGAAAGGGACCAATTGTCTATTCGTTCGTATATTGCACCTTTAAAAATCACTACTGTTCTCATGTTGCACCGATGCTGCAATGATGTTGCATTGGTTGGAACTGTATCACAGCACCCTTACATTCTCGTCTGTTCCCGTGCGGAAAATAGATAGCGCTAAAACAAAGCGCCAAGTAGGGTAAAAGTAAACTCACAAATTGACCACCCCCTTTTCCCCCGAGTGTATTTAAAGTCACCGGTTGCTACTTTTTTCACATTTATCAGTCATGATTTCTCGAATTTTGGTGTTTGTATTGTTCTGGTCAGTGACTTTGGGGGTAAAGGTGAATCCATTACCCATTCCTCGCAACATCTCGTGGAGCGGCAGCGGACCCATTTATTTCGCTTCTAAACTCCACTTGAAGTGTGAAGGATCAAGTCAATTGGTGGAAAGGGCTTTTGAGCGCACTATTCTGACGGTATATGACTTGAAGTGGACTCCAGCTGCTGTGGAGAAACTGATTTCGAGTTTCCAACCGTTTCCTACTGGAGTTTCCAAGCGTCATGGTGCCGCGTCCATCAAATATGTCAATGTTGGCATTGATGATACTGAAGCGCCCCTTCAGCTTGGAGTTGATGAGACTTACACTTTGACGATTGAAGAAGGTTCAGATACAATTGAAATCTCCGCCGCAACTACATGGGCTGCTCTTCGCGCCTTTGCAACCCTTCAGCAAATTATTCTTTATGACTCCAGAAATAAAAATTATTACGTTGAAGAAGCCGTCGATATCTGGGACACTCCCAAGTACCCTCATCGAGGAATATTGATTGATACGGGTCGAAACTACATCTCGGTGAAGAAGATTCTCGAGCAGCTTGATATCATGGCGTTGGCAAAATTGAACACCCTTCATTGGCATATTGACGATACCCAGTCGTGGCCGCTTGAGATGGATGTGTACCCCGAGATGATCAAGGGAGCATATTCCGCAAGAGAGGTGTATTCCCACGATGACGTGCGTTATATTGTCAAGTATGCAAAAGAAAGGGCAATTCGGGTGGTCCCCGAAATTGATCTCCCCGGTCACTCCAGGCAAGGATACATTAGTATTGACCCTGATATTCTTTCATGTCAAAACTCTTGGTGGTCTAATGATGATTGGGACTTACATACCGCAGTGGAACCGCCCGCTTCGCAACTTGATATTATTAATGACAAAACCTATGAGATTGTGGAGAATATTTACGACGAAATCAGTGCTTTATTTGATGATGACGTTTTCCATGTCGGAGCTGATGAGCTCCAGGCTAACTGTTACAACTATAGTAAGTACATCACTGAATGGTTCCAGGAAGACCCTTCCCGTACCTACAAAGATTTATCTCAATATTGGCTCAAGCACGCGCTTCCCATCTTCAACAACACTCCCTCTAGAAGGTTGACGATGTGGGAAGATATCTTGTTGACCGATGAAGGTGCTCACACGGTGCCCACTGATATTATTCTCCAGCTGTGGAACAATGGAATTGACAACGTCAAGGAGTTGACCTCTAAGGGCTACGACGTCATTGTCTCTTCAAGTAGTCATTTTTATCTCGACTGTGGCTATGGCGGTTTTGTTACCAATGATCCAAGATATGTTGACGTTTCCGATAATGATGAATTCAACTCTGGCGCCGGAGGTTCTTGGTGTAATCCTTACAAGACTTGGCAAAGAATCTACGACTACGACTTTACTGCCAACCTCACTGAAGAAGAAAAGTCACATATCCTTGGTGCTGAGGTTGCCATGTGGTCCGAGCAAGTGGATAGTACCGTCATCACACAAAAGATCTGGCCCCGGGCTGCTGCCTTAGCAGAAAGCACCTGGAGTGGCAACCGTGATGAGACAACGGGGTATTTGAGAACAAATTGGCTAAGTCAGCGAATTTTCAACTTCAGGGAGTATTTAGTGGCATTGGGTTACTCTGCCAGTCCATTGGTTCCCAAATACTGTATCCAAAACCCTCACGCTTGTGACTTGTACCTCAATCAAACCTACCTTGATCAGTTTTAGTCCTGCAAGTGCGAGGAATGCTGCAATGTTGCAAAATAAAAACCGAGAGCAACCAACATCCTATGTGCAGACCGCAACCGTGATCTCATATATAAAGGCAAATAATCTCTCAAAAGTTGACAAATTAAATTATTTAGTAATGTCAGATATCGATCAATTAACCATCGCCACTATCCGTTTACTCTCTGTCGATCAAGTTGATGCTGCTCAAGCCGGTCACCCTGGAGCTCCTTTGGGTCTTGCCCCCGCTGCCCATGCGTTGTGGAAAAGAATGAAGTTCAATCCCAAGAATCCTAAGTGGATCAATAGGGATCGTTTTATTCTTTCCAACGGGCACGCTTGCGCTCTTCACTATTCATTGCTCCACTTATACGGGTTTGGATTACCGGTTGAAGAATTGAAAAGATTCCGTCAGGTCAATTCATTGACTCCAGGACATCCAGAAACCAACCACACTCCAGGAATTGAAGTCACCACGGGGCCATTGGGCCAGGGAATTTCAAATGCAGTGGGAATTGCTATTGCTCAAAAGCAGTTCGCCGCAACCTACAACAAGCCCGATATCACCATTTCTGATTCATTCGTTTATGTGTTTCTCGGTGATGGATGTTTGATGGAAGGTATCTCTTCTGAAACCAGTTCACTTGCTGGACACTTGAGATTGAATAACTTGGTTGCTTTCTGGGACGACAATCGGATCTCTATCGACGGTGATACCGCATTTGCGTTCACCGAAGATGTTATGACCAGATACAAGGCGTATGGGTGGCACATTATTGAGATTGAACATGGAGACACCAACTTAGAGGCTGTTTCCAATGCCATTGATGAAGCCAAGTCTATCCCTGATAAACCTACCTTGGTTAGATTGAGAACCACCATTGGATTCGGGTCTCTCGAAGCAGGCAAAGAATCTGTTCATGGGGCAGCGTTAAAGGCTGATGACGTAAAGCAGTTGAAAGAAAAATTTGGATTCGACCCCAATCAAAGCTTTGTCGTTCCCGAGGAGGTCTCTACTTACTTGCTGAAGAAGGTTGCTGAAAACCAAGGCTTAGAAGAAGAGTGGAATAAAAAGTTCAATTCCTATGTGGAGAAATACCCCAAGGAGGGTAAAGAATTGCAAAGACGTCTTGCTGGAAAATTGCCTGAAGGATGGGAAGACCTCTTACCAACCTACACTCCGAAAGATAAATCACTTGCTACCAGAAAGTTGTCAGAAGTCGTTCTTTCCGAGATTTCTCCTCATCTTCCTGAACTTATTGGAGGTTCGGCGGATTTGACTACCTCGAATTTGACCAGAACATTGGATGCAGTTGATTTCCAGCACCCTTCCACAAAACTTGGTGACTACAGTGGTCGCTATATCAGATATGGTGTCAGAGAACACGGAATGGGTGCCATAATGAACGGTATTGCTGCCTTTGGGGCCAACTACAAAAATTTTGGTGGAACTTTCTTAAACTTTGTATCGTATGCATCTGGTGCAGTTCGACTTTCCGCTCTCTCTCAGCTCCCTGTTATTTGGATTGCAACTCATGATTCCGTTGGATTAGGAGAAGACGGCCCTACTCATCAGCCTATTGAGACTTTGGCACACTTGAGAGCCATTCCCAACATGTCCGTGTGGAGACCTGCAGATGGAAACGAAGTCTCGGCTGCGTACAAGAGTGCTATTGAATCAACCAAAACTCCCCACATCATTGCACTTACCAGACAAGGAGTTCCTCATCTCGAAGGTTCTTCAATCGAAAACGCCTCCAAGGGGGGTTACACTCTTGTCAAACACGATAGTCCCGATGTCATTATTGTTTCCAGTGGCTCTGAGGTAGGAATTTCAAAAGAAGCCGTCGATTTGTTGAAGGAAACCGGAATCAACGCTAATTTAGTATCGTTACCAGATTTCTTGACTTTTGACAAGCAGCCATTGAATTATAGATTGTCTGTCTTACCAGATGGTGTGCCCATTATGTCAGTTGAAATCCTCTCACCTTTTGGGTGGTCCAGGTACTCTCACGAACAATTCGGTCTTTCTAGATTTGGTATCTCCGGAAAGGGTCCTGAAATATACAAGGTGCTCGAGTTTACTCCTGATGGGATTGCTGATAGGGCTACTAAGGTGGCTCAGTTTTACAAGGGAAAGCCAATTTTGTCACCGCTTAGCCGGGTTATCTAGCTTTATGAAGAATATATGAATTTCGATGCGTACGGAGGTGTTCAGCTATCACAAGTATTTTTTCTGTTAAAGGGAGATCCAGTCCAAGGCTGGCCCCATACAATAGGAAGTCTCGTAACTTATTCTCCGCTTCGATAAACTCAAAATGTATGTCGCCTCGAGATGCAAAGTACATCAACAAACAAATAGACCCTTCCCCATAGATATTTGTCGCAGGTACGGTGCCCCAGTCCATTGATTGATTAACTGCTTCCCAGACCTCTCTTTCGCAATAGTCCAAGGTATTCTGCTTTTGAGTGATGATGTGGGACACATACTGTAGCCATAGCACATTAAAATTATTGCTTTCTTGTCTTATTTTGAGTTTAATAAGTCCCCTGTCTTTCAAAAATACCCATGAGAGAACGTTATTGAAGTCCAAACTCAAGTTGTGGGCGTGAAGATAATCATTTAAACTTTGGTACTCGATTTGTCCCTCAACAGCACCGTAGTACTTTGACTCTGATAATTGCATGGTAAGGTCTTGGAATCTTATAGAGACCTTCTTTATGGTTTGGTTGTCAACTCTGAGTTGTTCGTCATCCTCGCCGCCACTTCTTGAAAGGCAACAGATTAACGAGCCAGTATCGTCATTTTCCTGCCTACTGCTTCCATACACTCTCCCCATCTTGGTTTCAAGTGTTTTAAGTGTACTCAAAAAAGAATCTGCCTCCATGCGAAAAGACAACGCGTCACTATTGGCGTTCAGTTGGTGTAATTCGCAATCAGTTTTGCAGCACGAGGTTCCGCGTCCCATCTCGCTGAGAAGATCTTGAAGTTCATCAAAGGTGGTAATGAGTATTTTCGTAAACTCTGAAATTACCAGCAGAGTATTATCCTCTTTGCTATAGGCCTGAGGAGTCCCAAGAGAAGGAAGTAACTGAGAAACGGAGCTGAGTTGAAGCTCGTCCTTCAAGCTAAGTGTCCTCGCGGGGTGCCGTGAACGGTAGCTACTATGGGAAGCTTTGGTCATTTTATGTTTGATGGAGCTTTGCTTTCTTGAAGTTGGCAGGTCTTGTTCCAATTCTTTTTGATATTTCGGGCGAACCTTTATGGGGTGTGTAACGTTTCGAGGCTCGTTGCTGATCTCGGCAACTTTACAACCGGCCTTAAGGTGGGAAACCGGCGAGGTAGATGGTGAACCACTATCAGTCGTGTGCTTTCGAGAAGAAACCTCTTGTTTAAAATTGCCATCTGTTTGTGGGACTTTGCTTGGGCTATCGGAGATTACATCGACAGACCCTTCCCCTTCCAGATAATAGTCATTACGAGACGATTCTGAAGTGGAATCTGTATCCGTATGCACCTCCACATGATTTATGATAATACGAAAACTATCAGGGGTGTGGTGATAGGTTGGTTGTTGGGGTTGGGGTTTAGTGCTGGTGTTTAGAACCCTTTCATTAATTCCGCCGGCGAGTGTTTGCTTGGCTAATTGAAATCCATCATCAACGTCAGAGAGATCGGGACAGCTGCTTCCCGACACGCTTGGCAGATATGTGGTGCACGGGGACTGGGCAGATTCAGCACGGTACACGAATTTGTCTGACACTATAGGGTTGGCAAATTTTAGCGTCGGAGTAAAAGTTTTTGTAGCCTCGACTTCTCTTTCTGGTCTCCTTGGGCTCCATGATTCCCCTCGTTTAATCTTCGTGACACTCAAATCTTTTTTAATCCAATTTAGTATCACACAATTGGGGTCAGTGAGCTTGAGAACATCGAAGGAAGATTTGGAGCTGTTCATAACCCACTCCTTCACATCATATGGCTGTCGCCACTCCAAATCTCTCCGATCAAACTCGCTAGAGTTATCGAAAGAAGGCTCAGTTTCCTTTTCAGTTTCATAGAGAACCGTGGTGGTGTCTGCAGAAAAGCTAACTTTTTTGAGACCTGTTCCCACCTTTTTCTTTGGCTTGTGCTTCCGAATAAGGGAAGACTCTAACGATTTTCTGTTCAGTAAAACACTATGCACAAACCGATTGGTTTTTTCCTCATTGTGGTACCCAGTCGTGTTTTCATTCAGTTTTAAACCATCGTGGAAGGGCCTTTGTGGGGTAGATTGGGCCATGAACTCGGCATGCTGAGATGTTGCCCTTGTCCTTCTTTTATTTCTTCTGATTCTCTTTACTTTGAGTCCTGTACACTGCTTGGCTGATGAACAAGCTGATGAAGAGGAAGTGTATGACCACTCGGTTTCTGTTTCCGAGTCGGAACTTGTCACAAATTGATGCAGAATGTGTGATACCGGGTCAGAGGAATAGTTAAAGTGCACCAGTCTTTCGCTCGGTACTTTCCAACCAAGAGCCTCGTAAGTGTCCTCATGCCAGTCAATAAGAGGTTTTTCGGGTTCATACCCTACAGAGAAAGGCATCATCTTTTCAATGGCGTTGGCTGACTTTTGAAAGAAGCTCTTGATTCCTAGTACAGACACCTTTCTTTTGACGCTTTGAGCCACCTCGGTTTCTGTGTGTGTCTTGGTGGAGCCTGGGTTGGTACGATTATATACTGGGGTTGTCAGATGTGATTGTTCAGAATACGCCTTCATCAGTGCTTCGATGGTTGTATTAGGGGTTTGTGGTTGTACAAGTGGATGCAACACAAACACCATTTCGCACCCATACCACCTTCACGCTGAATTGAGTCACCATAATAGTACTATAAATTCTTGTAAGACTGGTACCCTGAAAGTTAACTTCCCTGAGACTAGCTTGGAACAGCCTTCAGTGGTAACTAATTTATGTCTCTATGAGAGAAGTTCCATTGGAATAGCTTCGGCATTCATGTGACGAATTACATAGTCAAGCGCAGACATCATAAAACATTGACGCCTAATTCTCTCCGGTTGTTCGTTTTGTACTGGGTGTATTTCTTGTTTTCGTGATGCTACCCAGAGTTTGGGAATGTAGGCATTAATGTACTGAAATTTAGTGAGTTTTGAGATTATTTACAAATTACACCAAAATAGAAAAAATAGTAAAACCCTTCTTTGATATAGTCTTTTATAAGCAGAAACCTCTCGCATACAAATGGGATGATAAACTGATCGTTTCTGGGCGAAATGTACACATTTGTCCGTTGCTGGAAGATACGCCAGTCTATATTCTTCACGTGACTCGCGATGCATCCATTCTCCACAACGAGATGACTATACCTCTAAGTACGGCCACTACGACACTTAAAAAAGTGAAAGATGTTCTCTTAAAGGCACCCCGAGATAATGAGGAATACTTGAGTCTACTTCCAGAACTAGGTTACGTTGTTTCCCTTTCCGCAGAAAGTGAAGTGTTTAGAAGTGATATTGGAACTTCTCCTCAATGCATTGAAACTCTTGTTGATATTGTCACTGAATCACTAAACGAGAAATTAGAAGAGGATGTCCAAACTGCATATCTTCGCTTACTACGAGGGGCGCTCATGGTAGCTAGAAATGTGGTGACAGTCAATCCAGCTGCCATTGATCTTCCTTTGTTCATGCTAAGTGTTCAACATTTTCTACTGAAGGTCAACAGAGAAAATTCCTTCTTTGTACCCACCTTGTCAGTTTATCTCCAGACTGTTTCGAACTTGACTCACAGCATCTCCGAAGCCAGTAAGCTTGGTCATTTTGTGGACTTGATTGAAATATCTCTATTCCTGGATGAAACCGACATCGTATTGGGGAATAACGATAGCTTGAACCTACCGTTCTTGATGTTTCTACGGAATACAACGAAGGCTCCAGACGTCCCAAAAGACATTTTACACCATCGCAAGCTTTTGAGGTACCTCACTTCTCATTTTAGGACTAGAATCTTAGGCAAGAACGACGGAACTACTCATGATCCAATCGATAGATTGCTTATAGAAATATTTCAGAGGTTAGCTTCCCATGAAAGTTACATCAACTGGATTCAATCAGAAGATTCAGACGGTACATTTATAGAGGCTCTTAAAATAAGCCAGTTGGTTGTGACCGAGAAAGAGGACTGGAATAACTACGAGCTTACTGCAATTCTTGCGTGGGTGTTCGACATTCTCAAAGATTATGCCAAAGTAGCTGAAAAGACATTGCAAAACGAACCGTGTGACATAGATGGATTGAAGAAATTACATCTGCCTTTGGTTATCACACTTGATATTCTTTCCGATTTATGCAAGTTTAATGCTACGAAGCAATTTCTCGAGCACTACCATGGGCTCGAGAAGTTGCTTCGCTTACTAAGAGTGGTTCACGAGAAAACTGAGAGGAGAACTCTCACGACGAAGTCCGAAATTTCGAGTCCGAGAGCACTTCCGCAGGTCAAATCATTGATTATAGAAATCATTGCTCACTTGGTTTTTCAATCATTTGAGAATCAAGAGAAAGTCAGAGAGTTACACGGGCTCGAGCTCATTCTCTCTAACTGCATGATCGACGAGAATGAACCATATATCAAGGAAAGAAGCATCGTTTGTCTTCGATTTGTCCTCGAACGAAATCCCAAGAATCAAGAGTTTGTGGCACTGCTTGATGCAAAAGAGACCGTTGATGACGAGGCACTTCGAGAAGTTGGTTATGAAGTACAGATTAAAGACGGTAAAGTTAAACTCAAACAGTCAGAGAAGATTAGTGAAATAAGCGACCAGGTTACCGGACAATAAGAGCCACTACGTAACTGTAGCCGATTAATTTTAAATTATTTAACCAAACGCAAGCAAAACAACTAGTTTAAGCCTTAGGCTCTTTTTGCAACTCCTCGACGATAATTTCCTTGATCTTTTGTAAAGAAGGTTCCTTCACAAGCAATAACTTCTTTTCCTTCTGAGATAAAGCCTTCAACTCGTCAGGTAGAACGTCCTTCTCAAAGGAGTATCCCTTAATAGTGCCCAAAGATTTGTTGACAACCTCGGAAAATTTGGCAGGATGAGCAGTTGATAATGAAATGTATTTGTAAGAGGCACCACTTTCCTTGTCATTTGCAATATTGTCATAAGATGCTTTAACACCAATAGCAGAGTGGGGATCTAACACATATTTCTCGGGAGAATTTTCGTAAACTTTCTTGATGGTGGCCGAAGTTTCATCATTAGTGACTTTTTCGGAATCGAAATCAGCTCTAGCAGCCTGAACAACAGAGTCTGGAGCACTCACGGAACCCCCGATCTTCAATTGTTGCATCCACTCATTGAGAACCTTTCCAGCCTCATTATCATCTCCATTTGCCACATTGTCTCTAACAAGGTACCATAAGAGTCTTTCGAAGTTAGAAGAGATCAAAATGTCCATGGCTGGAGAGTAGGTAGCCTTGACCTCGGCAATTTGTCCATTTGCAGCCTTTTCATAGCGACCAGTCTTCATGAACCTATCAAGGATGTCATTCTCATTTGTGGCAATGATCAACTTATCAACTGGCAATCCCATCTTCTTGGCGTAATAACCAGCCAAGATATCACCGAAATTACCAGATGGAACGACGAATCTGATCTTTTCTTGTCCAACCTTCTTGACAAGCTGGAAGTAAGAATAGAAGTAGTAAGTGATTTGAGCAAGAATCCTAGCCCAGTTGATAGAGTTGACAGCTCCAACATGGTATTTTTCATTGAACTCGACATCTCCGAAAATTTGCTTGACGTAATCTTGACAGTCATCAAATGTACCTTCAACAGATAAAGTATGCACGTTGACATCCTCGACGGTAGTCATTTGCTCCTCTTGAATTGGAGATATTCTTCCAGTTGGGTACAAAATGAACACAGAGACATCTTTTTTACCACGAAGACCATAGATAGCAGCAGATCCAGTATCACCTGACGTAGCACCAACAACGGTGATCTTTTCACGGTCGTCACCCACCAAACCCTTATTACGCTTCACAAGGAAGTGCTCAAACAAATTTCCAACAAATTGAAGTGCAACATCTTTGAAGGCATACGTGGGACCATGGAACAATTCCAAGAGGTACAAGCCGTTCTTCTCATCAAGAGGGTAAGTAGGAGTAACCTCTTCGCTTCTGAAAGTGGAGTAAGAAGCAGAGATCAACAGCTTTAGGTCATCGTTGGAAATTTCTTTTCTTTCAATGAAGTTTCTCATGATGTTAAACGCAAGTTCTTGGAAACTCAATGACTTCCAGTCATCAACGAATGAGGCTGGCAACTTTGGAATCTGAGAGGGAATGAATAACCCACCATCTTTGGCCAAACCAGTCATAACTGCATCTTCAAAAGAGAGTGCCTGATTCGACGTAGAGCGAGTAGATCTGTAAGTATAAGACATAGTGACACTGGCTACCGAGTAGATGTGAAAAGCTGGAGATCAAATTTTCCAGTTTTTCCCGCCCCAAAGTATGAATCATAGCTGGTTTTGTGTCACGTTCTGGCACTCCATTAAAGAAAAAAATAATCTCTAATCGTGTGCTTCGAATGAACCTCAGGCACGCCCACGGAGTCTGGCAGTCAGCGAGTTGGTCGAAATGGGTCCGTGGGACTAGTCGAGCACATAAAGACATCGAATTTGTGGCAAGACGGAGCTTTGGCGAACTTTATCGCCCTTTAATCCAACATGGCGTCGAGGGACTCTCTCAACTACACAGTTTAGACACTTCCAACCAGGTGGTTACGATATCAGACAAAAAACACCTCAATGACATAATAAGTCAATTTCAAGCCCCTATTCTCTTTCTGTTTGGGTACGGATCGGGGGTGTTTCAACAATCAGGCTACAAACTGGGAGACGCTCCACAGATTGATATGATTCATGTCGTCGAAGACACCCACGCATTCCACAAGGCCAATATTGAGCAATTCCCTAGCCATTACTCATTTTTGAAGGTTTTTCCAGGATGGCTCGATAAGATACAACATTGGGGGGCCGGCGTATACTTCAACCCTTACGTTCCAATGGCAAACAGCATGATTAAATACGGGGTCATTTCGAGAACCGCTCTTTTGAAGGATTTGGTAGAGTGGAATACACTTTATATATCGGGTAGACTCCAAAAACCAGTGTTTATGAAAGTTCATGGAGAAGACTCCCGGGGAGCTGATATATTGGCCGCCCGACAGTATAACCTTTTTAGTGCCGGCGGCTTGGCTCTCTTGATGATAAAGAAGCATGACAATTTCACAGAGGCCGATTTTTTCACTAAAATCGCCCTGATATCGTACATGGGAGACCCCCGAATGATTATCGGAGGAGAAAACCCCAACAAAGTCAAGAACATCATCAGCAAGCAATATGCTAACTTTCAGCATTTATTCAAACCAATTCTCGAGGATTTCATTGACCTGAACATTGTAATATCTCGAGGCGAAGGAAGATACCAATTGAACTCATCCCCCTCCAACATCTCATCAGTTTTAGAGACTCTTCCCCTAGCATTTCGCAACAAACTATTTAAATCGTCCGCTGTCCCATTATCACCTAGAACCAGACAAAGCAAAAGTCCTGATATTTCTATCCTCACTCCCAAAGATAGTCAAGCAATACGTTCCAGTCCCATAGATGAGCATACTAAGAAAAACAACATAAGTGTTCCAAGGTTATGGAAAACCTCTAGGTTAATTCAAGCACTCACTCGAACAGTCCAGTCAACGGTTGCTATGCCCGCTATCATTCAGACGTTGAAAGGGATTATAACAGCTGGGTTCACAAAGTCAATTAAGTATGCATGGGAGAAGCGCCTCAAAAGTCGCAGATGACCCACACGGTGCTTGCGGAATCTGTTGGTTGTCAATAGTATTTTTCATTTAATAATGTCACTTCTGCCAGCTGGCCTGTTGCCGCTATATCCAAGAAGCCTGGTGGTAAGTGGCATGGTTCTACGGCTCCGTTGTGGAGAGTATACATAACGAGAGTGTGGTTTTTCAAGGAGGAGGAGAGATAGATGGTGCTAATCAACTACTGCAGCGCTAAGATACATGATAGATTGCTTGTTCGATATTAGAAGCCTGGTTACGTTCAGCTCTGAGCTCCAAAACCTTGTTTAATTCTGAGTTTTCCAAGTTCAAGATTAACCGGGGTCCTTATTGTTTTGTCAGAAATGTTCTCGATTTCGAAAACGGCTAAAAACCTATTAAGCCGGGAGCGCCAAAAGATGCCACCTTCATATAAGGATAATTTTGGAGACGAAAAAGTCAATAGTTGCATGTCATTCAATGTGTGCTTAGTCTGGTTAATTGTCAGTCCGCTAGAATGCAACAAGCATAGTATGGTGTTATCGACCTTCCTCCGGCGTATTTTTTTGCCGGGGTCTTACAGCTTTGAATTCCGTATTCGTGAATTTGGTAGGATATCGTCTCAGATGCAAAACTTGTTTCGATATTCTCGGTTCCAATTTTGCATGGTGAGACGCTAGAGATGTGAGGGTTTACCGTCTCAATCAAAAAAAGGTGAGGAGACGAGGCACCTCAACCATCGTTGCATTCGTTATGAGCTGCGTATATTTTTGGCTCCCCCTTCGTTTTGGTGATATTTTTTCAAGGCTGCTGTAAATGTTTTTTTTAGAACAAAGAAACAAAAAAAAAACAAAGGAACAAAGGGATAAAGACACGGGAGTCAAGTCGGCCGTGCCATTTCGGTTAGAGGCTGGTTATACCACTAGAAAATATTACGCTTGCCATGTTCTGCAGTTGAAGCCATTATTCTCAACAGGAGAACGTCATGTCTCAGTACCCAGGACCAAAGACCCTACATAGCGGCGGCGAATTGTACCCACTACCTCAAAGGTCATAACAATCGTCACTAAGTTTCTCTAATGCTTTCACAAACTGCAAGAAAGAACAAATACATCCGATTAGGCAGTCTCACGCGCCTAAATTTTGTTCTTCTTCGCTACATCTGATGTAGGGGTCTATGGTCAATAGTCGATATCAAATGAAAGCAAGTGAGTCCATCGAATAAATCAGTAACTTAAACAGTTGATGTTCTCTTGACATCGTAAAGAAATTGAAATATAACGTTATGTTGGGTAACGGGGGATGTTACCATGTTTTGGGGAGAGGGGAACGTGATAGTTGGCGGGCTAGCCCATACGCTTTTAAGACACGGCTCCATTGGCTTACTTAAAGGAAGAATGAATCGGACAAAATAACTCGACGAGAAACACCGAAGCGTATGGCGAATGTCAAGCGATGCTGAAATAAAAATTATATTTTTAATTTCGTTACGAGCTTTTTTTGTCTGCTTATGACGTGGGACTCGGACAGTTAGTTGCAGGACTCGATGCGGTTACGGGAGTAGAGTTTGACCAAGAGTCTGGACCGAAGGGTCGTATCGACTCATTAAATGCACCTAAAAAAGTTATACAATTTTGAAATGCCCATCAAAAATACATCCTGAAGAAAGGTTTTGGTCCAAAGGCGACCTTGAGCAGTAATTAGTCTGATGATATGACTATAGAGAATTGGGAAGGAGGGGGGGGGGGGAGAAGCGTCTCTCATAAATAAATGTTTTTGATGCGGATAGGTGGTACCACAGCCATGTTACTTGAAAGAGCCAACAAACCATGATGGAGGGTGTGGTAATAGTTAAATAGGAAGCCTGCCAGAAATGGCCAAGCGGTAGTGTGTGCATCACAGATGGGCAAAGAACAAGGGTCACATCGACTCATGACCCTTGACTCGAATTTCGAAAATGGTTTGATTTAGTCGAAAAGAGACCGGGGCCAACAAACAATGTT
Source organism: Danielozyma ontarioensis (assembly GCA_003706395.2). Taxonomy (NCBI): domain Eukaryota; kingdom Fungi; phylum Ascomycota; class Pichiomycetes; order Serinales; family Debaryomycetaceae; genus Danielozyma; species Danielozyma ontarioensis. The sequence continues at coordinate 27,665 of PPLF02000006.1, forward strand.
ATCTTGAATTCCATCAACAGAAGAGGATCAACTTAAGATCGTCGTTAATGTCCACCATTATGCCTCTTATAATGATGTTTATCAGAGCAGATGTCTATAAGCACGAGCATTCACTGGCGTAAGCGATTGCTCGAAAATCGGAAATCAAAAACTAAGGCTATACAGAAAACAATCTGTTTAGCAGATGCAATGCATGGCAGTCGCTGGAGCTGTATGTCTTTGCATTTTCGTTTCCATTGTTTTGAGGGGTTGTGATGACGGGCGGTTGTGGCGGGAGGGGATAAGGAGGTGGAACAAAGGTGACTATAGGATTGACATAGGCTATTGATGTAGGTGGCGACACCAATTGAGGATAGGGTTGAGTGGTAGGATATTCGTTTGTTGTATAATGCATGGGACTGGGGAATTGACTGGAATATGGGCTGATAGTAGAGATGGCACTTCCCACCAGCCCTCTATAGGGATAAGGATGAGGATTATAAGACAAGATGACAGGAAGAGAGGGTAGCTTAATCTTCTTTGTAGACATTTCAAGTTTTCGATCAGTGGGAGCCAAAATAGATCCGGGGGAGTTGACAAGATTGGCGATTCTAGGAGTAGCCAGCGCCGAAAGCATTTGCTTTGTATTTTCATTATTCTCTTCACCATCAGAGTACTTAGTATCATCATTAAGGCTCAGCATTCGAGTTCGTTTGTGTCGCTCACTGTCATAGTTTAATAGACTCTCTTGATAGATATTGGCGTCTAGCTGAAGATTGCTGAGTCTGTCATCCTCAGATGGACATTTGCCCTTCTTGTGTCTAGTATTCGAAGACACATAAGCAATGAGATGAATTTTCTGATTTTGCTTGGTTAGTAAGGAAAAGCTCTGCTTGACAAGACCATCAACCTTGATGTTTTTCTTGAGGTCCATTTCTTTATAAATTAAAAAGGGACCAGAAACCTTCAGTGCCAGCCATATTTTACCATCTGTCCATCGTTTCATTCCACACTCGGTTTCATTCCATGCAAATACTGTATTTGGTTTAATGCACTCGCGTTCTAACTCGTTAAGTCTTCTCTTTATTTTGGGGAGGATCCCCATTCTTGCACCTTCTAGTATAAGAAGAGCGTCATGAAGAGTGTTGATATTTCCTTTGTACGTTTCGATATTCAGTACAGTATTAAATTCAGGAATGATGAACATGGTGCCAAAGCGCTAATCAACGATGATTAGAAAAACCAAAAAAAAACTGCTGGTGATGGTTGTGTTATAAGTGAGGGAGGGCTTTTATCATTGCCACTATCTTCCTGCTCCCTGACACCATGCGGGCTGCAATGCGCACTAAGATCGCTGAAAGTTAACTTTATTTTTTTGTTCGCAGCTGCATCGTGTGTGCATGACGTTGATGCGTCGAAAGTTAAGACAAGAAAGCTAGGACACAAGGCAAAAAGAAAAATTCAAGATTGCTTGTTACCTTTTAGTAAAATTGTGTAAGGCTCTGGGGACATACGGACTTGAAGATATCGAGACTTTGAGGATGTGTAACATGCTTACCCTAGATCAATCAGAAATGCTGTTCTGGTCGTATGGTACATGCAGAAAATCACTTCGAAACCTTAGCTTAATGCTTAAAAGTTTTCTGCCTTATTTTCCTGTCCCATTCCAACATTGTATTCCGAGGGTATGATGCTTCTCTGCTTTGAGGCGAATTTCCAAACCATGTTGAAAATTAGTCAATAATACAGCACTCCAATTTTCTGCCACAGAGTCAAAACTTTATGCCCTAGCCCCACCTTGTGAGAATTTACCCAGGCAATGTTGAACTGCATGGTTCGTGTTTTCTTCTTATTTTGTTTCCAACCTTCTTCGATTACGGGTAGTGTATATGTTAGGCGAAGGAACCGAAAGTCAGCGCATCTCCATGAGTCGCTTAAAAAAGGAAAAAGAAGGAAATAAATTGGCATCTTTAGCCTCTATAGCCTCATGCAGAATTATGTTGAGGCTCACAAAAGCTTGGTGAGCTTTGTTAGGCAGAGAATTGTGAAACGCTCCATGATTTCGAGTTTAGAGTTTTTTGTGACTTCAGAGAACAAAGACTTTTCTCGTCATGGCGGCTATCTTGTGCGATTTTAGCCTAGACTAGCCTCCACGCACTACACCCCCTCCTTCAGTCCCCTCTTATGCATGGACAGACACGGAAATACCTACCGTCTTGAAGCCGATGCCGTTGAGGGGTCATTTCTACCCGTTCTTGGTTGTAAGGTCAATAGGATCATCAAAATAATAGCATGAAATGGGCCGGTTGTTTCATCTTGTTACATTTTTGATCCTTGCATTAGACTTTGATACTCGTTTGCTTTGGTTGTCATTAAGGTTTTTCTCCAGTAATGTCTCCATTGAAGAGTTTATTGTTCACCAGTTTTGGCTAAACAATTATTTTCTTTGCAAGCGTAAAATTCCCGAAACCAGTCCTATAGTTTGATTGAATCCATTATTATGCCGTTGCCTATTACCCCAAGTAGGTGCCGAATTGAGGGAGCCCAGTGGCACCGACCGTTCGGGGCAAATATCACGCTCTAAGCTTCCTTGAAAAAATACTAAATCTGGTACAAGGTGGGAATGAATCTCTTCAATACGAATTGATACCATTAACTTCCAACCATTGCTGGATGAAGAAAACCAGCGTGTGTACCATTGGCAGTCAATTTAGCCTGTGGAGGGATTCTGGGATTGAGGCGCTTAGGTAGGGCTCGTGTTTTGGCGAACAGATCTGGCCCATCTCTTAGCGGAAAAATGCCGATAATGCATCTTTCGCCTCCATCAGCGTAACGTGTGGGAAACCATCTATAGTCATCTCGTATCTAGGACTCAAAAGAGCAATTCATAATGTTGCCAACAGGGATACTACTCAAGTGTATGGTGTACGGGTTCAGCAATACTGCGAGCTCAATCATTCTCCACCCTTCCACACAAACCATGGCTCGTGCACACAGAGATAGTGCCTCTGAAACAGAGTCCAAGCCTTCCATGAACTCCAGAAGTAGCAACAAAGCCAGAAATGCAGTTGCTCAAGCTGCCCAGCAGGAATTTCTCGCCAAACATATAAACTCTAACGGACTTCACGATAAGCCCAAAATCGATGCGTTGGACTTCGAAGCTTTGGATAACACGACGTTGGACAAGTACAGCACTACATATAGTCTTGGACTACCGCCAGCACAATCTATTAACGATGATATATTATGCTCTGAGATTGGCAAGAAGACATACACTTTCAAGCGCAACGATGGTTATCGCATCTCCAAAGCCGAAAAGGCGGACGCCGTGAAGAAACACTTCCTTAATTCCCCCTCAAAGGAAAATGAAATCATTGCCAATTTCTTGTACAAAGTGAGAAACGAGGACAAGGACTTCAAGTTGGAGTTTCATTAGTCTACTTTTGCTAGAGTGACCCCTTGAGGTTATCAGTCGCTACCAGCGTTAACCTGAACATATTCACCCTTACTTCCGTTTTGACCGATTTGTCAATGCAGACACTCGGAATCAAAACACCTCCTTCCTCCGAATCAAGACGCCCCGTCATCGTCGTATTACCTCTGCGAGACAAAGCACCTCGTCCTTGAAGGACAAGAAAATTTCCGTATTTTGATAAACTTACTCACAACCAGATTAATAATTATGACCAGAGTCAACGTGGTGGTTGATCTTCGTTGCCCGTTGACGCTCGTCTATGCTCCATATCACGTACTTCAATACACCCTCCACGATTGCTTCGTTTGACATGATTTACTTACATGAATGGCCAACTAGCAGGCCCCGGAGTATGCACGAAAACCTCCACCCCCTCTTTTATTTTCAGCACATAACCTCGTGCTTTTCTCATTTCTCGTTTCTTCTTCTTCTTCATCATCATCGCCGCTTGCCCGACTAGCGTATAAATATGTTACATCTCATTATTATTATGTTCGAGACCCGCTAGCTCAAGATCTGCAACAATTGAGCTTATAAAGGACTATTATTCATCAACCATACTGATAGCTCAGTGATCTACATGTTGATACATTGATTGCCGTACATTCTTCTTGCTCCCCGTTTTTTTACCCTTACAAGACCTATCCACCGATATTTTTCATCTACTTTTGGACTATCCCGCAACAATATGCTTGATGAAACGAAAAGAGTAAATTTGAAACATCTAGAACCAACCACAGACATTGAAGGTTCTTCCGTATGCACTCAATACCTGAATGTAGCACTTGCCAGTCACCGAATGATAGGGCTAATCATTTAAGGGCAACGAATTCCACTCTGCAGCGTGCGTTTTGATATGCAGCGAAGCATGCACGAATTAAGGTTGGAAATTACAACCGGTATAATGCGCACGTGACTTATTGTTGATGGCGATTGGCTGTGAGCGTCGGAGACAATCTTACGTAAGCGCAAGCTCCACCGGCGCGTCGCCATTTCTCATCAGTTAACTACCTTTTTGAACCGTTGTCAAAATGGAAAGCAGTACGTTGATCTTCATTCTCACTCTTGCTATTGCATTCATATTTCTTAGATGGTTGATTACCCCTATTCCTCCAAGCATCCCGGGAGAAGTGAACCCTCGAGCTCAAGCTGCTAGAAACACCGCCAACTCAAATGGACGTCGCAACAGACGAGAAGTCACTGATCTGATGGTAGAAGTTGTCCAGGCCATTGCTCCGCAGTTAAGCGCATCACAAATCCGTTATGACTTACAGCGTTCTGGATCGGTGGAAGCTACCATTGAAAGATTCATGGAAACTGGCTCTTTACCGTTCCCTCCTGATCAAACACCAGGAGTTGCTGCTGTTACCGGCGGAGACAACGACGGACAGCATAACGTCAGACCCAAGAAAGTGGGCAAGCTCAATTTGATTGAAAAATACGGACTAGAGGAAAAGGTCAAGCAACAAGAAGAGAGTTCTTCACCCATTGACGGTACCACTCCAATTGATACCGACGATCGCAGTGAATTGATCACCAAGAGAAAAGAGGAAATGATATTGAAGGCTAGAAAAAGACTTGCCAAGCAGTTGAATAATGAGGTGGACTTATGAACGGCTCCGGCTCCACAACCGACTTCAATTACCAAATTTCTTCATACATGTGCTATGGTCAGCTTAAAATCAAAGCAGGGCGTGAACTCAAGCTATAGTTGATCTAACATCATGGGATCAGTTCCTCACCAAACGCGTCTCTAGTTTATTAAACCAGCACTACTAACACCATCATTCCAGAAGGTAAAAGCGTAAGAGTTTCTTTGACCTTGATGTTGTCAATGATGTAAGGTTTCACTGCACATGTGCCGTATCTGTTGCCACAAAACACTAGTCGGCATTAAGTTTGACGCAGTAAACGCCTTTTGACTTGTGGTCTCTAAGTTACCGTAATTGTTCAATAAAAGCCCCCACTTCATAGTTTCAGCACTACCTGAATGTTCATGGTTTGTTTGTTTGTAACGTGTGGCAACGAGATGCTACGGAGTTGGTGGTGACTGGTATACCTGGAGTACCGGTTCTCAAACCTTATTTAACTTCCGGTCACCAAATGACGCTCCATCCACTTATCGATTTAGGGTTTGTGCAGGCGCGTCGACCTAAAGCGTAAGGGCTTCTCGATATGTAAGATCATTCGGTTCTCTATATTTACGAATTGTGTATGAGAGAAGAAGTCGCTTTCTAGAATACGCTCTTAGCGGATCAAATGCCGACGTTGGTAAACTTTCATGAGAAACAAAAAAACGGAAGAAAATTCACAAACCTCATGAATTTCCGTGTTGATCATCTCCGCCAATAGATGCAAAGCTTCATTAGGGTTAGATATGTCTGCAGAGACGAAAAGAATAAAACAGAAAAAAAAAGCTAAAAAATATTATAACTCAAATAATGTATTGTTTATTGAGGGTTAGTGATAAGAGTTGGAGCAATTCGCCGCTTTTTAGTGGGACGAGATTCTTCATTAATTTCCGATCGACTGTTAGGCTTTGTATGTGGCAGTTGGGCGATCGACAGTTGCTCACTTAGCGGAGGCGCTTTAAACTGATCGACAACAGACGGAATGGTCGAAAGTGAACTCGACAGACTGGATGTGGGTACAGATGGTAAGGGTTGGGAATTTATCATGAAGTTTCCAGACAGTGGGAGATCGTCTGTGGTGCCGGTGTGTGCCTTGTATTCATCCGACAGCGAGACTTCATCAACTAGAGTCACATTTGAAGCAGCCTTGAGGCCTGGCTTTGGAACAAGACTTTCTTCAAGTTGACCACCACAGGCCCTCAAAGCTTGTGGCGCAGTGTCTGAAGTTTGTTGAGATGACAAAGACGGTTTTATCTTCTTGCGGACCATGCCAGAGATGTCGTTGGTTTTCACGGCGTTATTGGCCATTGTATTCTCAGTAGCCACGGATGAAGAAGTCTGCATCCTGGTTTGATACTTGCTTCCAAAAAAAGAGTCTTCAAAAGTTACTCTGGAACAAAACCCGTCTGCAGAACTAACAATGATGCTTTTACCGTCTTTGTTCCAACATAAATCTGTGACAGTAGAATAATGTAAATTGGAAGAACACCCCAAGGGCTGGAGGCTCTGAGTATCATAGATCAAAATGGAGTCTTGAGTTGCAACTGCAAACACCATTTTATAAGGGAGGTCAAACACCTTTGGCTTTTGATGATTCATCTGGTAAAAGATGGGATTGAACGAGATGGCAATGGCGGGTTTTCGAAGCCCCGGAATATGACACACTGGTGTCTTATTGAGACCCAGTCTTATGTATATGAATACGGTATTGGTTGTGTTGTCATCATTTTCGTCACCTGCTGTGGTATAGACACCAGATGGAGTAAGAAGCAACGATCCATCTGGAGAAAAACATAGCCTACGGAAAAATGACTGAAGGGTTTCGGAGTGATAAAGAAAGGTATTTTTGTGTTCCACCTTCATCACCGCCGGAAGACTAGAGCTGTGGTTCTTGCGGGGACTACTGCCCAAATGTGATTGTACAGGCTTTGCAGGGGGATTAAAAGGATTGGACTCCTTTTTAGGGGTAGATGGCTGGGAAATTTGACTGGATATTTTTTTAACGGGAACTTCACCCCGGGAAATCTTATAGAAGAGGGTAGGCACCAACTTGAGTTCATCGTCTTTGTTTCGTAATTCGTACACATGGACCGACCGGTCTGCGGACTGGGTGGCGAGAAATTGATTTTTGGGATCCCACGCCACCCCCTGGACATAGTGATTGTGGTCGGCCAACTGGCTGATCAACTGGCCCTCAAAGATATCATAGATCCTGGTGATATTGTCCATTGAACCAGTGGCAATGTATCTCCCATCGGGGGACCACGAAAGATCATATATTTCAGATGTCAGCAGTCGGAAAACGTGTCGGGCAATCCAGCTTTCCTTAATATCATCGTCTTCCTCTTGTCCAAACTCCTTGACGATGCGATCCAGTAGATTCCACAAGATTAGAGTACCGTCATCTCCTGCCGTAGCAAGTACATCACCCTTGGAATTGAAACGCACCACATTGACAGCCTGGGTGTGTTTTCGGAGCGTACTTAAATATTCAACAGAGATGGTGCCATCTTGGGCAACCACCTTCCAGATTCGAACGTTGTTATCTCCACCTCCCGTGACTAATCTCGGCGATTCCACATCTCCTGCTGTTCCCGTGGGCTGAAAGTCAACGGTATACACAGGCTGATTTTCATCATGCCAGTGAACCGTAATTGTCGAAGAGTCCATGACGCGTAGACCAGTGGTGGGCAAGTAGATGAGAACGCGGAACATGTCGCGGCTCCTCTCCACCATTCATAAGTCACGTGCCGTGCCGTGGCTGGCGCTTATCATGAACCTCGCTTCCAACAAAGACCTCAAGGAAGTCCTCGACACATTTGTCTTTATGAGTAAAGAAGAGATACTATCATCCGAGGATGACGTCAGCACTGAGAGTGAGTATGAAGACATTCATTCCACGGTCGCCTACAGTATTCCCAAGCTAGATATTGACACCACCTCTCGCGTGGCTCCTGGTCCTGATAAGGCTGCCTACTACGAAGGATACTGTCACCAATACTTGAACTTCACCAACGCAAATCCCACTACCTTTCATGTTATCGATTCGTTTCGATCGGTACTTGAGAACAACGGCTTCACCTACTTGCCAGAAGGTAAGGCTATCGACCCGGGTCTTGTTGAAAAAGGAGGGTTGTTCTTCACCGTGAGAGGTGGTCTCTCATTGGCTGCGTTTGTTCTTGGGGGAAACTGGACCTCTGAAAAGGGAATTGGTGGTATTGGGTCTCATGTGGACGCATTGACGGTGAAGCTTAAGCCTATTTCCAAAAAGTCGCCCGTGGACGGGTATAACCTCCTCGGTACGGCGCCGTACTCAGGCACTCTCAATAAACTTTGGTTGGACAGAGATTTGGGAATTGGGGGAAGCATTTTGGTTAGAGTAGATGGCAAGGTTAGACGTGAGCTTGTGAGCTCCTCACCCTACCCGATTGCCCGTATTCCATCACTTGCTGAACACTTCGGACTGGTTGCTGAAAAGACATACAACAAAGAAACTGAAATGGTGCCCATTGTTGGATACGGGGAGGCAGAAGACATTACCGAGGAGGAGAAGAAGGCACCCTTGGCCAAGAAACACTCTATTCAGCTCCTTCGATACATTGCCAAACTTGCCAAGGTGTCTATCCATGATCTAATTGAAATTGACTTAGACTTGTTTGACGTCCAAAGAGCTACAAGAGGAGGTCTTGATTCTGAGTTTATGTTTGCCCCCCGTATTGATGACCGCTTATGTTCGTATGCGGCAATCTATGCATTGATCGAGTTTTCTCGTAAGTTTTACTCCAACTCCTGCTCGGAGGAGCCGTTGGAAAGCTACGACGGGTTCAACTGTGTCTACTTGACAGATAATGAAGAAATCGGGTCGGCCACACGGACTGGGGCCAAGGGCAGACTTTTGAACACAATGGTGGAAAAAGTCCTTGGTGCCCGTAAAATGGGAACAGACAACCACCGGCTTGTGTTTGCTAACTCCGTGCTTCTTTCAGCAGATGTGACCCACGCGTTGAACCCCAATTTCAAAGAAGTTTACCTCGAGAATAACCACCCCGTTCCAAACAAGGGATTGACTGTAAAATTGGACTCCAATGCTCATGTGATGACCGACTCCACGGGTTTGGAATTGCTCAAACAGATAACGGCTAAGAACAACCTAGAACTTCAGCACTTTCACATCCGTAACGACAGCCGTTCCGGTGGAACCATTGGGCCCATGCTAGCCACTGATACCGGAGCCCGAGTGATCGACGTGGGGTTGGCGCAGTTATCCATGCACTCAATCAGAGCTGCCGCTGGTTACAAGGAGGTGGGTATTGGTATCGAAACATTCCAGGCGTTCTTTGACCACTGGAGAAAGATTTACGACACCATTGACTACAGCTAAGGAATTTATGCGTGAGCTTTACGAATTAGGTGCCTCGGTTGATAGCACCAACCCAGGGAAAATTGATCGGACTCCGAGGCTTATCTGTGGCTCGGGCTCGTTTGGCTCCTGCTCGCGGCTGCTCTCTACGTCATAGGAAATTCAACAGACTCGTACTTCTGCCAAGCCAGCTGATTAGCCTCCCCTTTAATACTAAAGTATCTTCTGAAGGCGGCCTGGAATTACTGTGGCAATCAACAATTGAACTCTGTTGTTACTCTGATATACCAAAAAATAATTTTCACTAAATACTTGTACACCGGGAACAAAGCGCTCCCGTTTGGTCCCATTGCTCGACAATGTTTTTAGTATTTAGCCCACCATGGTTTGTTATCGCCAAAACCAGGCCCCGACACAAACCTTCTCGAGTAACATGACGTAGGTACAGAATTTCTGGTGCGTTTATGTTATTGGCTGCACTCAACGAGCAAAATTTCATCAGTGGCTACATTAGGTAAAATTGCATTAGTAAATTTTTCGTTAACAATTTTGGTATCATTAGATGTCCGAGTGGACTTATGCTGTTTGATGGAAAGGATGGGTGGAGTTTGTTGGGGTCATCAAAGTTAAAGGGCCCCCAAAAAGACAGTGACCGCAAGCATGCAAGAAACCAACCATCCCTTCTTAGAGTAGGAAGCGGCTCCGCTATCACTAGATGTTGAAGCCACAGCAGTTGTAGAAGCACTTTCAAGAACCAAAGTTTGGACAGCGGAACTGAAGGTTCCAGTGGCATCAGAATCATCAGATGCTGTCAACAAAGCACTTTCACTAATGGAATTAGAAATCTCTTCAGCAGCCTTGTTACCGTTTGTTCCAGCCACAGAGGTGACTCTGACAAGATGACTAAGAGTAGAAACGGCTTCCGAAGATGCAGATAAGATGATAGTGGCGGATGTATCCACAAGTAGAGCTTGAATCGAGGTAGACATGGTAACTGGAATATGGGTCTAGAAGATGTAAAGGAATGGAAAAGGGCCTGGATTTGTCAAAATGTGAAAAGATTGAAAAGGCACGGACGTTGGGAGTTTTAAAGGAATGAAGGACCCAGCGGTAAACAAAGAATGGGATTTCCGTCAAAAGTGCCAAAGGATGTTTCAAGAGAAGATGTAGAAAATAAATCAGGAACCAGGGCAAGCAGATGCGTTCCACCTTATATACCTTTCAAAATTATGACCCTCACAACTGGCAAATAAAAATTTTGTTTACACTCTGCACCTTCAGTGCCTGACTAATGACATAATAGGCTCAAAGCTCCGGGATCTATAGTAAGGTACAGCCAGTCAAAAGTCACCAAGTCTCAGGCACTGCGACACAAAACTGATGAAACAAAGAAGAGATGCGAGAATATTTTTCACCTATTGATGCGGAATTACATCATCACTTAATACAATGTGGAGACGAAAATCCTCGAGATAAAAATCCAAACATTGATCTTGACTTCACAAATGCGGAGACTTTTTGACAGCCAACGGATATGACATCACTACTGGACGAACCGTGGTGCGATTAGAGGTAAAGGGTTTGATGAAAGATTGCATTGTGTTGAATTGTTTTACACTATTTAAGTTGTATTGATTGGTTCGAAGTTTGCGGAAAGATTTTCGTCATCAACAACTTCAAAAGGATGGAGGGGAATTACACGAACATAGTACGTATCAACAGAGTAGTTGTAAAGAAAAGTGGTTGACATGCCCTTCCAGAAAATGAGGTAATATGGTTTGAGTTGGATACTTTAGGTTATGGTTGACTGACGAGAAATAAAAAGTTCCACAGAGTGGTAACATCAACACTCGACAAAGGGTAACCAGGCAGTGCCCTTAGTTTGGCGCCGTTTTTGACAAGTAAACGTGTATTTTTTTCTTCACATTGACCCCCCTAACCTGGAAGGCGAGTTCCCTAAAAGTTGTTGAGGGTGGGATGCATTTTTACGCCTTACTTTATTAGAGCGCTAAGTTGCCCTATTGTCATAGAACTAAAGACCTCATCTAAGTAAGGGAGCTTCCTCATCTGGTTGCTTTCGCTTGAAAAGTGGTAGCTTTCCAAATATGTTGTTGATAAGCGTAGACGCAACACCAGGTTGTTCCATTTGGTTGAGCTTGAATTGAAAAATTTCGTCAAATGACGGAGGTTCGATTTCATGTGGTGTCACGTCCGCATCGCTCAGAACAGAAGAAGCATCTGATTTCACTGGCTTAAGCAGCGTGTTCGACATGGTGGGAAATGGTGGTGGGGTTCCGGTGATGATACCGTCAGGCTCATTTCTCATTAAAGCAGGATTACGGGCCATGGCTGCTGCGCTTTGGTGAAACGCATCATGAGCACCTGGGATTGCTTCTACCGAGCTGCTTAATCGACGATCATCGGCAGACCCATATCCCGAGGAATGGAATGAGAAAATCGATGAACTGTCGTCAAAGACTGAGCCCATGTCCTCAAGTGTAAGCCCTTTTGTTTCAGGAAACAAAAAGTGAACACAGAGGAACGATAACAAACATGACGTGGCCGGAATAATGTAAGTTTTCCACTTGATGGTGTCCAATAAAATTGGCGTCATTTCTCCAACAATGAAGTTAAACAACCAATTGGTAGCTGTAGACATGGCTGCACCTTTAGATCTGACACTATTTGGCAACACTTCATTCATCATCCACGGAATTGGTCCCCAACTTGCCCCAAACGCAGCGTTAAACACGATCACACAAACCACCACAATTTTAGAAGTATAGATATTGTCAATGGCCAAAGAATACGCAATGGCGAACAATGGAATGGCCATCAAAATTGACCCACTAAGCAATAACGGCTTCCTTCCCCATCCATCAACAAGATACCAAGGAGGAATGGTGGAAGCAATATAAACCAAAGAGTTGATACCAGTCATCAAAATAGCTTGTCTTCCAATCCAACCGGCACTTTCAAAGATCATGGGAGCATAATAACTGACAATGTTGATACCATTCAATTGGGCGAACATCTGGGAAAAGCAGGCAACCGAAACCCGTTTGGTATACCTGGTAAGCATGTATCTATAAGACCGTTCACCTCCTTCCACTCTAGCAATCAAGACGTTCTCTTTAATTTGTCTGAATTCACTCTTGGCACTTTCATCTTCCACGTCTCCATCAGCATATAAATCACTGATGACAATCATACCTTCAATATCATGGTTATGGTCGAGCAACCACCGGGGAGTCTCCACAATGATAAATGAACCCAGGTACAACAAAAATCCCACAAGGCACTGAATGAAAAGTGGAGTTCTCCACGAGTAGTTGTTTGGTAAGTAAGAGAAGCCATAGTCAACCCAAATACTGGTACTATAGCCGACAATGTTCCCGGTGAATTCTAGACAAGCATAAAAGCCACGATCATCCGGTGGACTAATCTCAGATTGGTAACAAGGAATGATGGTAGTCAAGAATCCAATGGCAATACCACCAATAAATCTTCCTAAGGAGAGGTTCAAGATATTAACTGACGATGCCTGAATGAGTCCTCCCACAACAAAAATAAGAGAACCCCATCTTATGGTTCTTCTTCTACCAATTTTATCACCCACCTTTCCCGCCACAAACGACGAAAATAAGGCACCAATTTCAAGTATCGCAATCATCGAACCAATTTCAATAGGGGTGGGGTCATTGTAGTAATCCTTGAAGTACTTGTTCGTCAAAAGGGAAGACATGAGTCCTTGTTCAAACCCAAACAAGAAAACCCCTAAGGAAACGAATATAGAGGTGAAATTGAGGAGCGCTCGCCCCACAAGAAAACTCTCTTTGATTTGAATACCATGGTGTTGATTTGAATGACGTTCCATAATGAATCTCAAAACGACGCTGGGGTGAACTTCAAAGAAAAAAAGGTTGCACGTTTCCGAAATGATCTACGACCCTTTATGCACTGGATCACGTGGAAAGGTAGGCGAGTCATGTGACCTCTCTTGTTCTTACCCATGACATCCCCACCTCCTGAAAGTCTACATGCCAAGCTCCAAGAGACTAGTTTGGTTGTGAAGTAACAAATTTTAGTGGTGGCACATAGCATCCCCGCAAAAACATCACAACGGACGGCATATGTACCTGAAATTTTGGTAGTCAAGTGAGATCTCGGGTTTCATATCATGATTGTCTGCAACGTCTCTCTCCATGAAAATATGGCACGAGCCACTCATAGAGAATGCATACCACTTAATTGCAAATTCATCTGCTTAAACGTCCGGCAAACACATGAGATCTACTTGGGTTTAACACGAAATGTATAAAATTAGATTAACAAAAGGTAGAAAGCTCCAGCTTAGCGAATGTTTGATAACCTCGTGTAGTTCATATGAACATTAATATCAAGGCGATCAGCATCGTCCTCGATCTTCCGTAATCGATCGTTCTGCTGATCAACTTCCTTGCCCATCACTTGAGCCGAATTCTTCAATTTTTTGGAGTATTGTCCGATCACGTCCAAATTGTTGGCAATTTCCTTCTCCATGTCGTCATCTTCAGAGTCAGCTTCAAACTGGTACCTCTGTGCAGCCTTAAGGTCATTTTCTCCCTTATATTTGGCGTGCACGTCAGAATTGATGGCACTGTTTGTGATTCCCTCCTTAATTCTCTGCTCACTCTCGTAGACATTCTTTCTGTTGCTTTCCCGAAGGTATTTTTCTTGGGCCTTGTCGGCCTTGATCTTGGCCTCTTGTTGACGCAAGCGAGATTTTTTATTAAAGGGGTTCACAGAAGTGGCAGGAATGAAGATTGAACGGTTCAACCTTTCAATTTGACGCACCTTCAGATCTGCAATTTCTGTTTGAGTGTCGGCAAGAAGTAAGTTCTGCTCGGCATTGTATAATCGGGAAGATTGACTCCCAAGCATCCCAAGAGTATTGACAGCTGATGCATCGGCCTGCTTAGCCATCTCCACTGTGTTTCTGGTAGATTGAACTGATTCCTTCTTGACAAATCGGATATCTTGCCTAATGGCTTCCACTTCCTCGTCTTCCGAATTAAGTTCTTCTTCTGGTTCATCCAAGTCAACATTTAGATCGTCTTCTTCTTCTTGGTTGAGATCAAGGGTTTCTTCATCGTATGCTGGTCGTCTGAGCGGCTTGGCTCTTAGTGGCAAATTGGAGTCTAACCGATTAAGATCAAGCGATTCAGTGTCATCAGCAGCCGTGTTCCGGACCCTTGCAGCTGGACCTCCGTATGGACTTGGTTTGCCGTTGATACTTGGGCTTGACTGATATGGTGAGCGGCTCGAAGACGAATCTCCGTGTGATGGTCTTGATGATGCATAAGGGTTAGACTGAGAAGAGGCGGATCCTCTATCGCTCATACGGGACCCAAAACTGGATTGCCCACCATAAGGATCAGAGTGGGGTGGGTTGACGGCACCACCACCGTTTGCACCATATGGGTTTTGCTGGCCGCCAGGCTGTCCACCGTATGGATTCGGTTGGTTTCCGGCAGTACGTTGGCTTGATCCGTATGGATTTCCTGCCTCAGGTGCTCCTTGTCCGTTACCAATTGGGTTCTCTTGAGCATCGCCATATGGATTTCCCTGATTTTGTTGATTTAAGTTTGCATATGGGTTAACGGGGGCCAAACCTGGTTTCTGATTGCGTCTTTCCTGAGCATACTGGCGGAAAGCACCAAATTGATCTGGTCTACCTCCATTCTTATTCTTGGTGGATATACCGGAGTTGTTAAGGTTCTCAACCAACTCCTCCTCCGTTGGCTCTTTCTTTTTAAACATTTTCTTGATCCCCATGATGAATGAGTACTTGTCGTCAATATCTAATTATACCAGCGAAAACACCCGTACCCTTAGATTCTTCTAAGCCTCAAGTCATGTTTGTCCTGCACGCAGCGAGCCAGCCTCAGTTTGAAAATCTCATCGCTTACATCATCTTGATAATACCAGACCCCACTGGTAGATGTCTATAGCTACTTAAAGTCAGCCAGTGTCGTGTCGAGGCAGTCGTATAGTAATTCTGACTAGTTTGACGAAAAAAAAAGCTCCCAAGAAAAGCGAACCCCAAAGTACCCCGGAGCTTGTGGACCCCTCTTTCATTCACACGTCTTTGATTTACTTGGCTCCCATAAAAGAGGCCCTCTCCTCTAGGTATCCCCTCCGTCGCTTTTAAGTATGTCTGTTCATCACATCACATGTGGCCAGCTACAACACTCCAAAAAACGTAAACTTGATATTCACATGCCCATGCTCGTTATCACCTCTGCTCTACCAAAAGCCAAACCCGAATCTCCATTTAATGAAGGCATTTACAATCCCCACGGTACATACCTACATGAAGGAATCATGACTCCCATGATGACTCCAATACTGTCCGACGCATCCAATGCAGATGACATGGAAGTGGACGACAAATCGCTCTTGGACTCTCTTTGTCCTTGTGGTTACTTGCATGGACCAGGCCAAGGGGACGATCACGATATTCACGCTGTTGGACTATCAGATGTTCCACTCCTTCGAGGACCCGACTAGTGGTAGTGTGCCATATGCATCAATAGTAAAGTATATTCTGTCAAGAGTAGAGAGGGGATCAACAACACCGTATTTGAGGTGACATTTCGCCAGTTAGCCATCTTTTTGTAAGGTGTTACGTGGCCGATCCTACTATAATCTTTGTCAAAAATAGATTCAATTTTAATTAACGTTATTGCATTTCATAGTGTGCAAAAAAGTTTGCACCCACAATTTCCAGAATTTTTGCAAAACGCAATAAATCTCACAGTTATGTATACACGTGCGACACCTGCAGAACTTCGGACTCCAAAACACTTTCTTGATCAGACAGGTCCTTCAACTCGAGTGCCCTCTTTTCGTCTCTTTTAGTGAAGTGTAACGCAATGGCCGTTACTACCAAACCAAGTGATGCTAAGCATGCAACGTAGGTGAATCCGATAAAGTAACGAGGTGCGTCTTGTGAATTCCACACCAAAATGTTGACCCACGCATTGGTAACGTAGGCCAAGTTATTGGTACACACAACCAAGAAGTTTCTCTTCATGTCGTCATGGAACATCAACCTATTGACCCAAGAAAGGATAAAGGGCTGACCCCAGTTAGTGGGCACGGCAATGAGCACATATGACGTCCAGTGTAACCAGCGAGGGATATGCCACACACTAAGCAATGCACATCCAAGCACTATCAAAAAGAAACACAAGAAAATAAACCAATGATTCTTTCTTCCTCCGATATAGTTATGATAGTAGGAGAATACAAGCGTGATTCCGATTCCGGATCCCGCAATAGCAGAAGGATAGGTATTATACTTATCTTCCGAAAGACCAAGGCCGTACTTCATCCAGGTGGTAAATGTGGGCTGTCCATATGCTTGACAACTGTTATTGTAGCATAAGAACAACACTGGGAAGACGTAGATGTGCCAGGTATTGAAAAAAGACTTGATCTTCACCCAAGTGTACTTCTCTCTGGTGTTTAACTGGGCTCCCATTCTCCTTCTTCTCTCTAATCCGACCAACTTATCTTCAGCATCAAAATAGAATGCATCTGTTGTAGAAGGAGTGTTCGGGTCCACAAAGAAGGTGTAAAATGCGATTGGAACACTGATGATGGCATCAAAGATAAACATCCACTTGAATGGAGGAATGGAGGAATCGGAGAATCGGTGAATAATAGCCAGCTGAAGAGGACCACTGATTAAGCCGGCAGCGTTTCCAGCCACTGCAAACAAAGCTGCTCTTGTGGTGATTTCGGCGGCAGAGTAGTTACTACCCACCAAGTATTCCATACTAGGGAAGTAAGCAGCTTCAAGCAACCCAACAAAGAATCTGATTGCATAAATTCCATGAAGGTTCTTACAAAGAACCATCATGATAGTTAAAAATGCCCAACTAAGCTCCAAAGAGCCTAAGAACACCCGAGCAGACATTCGGTGAAGCAAAAGATTTCCGGGGATTTGTCCAAGAATGTACCCCACTGTCCAAAGACTGACCATGTAGTTATATTGGTTTTTGTTCATATCATAATATTCAAGCATTCCATTAACATAAGCAGTACCGACATTTGACTGGTTAAGATTTTTGATGAAGTATCCCAACATAGAAGAACTAAGGAGGAATAGATCTAACTTGAAAAGATACTTCTGCTCCTTAGGGTGCTTGTCGGCCCCGTCCCAGAAAAACTTTCTAATTCTGAACCAGATATTTTTGTCTCTAGCTTCTATTTGCTCTGGTGTCAAATCGAGGGTGAGATCAATGAAAGGCTCGTCCGTGTTAATCGACACAGTCTCGACATTAACATTATCTGTCTTTCCATTAAGAGACAACGAATCCGAGCCACGAGCAGCATTACCTTGAAGGACCCTTGGGTCTATAACTTCAGAAGCAAATACTGATTTAGATACTCTACTCCAGAACCCCATTGCTTGATTACTGAACATTTAAGGTTCTGGTGGCACTTATAAACACAAGGACTAAGGGAGGGATCCACAGTTTTTTTTTTCGCAGCTTTAATTGCGAAAACTGAATATGTGTGGATGTGTGGTGTCAAGCGCAAGGCGGAATCCGGGTGTCCAATTAAATCGTGACTAGCTGTCATGATTATTAATAAAGTAAGATCAGGTCAATGTAACCACATTTGTGGAGATCGATCTATCTATCGCAATCAAAAGCCGACTCTACCAATAATCCGGCGATCGATTGTGGCAGGCGGCCAAGTCACGTAATAGGTAGTATATTCCTTTATATCAGAGTCAAGGCGCCAAGAGATAGTGGAGAAGGGGATTCATACTAAAATGTACTTGAGGCAGATTACATAATGTAATTAAGACGGAAGGGGATGTCCGGCTCACGTAATAGCAAAGATATGAGGTCTCATCACGAGCCCCTTACTATGGCGAATAGATTATTTACAAAAAGTGGTAATAATACAATCCTTAGTATACACGATTAGTTCAACAGCCATCAACCAAAGAGTTTTTAGGGAATGAATAACCAGCCTCTTTCCAGTTGGTCAAGTTATTATTTTCATAAGCATTCAAGTGATCTTGGATGTAGTCGTAGGTGGGATAATCTTCAGGATCACATCCGACATTGACCAGATCTTTGGGTTGATAAACTCTGACATAATCAACTCTCATTGTGGATGGGAAAACAATGGAAGGCCAATCAACATACGCCCAACTATTGGAAACACCTAAATTCATGATAATACTCATAGGCTCTTTGGAGATTCGACGCCATCCCACGTTACCGTTGGGAGCCAACGACCATGCGTGCACAGTGAGGGTGGGGGAACCGTCTCCAACATACCAGGTGATGTATCCATCATCATTATCGTTGAGATATTCATACCCGTACACCTGGAATTCAAAACCTCCGGGTCCATGCTCATACCATTTCGTGTTAAGAGTGGTGGTGGCGGAAACGGCTTGTTGATAAGGACCTCCGGTATATGTGTTCATGGTTGTGACATCAGTATCATGGATTTGCATCCACTTATAATCAGGGTAGTACCAAACATCCATAGGAGCAATTTGATACGACTGAGAGGCAACTCCCATGAATAAAGTAGTATCAACGGCACCTTCAATGATATCAATTTCAGGAGCTCCGCGACCAGTACCCACATTGGGATGATCTTGCCCTGGACAAACACACAGATTCAACTTTTGACCAGGTAAGTAAGAGATACCATCGGGCGAAGATTGGTTGGCGGTGATACCAGCATCACACGAATCATATGTATATGGCCAAACACCGTAAGTTGTGGCCAAGTAACCAGGACGTCCAAGGTTACCCATGGTCCATAAACCAGGCCACAAACCGGAAACGGAACCATAATTTGGCAATCTGGCCGAGATAAGAATCAAGCCTTCAGTGAAGCAGAACTTGTTCCACGATTGGACCATACCCGAACGATAGAACATGTCATGGTTCTTGAATGCATCCATGCGAAGATTTAGAGTACCATTGGCGGTGGTTACGGCATCCGGATCATACCACTCCAAATCCTGGGTAGCGGCATAATGGGTATTCAAGGCCTGGAAAAATTGATCGTCACCATCGTAAAAGGTTCTTCCCTCTGCGTTGAACTCATCAGAGAACACCAAGGTCCAGGACTCTCCAGTTCTAGATTTATGGGTTAATTCATCTTCAGGAGTATCTGGATCGATTAAACTTGTTCTGATTGACCCTATCAATGGATATGAATAATGCGTCAACACTTCATATGTTTCGGGTTTGTAGTGCAGGGTCACACCAGAATATGTTAAAACGGGAAACAAAATGAATAAAGCAGCAGCACCAAGTAAGAGGAAAACGAATCCAAGTAGCCCTCCAAAAGATCTGCAGTCCAATGACTTTAGATCATGCCAGAACCGATTCTTATCATAGTCTGCATCCTTGATTGGGTCCGGATTATGGAGGTAATCATCAGGTTCTTTTTCATCAATGTGAAGAGGAAACGAGGATGCTGGATATCCACCGAACGGTGAGAAATCAGTATGGCTGCTTAGTAGCGGATCCGAGTTCGAAGGTGAGGACTCTTTATAGAAGTGAGAGCTTAAGCTAGTGCTGCTAACAGCTCTCGAGCCCAAGTGTGATGAGTAACGATCGTATTCAGGTGCATATAATGAGTTACCCGCGGCCACCACGTTTAAGTTACCTAGCGTACTTGATTTGTTGTTTGGGCTCTTCGTTCCATCCAAGGAAGAGGAGCTCATGAGATTGGAAGTAGTACCATCTTTGGAATAGTATCCATTATAGGCGTGGTAATGAGGGTTTAACTCTTCTTCTTCTCCCAGTTGATGGTATGATTGTGACAGAGTCGAGTTGTCCTCGTTGTAATCCTGGGTGACTGCATGGGACTCAAAAGGATTCTGGATGTCTTCTTCAGACAGTTCCTCAGGGGGACTATTGGAAGTAAGATCTCTTTGGGCCATATTAAACGAATGTAGATGGGATCAACAAAATGTTTTGGAAAAAAGAGAGAAGGTCGACAGTAGAACAGGGAGGAAACAGAAAAAGAAACAAAACTAAAGAAAAAAAACAGGAGGGTGGACTACATACAAACAAGCCTGGACTTAAAAATAAGCATGAATGCCCGCAATGAAATGAGAAAAAAAAAATATCTGAAAGAAGAATCAGCTAAAAAAAGGATGCCTGGCGTCGTGCATCTAGCTGTCAGAGCACGTAACTAAAACCTTGCTTTAGAAAATTTAAGCTTGATATCTAACATGCGGAAATGACGTAGAAAAGTTATCACTTCATTGACAATGTAGGCAGCCAGCAAGTTGAACAATGCAAGGGGTCCCAGGCGCGAAAACGTGTGGAAGCAAAGGGGGATGGATGCGAGCGAAGAGCAACTCTCATATTTTTGTAGATGGGCGACGCGTTGGAGCAAAAGAGAATGTGGAAAAGAAGTCTAAACAACTAAATAGAGCTGGAGTAAAGACCAGGTGGGTAGACGCCGACAGTCTTGACGCTCAAGGTACGGTTGCAAAATCTGGACTCGTTGCTTACATGGATTTAGTCGGGGTACTGCGGTGGTTGTGGAGAAGTGGCTAAGACGTGGCTGAAACGACCATGTAGCGGTCACAAATGCAATGACGATGCAAGAATTCAAAACAGTGCGTCACGTGCGTGAAATCAACGAGTTGGTCCGGGCGAGAGCGAGGAAAAGGAGCACGTGCTGCACACGTGATGGGGGTGATGGGGGCGGTGCTCGTGCGTATGGGAGCTGTGCCGATCCACGTGATGCGGCTGGCTCGCCAGCGATAGGTGAGTTAGCGACTGTAGACTGTGGGCAAACAGGATGGTGAGTTGTGATTGATGATTGGGGAGGATGTCTTCGTAGGTGGATAGCAATAACGCCAAGCATTTTTTTCTGCTGGCGGACAATAATAATCAACTGCTTTACATTATCTGGGATGTCATTGGCCTTTACCCGATATGGAGCGATTTGGCGATCCTGTACACAGCAGAGCTCCGGCATTTTACCGCTTATCTTATCTTGACATGGCAATAGTTGATCACCGAATAAAAGATTAGGGCGTGAAAAATTACCATTGGTTAGTGAGATCTAGCGTGTTTTCAATTTAAGTCCATCACTTCTCTATAAAAAAAACCTATTCACTCTTTTTTTTGCAACAAGTGCAACTCAAGAATGTCTGACAAGGAAGAAAAGTTTACCTTGGATCCTGTGAAAAGCTTCGCCATGGGTGAAGTTCACAACATCATGTCACATGAGTCGACTGATGCTGTCAAAGCAGGGAAGCTTTTGACAGAAGCCCAAAAAAATCTTGAGCTTGCGGCAGAAACTGGTTATACACCCGAACTTCGTCGTGAGTTCTCCATTCTTTCGTTACTAGGAGTTGGCTTTGGATTGACCAACTCCTGGTTTGGTATCAGTGCCAGTTTAATTGCTGGTATTCAGTCAGGAGGTCCCATGTTGATCGTTTACGGTATTATTATTGTGGCATGTATCTCCATGACTATCGCCATCACTCTTTCTGAGCTCACCAGTGCTTATCCGAATGCTGCTGGTCAATATTACTGGACTCAGAAACTTGCTCCCCCCAAATACGCTGCGTTTGCTTCTTACATGTGTGGAGCCTTTGCATGGGCAGGATCCGTGTTTACCAGTGCTTCTGTTACTATTTCGATTGCCACCTCTATCTTGGGAATGTATGCCCTTGGAAGGCCGGACTATGTGGTCGAAACTTGGCAAGTGTTTGTCACCTATGAGATCGTCAATGTTCTCTTGGTGTTCTTCAACTTATGGGAAAAGCCACTTCCTAAAATCTCACAGGCTGCTCTTTATACTTCGTTGTTTTCCTTTGTGGTGATCGTAATTGTGGTGCTTGCCAAGTCTTCGGGGGAGTTTCAATCAGCTAGATTTGTGTTTGTTGATTTCCAAAATGGAACCGGCTGGTCTTCGTCGGGAATTGCCTTCATTGTGGGCTTGATCAATCCCAACTGGTCCTTCAGTTGTTTAGACGCCGCAACTCATCTTGCAGAAGAAACGTTGACCCCGGAGACCGATATCCCCAAGGCCATCATTGGTACTGTCATCATTGGTTTCGTCACCAGTTTCACTTATTCGGTGGCCATGTTTTTTTCCATCAAAAATTTGGATGACATTTTGAACTCCAACACCGGAGTACCAATTCTTGATATTTTTCACCAAGCTGTGGGTTCCAGGGCCGGTGCTATTGTGTTGGAGGTGCTTGTGTTCCTTACTGCCATTGGTTGCAACATCGCTTCCCATACATGGCAAGCCCGTCTTTGCTGGTCATTTGCCAGAGATGAGGGATTGCCAGGCTCTAGATGGTGGAAGAAGATTAACAAGAGAACCGGTGTTCCGGTAAATGCTCATCTCATGTCTTGTGTCTGGTGTGCCATCATTGGATGTATTTACATGGGTTCCACCACCGCTTACAATGCTATGGTGATTGGATGCATTATATTTTTGCTTTTATCTTACTCGGTGCCGGTGGTGTTCCTTCTTATCAAGGGAAGAGACAACATCAAGCATGGTCCTTTCTGGATGGGCAAGATTGGACTTTTTTCAAATATTATGGTTTTGGCGTGGACCGCTTTTACCACTATCTTCTACTCTTTCCCTGCTACCATGCCTGTTACTGCTGGTAACATGAACTACGTTTCTGTTGTCGTTGCTGTTTTTGGTGCTTACTGTGTGATTTACTGGTTTGCCAGAGGTAAAAGAAGATTTAAGACTCCCGACATCCGGGCCTTGGAGATTGGTGGATTGACTCAACAGTTGTCTCAAGAGATCAACCAATTGGAGGTGATTTTGTCGGCAAAGTCCTGATGCGTTTACTTCTAGATGTATAGATTATCTACCAAATTTTAGTTTCCTGTAATTAGATAGTAAGTAATGGGAGAATGCCTTACCCTAGCTTGGTATAAGGTTATCGGCCTGCATGTGCAGGGGAGCTGGAAATATATCCACTTCTTGACGTAAAGTCCGCGGAGCCCTGGATACCCCGATAGGGTATAGAATCCCGAATGGCATCATTGGCACAGACTTCCCAAATCGCCACAAGGCTAAGGACCGCTTTTCAATACACACGCCATTATGACCACCGGCTAACCTTTCGACCAACCGAAATTTGCCGTCAACGGAAGCCCCGATCTAACTAATGAGGAAGTTACCCGATACGTGGGCCATAGTAGAGGTGGTTTAGATTGGGTTACGCACGAAAAGATGCGGTGGCTCAATTGGTAGAGCTTTGGACTCCAAATCCAAAGGTTGCAGGTTCAAGTCCTGTCCGTGTCATTTTTTTTTTACCTCGAGGCTGTTGACTCTAAATAACAGCTTTCCTGGTTTAGCATACCCTGCTCGGGCATGCTAAATCTGCTTAGTCGTTTCTATTATTCGGGCGGAGCCCACTGCTACGCATATCTGAATTTGTCGTAATTCTATTAGTATACATGCACAGTTGCGATGAGACGCTAGGTTGTGGAGGGTATCCCTGGATCAATCATTTTCTCGATAGTCTCTTGTTTCCATGCTTTCTGACCGCCTCGTCCATCAAGTCTCGCACGCGGTGACCACCCGCAATTCCAATTGCTAAAACCGACTCTAACCGATCTAAAGGCATCTTGTCTTCGAGTAAAAATAATGCCAACTTCTCGCTCTTTCCAACCACTCCAATGGTCAAACAACTCAAGTCGTTTTCCTCCAACGTATTGAGATCAAGTAAGGGGGTTTGGTCATGTAGTCCCGCACTTATGGCAGAAACATAGTCAAACATAGCAACACCGGCGTCAATCAACCCAAGGGTGATGGCATTGGTAATTCCCGCCAAGAGACCACCGTCTTGGGCCAACACATGCACGTTAATTTCAATGACGGTTCGGGGGTATAATTTGCACATGATACTTTGTTCAAAGGTTCTTTCTAAAGTGGCTTTTAGTTCAGTCATCCGCTTATCGTTCTTCATTCGCTTTTTTCTTTCAATGGTGGAAAAATTAGCAATGGAAATATTGATGTCTAGAACTGCATGTTCGTTGTTCATCTTGGACTTAGCTCCTGGCTCCATGGGTCCTTGCACCATGGCGATGACTTTAGTATTTCCCTGTTCGACATAGGACGATCCATCTGACGAGTTAGGGTGCGTGTTAATGCGACACTCAAACCGCCTTAATTCATTCCATCGACGTCCATCGATCCGAAGACCTTCTGGGGAGTAGAGCTCGAATCTAGACATGTAGTGAAGAAAGTCTTCGCATCGAAAACCCCAGCGCAGATGTACGGGTGTCTACACGACCGATGGCAGTATATGCAGGAAATTAAGATCGGAGATCATGAATGAACTCACCAAGTAAGTAGCAGTTGGAGAGGTAGAAGAAGATGGAGGAGTACAAAAGGCCAACGTCGAAGGTGCTGATACCCAAAAATTCAAGATTGTAGGCATTAGCAAGCCAGACCGCTTGGCTCAGTACCCAAAGCACAAGTAGCACCCCGCCCTTGTAGTAATGCTTGGTGATGAACGATGAGTCGTGAAGGAAAAAAGGAAGATAGATTAAGTACCAAATGAAGTACTGGGAGGTGATTACCTTGTTAAAGAGAACGAATGCAAACGTTTGAAGGAACATACATGACATCAACTTTGTTCTTGCGAAGCAAAGTGGAAGAATGATTGCCGAGATAATGAGCTGCGGCAAGAAGGCCACCTTTTCCAACGGGATTCCCAGACTGAGTCCCGCCGACTTGTAGTAAAGCGCAATATTGTAAACGGAAAAATTGTGTCTGTGATCAAGACGGGTGAGATGATAGAGGTAAGAATGCTCAAGAAACTCCCAGCCATAGATTTGATACATGATGCCATTGAGCAATGCCACCGTAGCCACTGTCACCACCGTATACTTGATGTTGGTCCAATTGATCCAGCATATCACCGGAAGCTTGATTATGGGGGCACTTTTGGTCACAAGGAAAAGAAGAATAGATGGAAGATAGATGATGGGGTATATTTTAAAGTGGATCAGCACCCCAAGCAAAATTGCGGACGCCATGTACTTCTTCAAGTACAAGGAGAACACCGCCAGCATTATAAGGGCCGCAAGAATGCTTTCAGACGATCCACGAGTGCTGATAGTAATCACCATGGGATTCAAAAGCCAGATGCCCCCCAAGATCAACACCTTTTTATCAGACATTCCCAGGCGCCGTAAAAGCTTCACCACGATTCCTCCAGCAATGATGTCGCATGCCATGAATACAAACTTTCCGAAACTATACCACCAGCCATTGGGAACTAGCATCCACGCCAAAAGGGGCGTGTATCGATATGTTTCTCGAAGATATGGGGAACCTCCCAATGAAACATAGCGTGCAGCATCGGAGAATACAAGATAGTCGATGTCAGTATACTTGACGGTCATGTGTGTGTCTTGGTAGATTCCGAACGCAAAAAATCCCAATCGAAGCAACACGGCCGCTGCCATCAAAAATGTGATAATGGAGGTCATAGTTGATGAGAATACGCAAACATCGAAAAATCGTATTTCTTCTCCTTTCCCCGTGCGATATGGACCAATCCCACATCTACCAAGAATTCGATACCTACGACTGGGAGTCGCACGCCGACTTCCAGACGGGACTTGAAGAGATTCTCCAGAATCATCTAGAATCATTGAAAGAGCACGACTCCTCCATTACCGCCATACCAGCGTTGGATCGCCAGCAGCTAGTGGAGCAGGCCAAGTCATTCTTTTACTGCTCAACCACCGGCAACATCATAAACCTCGAGGACTACTACACCTGGAAAAGAACGAAGGACGCCAAGATTGTTGAGATTACCGACGACCCGGCTCCAGTACCAGCAATTGGCCTGAGCTCCGATCCAGGGACCCAGGCCGATGATCAGACAACAAGCCAAGCCGGTAGTCAAGAGGACTCTTCTAACCCGCCTTACTCATCCAACTACCAGCATTTGGTGGAACTTATCGTGATGGGGAAGCCGGTGCCTGGCATCAAGGACATCCCAGACACTGTATTGGCAGACCAAAGCTCGACGGCCCAGGCCAAGCAGCGGCTTAAGCCGTGGGAGAAGCTCCAGGGTGCGGATGCCGATGATGATGCCTCCCAGGAAAATGCACAAAAGTGATCACACTGTTTACTTCTATGAATGTCAAATATGGCATATATACCATGATTCTATGTCAGTGATAGCACTCCAGTTGCTTCTCAAGAACCCGTCGGCTTTTAGTGTAGAAATCTCATGACTGCTTCAAAAGCTGCCAAAGCGGCAGCATTGGCAGGGAATGAACGAAGAATGGAAGGTCCGAACCCTCGAGTGAATCCAGCAAGTCCGCGTTCTCTATAAATATACTTCACAGCATCCAAGTACCGAGGGAACTTCTTTTCCAGCTTTATAGGACTGTCTGTCATAATCACTTGCTTGACCACGTCAACGGGATAGGCAAAGATCCAGAATACAGTGGCACTCAATCCTCCCGCCCAGAAATTCACCGACGGCTTGGACATCTTTGTGTTTTCCTGGAAGTACTGGGTGAACAACTCGTACGATCCCCACCAAAAAATAAAGTTGGTCCGAAACACCATTGTTGAAAACAATCCGGTGTACCAGGTAGTGATGGAGTTATTAATTCTGTATAATTTCTTAGCCACATCAATGGGGCCGGAATATAACTTGCTATTAGCGTCGTATTGCACTTGTAAGCGGGCCTTAAACTGCTCGATAGGAGCAGCCACAAAAGAAACCGTCCACCCACTGCCCAATCCAGCAATTACATGACCCATCAATGGAAGTTTCTTTTCCTCGGGATAGATATAGTCCTTGACATATCTTCTATATGCATGAAGAGATCCCAACATCACCGAATCCATGAGCACCCATCCCACCAACGGAGGAGTGAATCCTTTGTAGAAGCCTCTCAATCCTTCACTTCTGAACGTTTGTAGCACACAATCCATGGGACCTTTAAATCTACCTTCAGACGTTTGTAGTCTCACCTTGACGGTATCAAATGGATGGCCCACGGCATTCTTGGTCACTCCGGAAAACATGCCCGCCACAAAGCCAATCCACTTGGGTGGATGGTTTTCGATCGTTGCTTCTGTCATTGATGGCTTGCTATGTAGTATTTTGTCAAGATCAACCACTAAAGAAGAATGGGGAAATTTTCATACCGGCGCGCCGTTACCGCAGCTTGGGTCGCCGATACTTCCTACATCACTCACCCCACAACAAAATGGAATAATTAAGAGCTGCGGCTCTTTTAAAAGATACCACTCAATTGGGAAACTAGACTCCGGTCTTGGGATCTTGATCGAAGAAATGTGGGCCTCGAAAGCCCCACCTATGTGGTGGAGGAAGTAAGTCGCGGTGCACGGATGTTATTTGAAGATTTTTTCGAATTGAGTGCGCTTCTTTATCATCACCCTTCTCCTTAACATGAGCCAACTGCCAGTGAAGAAGGAAGTGGCGGTCAAGTCCGAACCACACGACTCGTTTGGTGGCACTCCTACTCCCAGCGTTAAGGAGGAATGGCAAGAAATTCCCCTCAAGTGCTGCAATAAGCGTGAGTTGGAGGATATTCGGTACCATATTCTTAGATTCCAAGCTAAGCAAGATGTGGATATAATCAAGAATTTCACCAAGCCTGTGAGAATGCATAGAAAGGATCCCCGAAACATCCAGTTCCAACTTACTAGGCAAGAGATTGATCGCCGGAAAAGAGAACAAAAGGGATCTGGCAATGCGACGGAGGAGGTGGCGGAACCTGAAGAGCCAGAACACCAACTGAGGATGGATCTTACCAAGGTGGCTCCTGACGGGGGAGCCAGGAAGTTCAAGAGGAATCCTTTTAAAAGAAAGACCAGACAGATCAATCTAATGGATGAAAACAAGAGAAAACTTCGTTACGAGGAGTACTACCCCTGGGTGATCGAGGATTATGACGGAAAAAATGTGTTTGTGGGAAATTATGAAGCGGGATCTTCCGAATCCCAGCATGTATTATTTGTATTTGATAAAGATGGCTTTAAGATGGTTCCGGCAGAAAAGGTTTACAGGTTTACCCCCAGAAACAAATATGCCACCTTAACGCTCGAAGAAGCGGAAGCCAAGATGGAAAAAAACACCGCTGCTCCCAGATGGCTCATGAAACACATGCAAGAAACCCTGACGGCAGAAGGAGCTACTCTTGACATGAGATACCGTCACGCTGGAGGGGCTGGAGGATCGGTAATTCATGGCGGTCCCAGTGGAAATAGCCGTCGGATGCGGACGGTGACTGGAGGATCCACATCTAATGATAGAGACTCAGATCATGATGACATTGATTTTGACGAAGAATTTGCCGATGACGAAGAGGCACCTATTATGGATGGAGATGAGGAGGAGAATAAGCTCTCAGAGCGAAAGATTAAGAAAGAAATGATGAAGGCTGCCCATTTTGATGGACAGCTGGATGTGGATGATGACCTTGATGATTTATTTGAAACTGAAAAGACCAGGAAGGTCGACAAGGAGGGTAAGAAGCTAAAGAAGTTTCTTCATAAAACTGAGGGAGGAGTGTATGATTCTGATGACAATGACGAGCTTAATCCCTACGTGTCGCAGAGTGATCTCGAGAGCAACAGTACCGATGATGAGGAGATGAAAATCAAGAGTGAAGAGCCTGATTCGCTTATGGTTGGATCTATGGGCGGTCGGCTCTCCGCCTTGTATACTGGCAATGGACTTGTGGTCATCAAAGCACCTGTCGAGTTTCTTAAGGTGTTCCCTCATGGTGAATGGAATCCTAATGCTCGCAAACGACCAGCAAGCGTGGGAGACGTATCTCCTCAGAAGAAAGCAAAGACAGATTCTCCCGCCGGGAAGGTCACTCTCAAGAAAGAAAAGGTCAGTGTGTCTCCATCACCAACTCCAGGAGCATCATCCACCATTGGAGACTTAAACTCATCGGGTGCCAAAAACGAACTTGTGACTGTGAACGAGGTTCTCAACATTGTTAAGATCAATCCGCTCACCACCAAGGAATTGTTGTTCCATCTCAAGAACAGAATCAGCGCTCACAAAGATAACAAGCAAAGAATCATTAGTATTGTCAAGCAAACTCTCAAACTCGTTGATGGAAAATTGGTTCTCAAAGAACATAACTAAAACCAGGATATATTTAATGTACAACGTTCAGTAATGACCAAGAAAGTTACATCTATAAAACCTCAATGACATCATCGTCGTCGTCCTCATCTTCGTCCTCTCCTTGTCCTTCAGGGGCCTCATCTCTCATTAACATCTGCACAAGACGGTCAATCAACTCGTGAGCCTTCTCGTCTTCCACAGACTTATGCAACTCACGAACCAACGGGTATACCGACTTTTCCCTCAAATGCTCTCTAGCTTCACGGGTGGTACACAACAAAAGAAGACTTTCTAGGTGAGTACAGATAATTCCCACAACAGGATCTCTTTTCTTATCTGAAGGAAGAAGTTGTAATTCGTCAGGCAAGTCAAACATTTCATCTTCATCGAGTTCTTCCGGTCCAGCGATGGGCAAAAGAATGTATGGTAAAATGCTAATCAGAGGATTGGTAAGCAACTCCAAGTGGCTCTTGACGTCAAACAATGCATTCTTTATGGTAGAGGCAACCCCCTCTCTTCTGATCTTGGAGTCGTAGTATTCGGTAAATACCAAGAGCTTTGAGATGGGCACCACTTGGTCATATGCTTGCTCCGTGACAAAGTAGTTTCTACCTTGTTGGAAACGAGAAATGTCAGCGAAGAAGTAAGCAAGATAGTCATAATCAGCATATTTGTTCAAGGAACGGTCGGCCCCCTTGACAAAGCAGTCCATAAGACAATCCAAAGCCTTGGAGGACTTGAAGATTTGAGCCTGCTCTTGGTTGTGTGTGATGGTGTAGTCAAACAACTTATTGATGGAATCATTTTTGGCAAGATTAGTAAGGAGAATGGTCATAAGATCAGCGTTGGTGTTGTTGACGTTAACAATTGCCGATACCAACCAGGACAAGTACTCCACATCTTCAACGATGAGATTTCTCATCATGATGTCGTCACACAAGTTGGCAAGGATGGTCACCGATTGGCTGACAGTGGTCTTTCCTAGGTCCTGGGACAACTTCTTTAGATCCTTGATGGCTTCGTAGTTGTCATATGCAAAAATTCGACTGTGTGCACCCTGGGAATATCCCACCAAGTTGTCAAGGGCTATTTGCACAACAGCAGGCTGAGGAGAATGCAAGAAACTCACAAGGTCTTCTAATTCAGTAGGCATGGTAGTCTGAAAAATTTGTGATGAGCGTGCGTATACCGATATGTTGCAAATGCAGCACTATTCGGGGCACACGGAAAGTGAACGACCACACAGGTGATGTTCTACAAGCCTTCTCGCCGTATCAATGATTTACTCCGTCTTTCAGATGGCTTGCTTCTTTGTGCACCTAGGTCTAAATTGCTTTATTCAGCTCTAAATTGTACTTTACCTAAATTGGGAGAACCAACAAAGCTGATCAGAGAATGTCTTCTCCTTGGCGTACTTAACAGCCGGGATACTGACGTCACCTCTGATCGCAAATCCGTGGCTGACACCACCAAACAAATCCATTTGCCAGCGGAGGTCTTCAATCTTGGCCAATTCAGTCTCGGTTTCCTTACGCAACTCATTGGTGAAGATTTCGTCCGTTTGAGCACACGAGAAGAGAATGGGCTTCTTGATAGCCTTGATGTCATCAATTTCAATCAACGAAGCGTGGGCAACGGCACTAGCATCAAAAACACCTTCTTCAGCGGTTTCCCAAACTACCAACTTGGCTCCGTAACAGTATCCAATACCTCCCACAAACTTAGGATTCAAATCTTTCTTGGCCTTCTTGATGTACAGGTTCACCTCTGGACGAAGGTCAGCAACAGAATGGAGGGGGAACCAATCTTCAAGCTTTTGATTAGTCACGGGATCTCCCTTAAAAAGATCGGGGACAAGCACGTAGTAGCCATTTTTGGCAAACTCGTCAGCAACAAGCGAGACGTTGTTAAGCTTGTAACCATAGACATCGGTGAGAATCACAATCACCCGATCCGACTTGCTGTCACCGGCAACATAGGAGTCCAATCCGTAGACCTCTTTGAATTCACCGGTGGCCTTACCTTCGTGTAAGGTACCTCTAACGCAGCATTCGCCTAATCCAGAACCCATTTTAAAACAAAGATGATAGCAATTGATTGACTGGAAAGAGTTATCGAAATAAAGAACAATTAACAGAAAAAAAGTTAGTGTTCTCCCTATCCACTTATTCACGAATGGAAACCGCCCTATGCACGACCCGTGCCGTCGAACAAGGCAAAGCGCAACAAAAAAAATCTGTCGTTTCTTGATAGTTGACAACTCGTCGGACAAGAGGTGATTCTTGAACCGAACTACCAGGGTCAGTTGAGCTGGCAATGCCTAAGGGCTTGTGGAGGAAGAGAACGAAAACCGCGTTGATTTCCAGAGTTTTATCCCCAATGCGTAGGTTCCACCATGCTGAGATTATTGAACACCGGAATGGAGGTTCAGTAAATCGAGCGATCGTACATTTGACCTATGGGGATGGTTGTCAAGGAAATAGGCTATGGTGTGAGTGTCTGATTCGGGGCTTGTGTTGATTGGTACGGGGGAGACTACGTAAGCATCACTAGGGGCGTTTTAGATGCGCTGGGTAGACGTGACCCCATGGCCGATCGTCATTGATATTTCCAATCTGGATTTCTGCATCCAGTCACCAAGGAAACCATGGCATGCTTTAGAGGTGTAGGTACGGCAGGTTAAAACTGGTTAAACCAGTGGATTTGGTCATTGGAGTCTTCTCCTTGGCGTACTTGACTACCGGGTCTTTGATATCGCCTCTCACGGCATACCCATGGGATACGCCACTAAACAAATCGATCTGGTAACGAAGTCCCTCAATCTTAGCAAACTTCTTTTCGGTCTCCGCCCGCATTTCAAAGAGATATCTTCCAAGAGTGATTTCTGACATTTTCAATTGAGGTAGAAGTAGTTAGGGTGAGAATTCAGGGAGCCCATCAACCTTATTTATATTCCCACCGGGGTTTACTGCTCCACATTGGCCGCAAATGTTGATTATGTAAGCAAAAAAATAATCACCCCACAGTCCATGATCGGAGATCAGATTGCCAAAAGTGTAGGGGGGCATAAGGGGGGCATTATAGACAGGAAAGGCAGTGTTTACAAAGGCTAGAGTGACATTAATCATCAACGTTATATCGTAAAAAGGGTTTAGTCAATTTCAATGTCTTCTTTTCGAGACGACTCCTCGCGTTTATAGGCAAACCACTTGTAGTAGTTGTTGACCAATGGTAAAAGTCCACGATTGTAATGGAAAAGAAGCCAGAGTTCAACGGAAATGGTTGTTAAAAGGAGAATGAGAGTGATGATACCAAAGGTAATTAAAGATTTCCGACCCGGAAAATAAGCTCCTGGTACCACCCCAATGTTGTAAGCGGAAGTGTACTTCGTGAATAGCCTGATAATCTTGAAGAGGACATAAGCACATCCAGCGAGGTACAATAAGACAGTGCTAATCAGGAGAAGCACGATTTCTCTGGAAACTGCCAAATCACTGGCCAAGAGAACAATAATAGTCAATGGAAGCACACAGATGGTGAGAATGAACTCGGTGGATTTTTTATCGCCAATCATAATCACGATGAATTGTACCGTAAATCCGATGAAGAAAAAAAAGTCGAACACTAGCAACAGGCGGTGAATCTGAAACACCACGTAGAGACGCTTGAGGAGTGGGTCTCCCCCAATCTTTTTATACCTAAACCACTTGACATTATGTCTAAGCACAAAGAAGATAAGGTATGCCTGGATGATAAGAGTGACCGCAAGCACCGAGATGGTGGCAATGTTAGTTCCCCTGGTAGGACGGGCCCAAGCCAGGTCAAGGTCTTCCACCACATCTTTGCTAATTTCCTCGTACTGGATTCCGGTATATATAAGCATGCAACCATAAAACACACAGAGAGCTGCTAACAACAACATATTCTTAGTTCGAAGACCCACAATGGTGATCAAGATCTGAAATACACCCGCAAAGATGAACAATGAGAGGTAAATGGAGATTTCTGCATATTTCAGTTCCGAGCTAAACTTCAGCTTATGGATATTGATGACCGCGTACATGTAGCATTCAAATACGAGAATTAGAATGGCAGAAAGAACCAGCACCAACAAGAAAAACCGTGAAGCACGAATGTACCCATTATCACGGTGGTCCTGTTGAGCTTGGGTAGGGAGTTGTGCTTTTTCCTCGTCCAAATCAATTGGGATCACGTCCTCCTGGATCTGGCCAAATGGAACTACCGAGGAGACGGAAGAATATCGATGTATAACGGGGGAGGGTAGATCTGGGCTCAGTCGGATATTAGCGAAATTATAGAAGTCATCTTCTTCTTTAGAGGATATACTGTGAGTGGAAGCCGGCATTCAAAGAAAAAAGCACACGACTGAAGAAATTTCTTAGTTCCGTTGGAGAGCCATTTCTCATATATGTTTAAAACCGGACATCGTCTCGGCTGTGAAAAAAAAATATTGATGCGCCTCAAATGTCGCGGGGGCCGCATGTCCTATCTTGGAGTCACGGTACATGATTACGGGGTCATGACATGGCTGAACTAGAAGCCGCTCAGGCACGATACTCGCTGATGAACGGCACTTCCCCGAGACAGACCTCGGGTAATTAGAGATAGGGTTTATTAATTGAGTAGATGAGATAACATTTTGAAGACAGTCCATCTGAAGGCTTAGCACCTCTAAGATGGTGATGACTCTCGACATGGTGTGCGCACAGATAGTTTGACTTTCACAGACTGCACATGTTGCAAGAGAGAATTAGAAAATTACACTAGCCCCTGATAATCTTGTGGATCTTCCTCCTTGACACCTTGAGCTTCTTCGTGGAGCTGTAACCAGGTAACATTCGAAAATCGTTCATCGTTGGCAGTATGCTTGACGAACTCGTCAACATGTTTACTTTCCACTAACACACTAATAGCGTCGTAACCTCCAGCGCCTGGGACTACCCCTCCAATACACCCGATAGTTTGCTCGCAAGCATCTAATAATCTGGTTTGTGGTTCGGGTTCTATGTCTGCCCCGGACCAATTGGTGAGGTTCTTCAACCAGGTCCGAATTTTTCGAAGTGGCGATTCCAAGTTGCCAGTATGGTTGAGAAGAGCGTGGATGAGTTCCTGGTTTGCGTTGTCTAGTTGTTTGTAGAGATTCTCTCCTTGTTGAGGGTTCTGCTTCTTCCACCCTAATACCTTGGAGACAAGTTTAGGAGTCTCCGACCCTCCTTGTATATCACCCATAAGCAACGTCACATCACTGGGGAGGGAGCATGCATCGTGGATGAAGTCCCACTCACTGTCTACCACTCGTTTCAAGTGCGAGGTGTCTCCCTCCACCAACTGAGTAATCACCGATGGTTCAAATCTCTGATACACCACTGACCCAAATATAGCAGCGGCCACATCGAATCCCAGTCCAACTTTCTTTTGTGCCCAACAATGACTGATCTGAGCCAAGTTATGTATCTTGTTTTTCAATGCATCGGTCAGCTGTCCACCTTCAAAGTACGTCACCAAAGCAGTGGTCACCACTGATACAAGACCAGCCGATGATCCCAAGCCGGTCTTGGCAACCTCGGTAATATCCTTTTCATGGAAGAGAAACTGCTTGTTTCCATTATCGGATACTTTCTTTTCAGTACCTTCTTGAGTGTGATAGCCAGCATCCGACCATATGACAATCGACAAGTTGAAGGGCTTGGACCATCCGTAATAGCCTACCACCGCCTTAATTGTGTTTTCAATGAACGGATTATTGTCATCACTGAACACTAGGCCGTCTTTGATGATATATGACCACTTGCCGTTGAACTGAGGAGACACCACCGTCACCTCGCTGTGCTGACCCACCGGAAGTTCCTCCACAATAGCATGCATTCGAGACGAAAGAGCCGTAACAAACGCCGTATATTTAGGATCGAGAACGAGATATCCCCCAGCCAAGAGGGCTTTCCCGGGGGCACTAAAGGCCTTCTTCATGATTTACGCGACAGTTGGTGTTGAGAAAAAAAATCCCCCCATCAATCATCATGGAAGACCTCAAAAGACAAAAAGTCATTGGAATTATTGGTCTCGGTGATATGGGCTCCCTCTACGCCCGCCTATTTTCGGAGGCTGGATGGCATGTTGTTGGATGTGACCGTGAAGACAAATTTGAAGAAACCAAGGAGAAATTTAAGCACGACAAGTTTGAGGTGCTTGCCAACGGGCACTTAGTGTCTAGAATCGCTGATTATACCATTTACAATGTGGAAGCAGAGAGCATCAAGACTATTGTGGCCAAATACGGACCCTCTACCAAGGTTGGGGCCATTGTTGGTGGGCAAACCTCGTGTAAGGCGCCGGAGATCGAGGCGTTTGAGTCTGTGTTACCGCATGATGTTGATATTATTTCCCTTCATTCTCTCCATGGACCTAAAGTCAATACTCAAGGACAACCATTGGTTTTCATTGGTCATCGTGCCAAGCCCGACAGTATCCAGTTGGTGGAACAGTTAATTTCGTGCCTTAAGTCCAAGGTGGTTTATCTTTCTGCTAAGGAACATGATAAGATCACAGCCGATACCCAAGCGGTGACCCATGCCGCATTTCTTTCTATGGGTGTAGCATGGAAAGAAATCAATCAATATCCCTGGGAAGCGGATCGGTGGATAGGAGGAATCGAAAACGCAAAGATAAACATCTCACTCCGAATTTATTCTAATAAGTGGCATGTATACGCTGGGTTGGCCATCACCAATCCTTCGGCCCATGGGCAAATTTTACAGTACAGTCATTCTGCTACCGAATTGTTCACATTGATGATCCAAGGCAAGAAAGATGCCCTTCGAGAGCGGTTGAGGAAGGTCAAGGACTATGTGTTCACTAATATCAAAGATCATCATGACTTACTCCTTGATGATGATCTTCTCGAGAAATTTTCTTTGAGCAAAGTGCCTCCCGGTGGAAGACAACCCAACTCGCATTTGTCATTGCTAGCTATTGCTGATAGTTGGCACAAACTCGATATTGTACCCTATGACCACATGATTTGCTCAACCCCACTATTCCGAATTTTCTTGGGTGTTACAGAATATCTTTTTTGCACTCCAGGACTTCTTGACGAATGTATAGAAGTTGCTTGTAGCGACCCCAGCTTTCGTCATGATGATCTTGAATTCACCATTGCCGCCAGAAAATGGGCTAATATCATTAGCTTCGGAAACTTTGACTTGTACCGTAAGATGTTTGAAGAGACTCAAACGTTCTTTCAGCCCAAGTTTCAGGAGGCCAATGTCATTGGTAATGAAATGATTAAAACCATTCTTCAACGCGTCCAAGAGCGGGAATAACGATCACGACAACACACCGCATTACTTTAACTTTAGAATGCATTGAATTAAGTTAATATACAGCTCTTAACATACAAAAAATGATCAAACTCAACAAACTGGGTTAGAGTTGTTCTTCCTTAATGACGTCCATAAGCCAGTCAAGACCCTCGGTCAAACCTTCGCCCTTGACAGCACTAGACGCAACAATACTCCAGGATCGATCCTTCAATTCCGTCAAATTTAATGATTGGGAAACCTCTGCAGCAGTCATGGCACCCGGTTGATCTTGCTTATTAGCAAAGACCAACAATGCAGCATCTAGCAATTCCTCCTCTTTCAACATGGTATGCAATTCTTTACATGCGATATCAATTCTATCCTTATCAGTAGAATCAACCACAAATATCACCGCCGCCGTGTTACTATAGTAACATCTCCAGTAAGGTCTAATTGAAGTTTGTCCACCCAAATCCCATATGTTAAGAGTTAAGTTTTTATATTTGAGGGTTTCAACATTAAATCCAATGGTTGGTTTGGTGGTGACAACTTCTCCCATTTGTAACCGATAAAGAATGGTGGTCTTACCAGCACCATCCAAGCCAAGTATTAGAATTCTGATCTCCTTGTTTACCCCCCATAACTTTCCGAAGATGTTCGTGAAGCTGAATGCCTGTCCCATCTTCAATTACTTTCTGAATTGGATCGTTGATGTGGCAAGTTGGGAATGTTTTTTCCATCCGCCGCCGCGCAATCCGAGTCACGTGTTTCGCCAGTCTCTGTGCATGATGGTAATCCCACCCTTTCTACTTAGTCACTCACATCCCGTACTACATCATTATGACCGAACAATTTGATCCCCAACCCAGAGGAATTTTAAGGAATAAACTGGAGTCGCGTGAGAGCCATGAAACTCAAGAAGAGTTCGACAGACGAGAAGTGATTAGAAATACTCGTCTCAATGCCCAATTGCTGTCTGTGAATCATAAGGGTGAAGACATCAGAAACAAGATTGCTGATCAAAAGGCCCAACATCCTGAAGAACACTTGAAATGGGATGAAATCAACTTATATAAAACTGAGCAAGAAAAGTCTGCCACCATGAAAATTGATGAACCTAAGACCCCTTACGAAGGAGGATTCAATCCCGAAGGGGAGTATTATCAGGATGATAACGAAGAGATTCCTGAGTTCGACTTAGGTAAGGCAGAGTTCGATGCTGGAAAGAGCAACAACGTGCAATCTCTTAATGGTGGTGAGGTTATCAAGGATGAGAACTACGTTGAGGAAGAATCAGAACCAGAAACTGAAAAACCTCTTACTGCAGAAGAGAGACATAAAAAGTTTGATGAAATGAGGAAGCTGCATTACCACTTGGCTGCCAATCCTCTTAAACACAAAGTATCTATACCAGATGACGATGAGGAATAAACCAAAGTTTGTAATTAGTGTATAATTTATAATGATATCTAAAAATACTTAAGGAGAGATTTATCGAGAGAACCGGCCGATTCCAATTCATTCACAATTCCGCCAAATGCAGTCTTGACGGCCTCAGCATCAGCACCAGTAACCTTCGAGGCGTATTCTCCCAATTGAGTATCATTGAGCTTCTCAATCAACAAATCAACATCAGCTTCAATGTCAGCAGACTTGGCATCATCACCGAAGTAGTTAGCTTCCTTGACAGAACTTCTGATAGATCTCTTGTTCTTCTTCTTGGCGGCCTTAGCAGCCTCCTTGGCCTTCTTGGAGTTAACCTTGGAAGCAGCGGCTTCTTCAGATGCCTTCCTGGCGGCTTCTTCTTCGGCAGCCTTTTTCTTAGCAGCTTCTTCAGCGGCTTGTCTAGAACCTGCATCCTTCTCCCACTTCTTTCTATCCTTTTCCTTCTTGGCAGCATCCTTGAACATTTTAATACGAGGATCTTCATGGTGAGCTCTTTCAATGAGTTGAATGAGTCTCTTGTTGTCTTCTTGCTTCAACTTCTTTCTGTTAGAGATGTTTTTACGTTCAATGTAACGCTTGTGGTCTCTGTTGGCAGTGTCATCTGGAACATCTTCATCCTTGAATTCAAAAGTCTTCCAAGAGTCAAACTTACCCCAGAAGGTGTAGAAAGCATCAACTTCATCCTTGGTAGATTCCAAGTTACCCAATTGAGGAACAGGTTGCTTCTTGGAAAATCTAGACTCAGCTTCGAAAACAGGTCCCCAAGCTTCAACGAAGTCGTATTCAGACTTTGGTGGAGGAGGAAGAACGTCGGCGTTCTCGTCAACAGAGTCAAATTGTTGTCTCTTGGTAGGATTTAATAAAGTTTCGAATGCCTTTTGAATGATCTTGAAGAAACCATCTTGGTCTAACCCACCGGAAGCTGACTTCTTATCGGGGTGATGCTTCAAAACTTGTTTTCTGTGAGCTCTTCTAATTTGATCTTCAGTGGCTCTCCATCTTAAATGAGATAATCCCAAAACAGCATACAAGTCAGCAGTCTTCCATTCTCTTGGATCGTGGTCCAATAACTCTTCAGACTGCTCTTCATCGCCGAGATCTTCATCTTCATTAACCTCAATTTGCTTGACGTTCTTTTCGGCTTCCAACTTTTCATATTCAGACCAGGTGTGGCCTCTCAAAGTTCTGGAGGCGTGTGCAAGGAAATAACGGCCAACAGGTTCAACAGAGCGACGAGTTGGGGTGCTGTACTTTCCAATAGCCTTGAAGGCTTCGGACTTGTCAGAAGATGGTAAAACAATAGACATGATTAGTGGTTGATTGAGGAGAAGAGAAAATTTTCTATGACATCCGTACACCACATTTGCGATGCTGGCAGGGGAAAGGGTAAACGTGTGTCCCGATTGAAGATTTGCAGCATTAAACTAGTAAGTGAGTCTCCATGTGTGTTAAGCTCTTGATACAGCTAAAATGTGTCCAGCAGTCATTTTTTGCTTTGGTACCTTAGGGTATAGGTGGTTGAACAGCGTAGATGAGCCAGCCACTTAAGTCTGAAGGAGAACATGAGCATGGACTATGAATGGGAATTGTCATAAGTCCTGTAATGCTTCTTTATAATAAGAGACAGAAATTTGAAGTGATAAGGTACAACTTGAGTTTTACTATTTTTCACAGCTTTTGACAATTGTTGCGAAATAAAGATAAAGTTGCGCTAAAAGAGAATGAATACAGCGATAGCCAGATAACTTTCCAAAAAAGAATATTCTAGTATGCCACCCTACACGGATATAAGCATCACAACCTGGACATTCTCAGATGAATCAATGGTTAGGCCGAAAATACATTGGTAACAGTTGTGATCAAGCTCATTATTAAATGTTAACGTTATATATCCAATACTATGACTGTGTTAAGCGTTATCATCGTTACCCATTACTGCCATATCAAGCACTTCGATGGTTCCCTCACCTTTGTTGATGATGGATTTATCCCCCAGTAAGACATCGACAAGAAGTCTATAATTCACTGGATCTATAATGGCGGTGGATTCGAATATCTTTTCATCCAGAGTTTCTTCTTCAATGCGATCTAAAAGAGGAACGATTCTTTCTTTATACACAGGTTCTTTCACTCTGCTTAAAAGAACCACCTTGACTTTCATTTGAGCGCGAGCAATGGGGATGATTTGAGATTGAATTAATACCTTAATGGCCTCAAGGGCTTGGATTTTAGAAGGCTTGCTAGGATTCAAATGAAATTTGACGGCGTTCAATGCTTTCTGAATCATACTTGGAGGATATCTCTTCTTTGACTTTGGATTAATGCACTTTGTGGAAATAATATTTAAGAATTCATTGTTCTTTTGTTGAAGATTGGCGGAACGTTCCTTCTCATTGAGCTGGATTTCTCCCTTATCAAGAATTTCAAGGATAATCTCATCATGATTGGTCTTACCAAACGCGTTGAGTAGGTCTTCATTATTGGCGACTTGACCTTTTGAAACATTGGTAAATACTTGGGGAATTTGAAGAACTTCATCTAAATCTTTTTCAACCTTTGACCTCCAATCCTGGACCTTATTTTGATAGCATGCAACTTCAAATCTCTTCTTCCCTTTCTTGACTCGAACCAACGATACGTTGGTGAGTCTGATCTGACTCATGGGCTGATTGATGACGGCCATGGTGATGATGTGATGAGGATGACGCAAAATAACTACAGACCCGTACACCCAAACATGGGGAGCTAGCACGAGAGGAAGTTTACGTAAGGGGGGCCACCCAGCCTGCCCCGCGCTGGCGCCAATTGGTTGAAGGTGCCATCTGAATCACCGGATATAAGCTTGATGATCATTGCAGCTTTCGGTAAGTCTTGCTGGGTAGTGAACGCTATTAGTGACGTGAAACAAAACAAAGAGAATATCAATGCTGATTTGAAACAAGTCAATCGAGGCGCACAATAAGGAGTAACACCGGACATGATAAAATCAGAATGTAATGAAGATAAAGTGGTAATTAGCAAGATTCTTTAGGTGGGCAACCTACCATATGAACAATATTACTCTACTACATATAAGCCGTGGGAAAAGGGGGTTTTGGAACAAAACGGCAATTATTTTTGGCGAAGTGAGCCCGCGCCCGTAGCTTGTTGCGGCCAATAAAAAAAAGTCGAGTGACAAATCTTTCTCTACACACCATTGTAAGGCATTGAAATAAAAATTATTGATGCAGAAATATAAACAATTTTAATCCTTCCAAAGAAAACCCTTAAAAAAAAAACGAAACTAAATGTGAAAAGCTGGAAATAAGAAAATAAAATCAATATCTAACTGACATTCTTACAAAGCCAAAAGGGCAGCACCAACCAAAGCAGCAGCACCAAAGGAAGCCTTGTTAGCGGCGTTCTCAGCGGTAGAAACAGCAGCAACAGTAGACTCAGCAGCAACGGTAGAAGAAGAAGCCAAGGTAGTGGATTCAGCAGCAACGGTGGAAACAGCGGCAGAAGAGACAGGAGCAGCAGCAGAAGAAACAGCGGCAGCAGCAGAAGGAACAGCGGCAGCAGATGAGACAGCGGCAGCAGTAGAAGCAGCAGCAACGGTAGAAGGAGCAGCAGTAGATTCACCGGTAAGAGGACAATAGGTAGTGTAAACAGTGTTCTCTTCAGTAACGGTGGTAACACCGGTGGTCTTGACCTCAGTGGAACAAGCGTTGTCGGAACAAGAAGTGACAGTAACAACGGTGGTGGAAATGTCAGTCTCGGTGGCAGTGGACTCGTCAGAAAGAGGACAGTAGGTGGTGTAGATGGTAGACTCTTCGGTAACAGTGGTCAAACCAGTGGTCTTGGTCTCGGTGGCACAAGCATCGTGAGAACAAGAGGTAATGGTGACGACAGTGGTAGCAATGTCAGTAACAGTACCGTTAGAGTAAATGGCAGCAAAAGCTGGGGAAGCAGCAGCAGCAGCGAGGATGGCAGAGGAGAACTTCATTTCAATTAATTAAGCGAGTGAATTGACTTAGATGTGAAGAAGAAGAAGAAGAAAAATTAGTTATAGGTCGAAAGTGAATGTATTTATATACGTTGGGCAATAGAAAGGAGTGGAACATGATTCATGATGCTGGTAAACCGCGCCTTGCATATGTGCGCAGTTCTTTTTTTTTCGGGACAAAATGAAAATGATGCAACGATGAAATCGGGCAAGCGATCATAACTTTCGCGGTCCTGAAGATGGAATTTTTTTTACATGTCAGCACTTGGACACAAAGAGTAAAAACTATCTGGAAATAACTAACAAAAAAAAAGAAATTAGTGGAAAATTGTCGGAGCTATGAGGTTAAGTGCCTAGAACTATTTTTTAAGTTACGAGACGTGGACGACATTTAAGACTAAGTCGCAGTAAAAGATGATAGTTGCTACGTAGTGATAACTAGATAGCTAAATTGTTTCAGAAACGGCGAGCATGTGAACCGTATCACACATTGGAATGGAAAGCTTTAAAGGGGTCTCGAAGCCATCATTGTAAAAGTACGACATTCTGTCCAAACAATAACTTGCTAAAGAACGCTTGACACGGTACATGGTTTTGTGGTAATGTTTATGTTATACTGCGGCAACCATTTGTTTGTATCGCAACAAATTGTTTCGGGGCCGTCCACCTAAATCGGGAGGGTGCGGTCGCTCCAAATTTCTCAATTGGCACAGCGGGGTGAGACGCACCGTCGGTCAGGATCGATGCCTGCGACCGAGTGAAGGTTGGGGACTTTGGGCGCGGGCTACGATGCCCGGATCTAAATATAGCAGGGAGCCCTAGGCTTACAAAACCGTATAGTTCCTTATTCAGGTGGTAAACATATCCAGAAGGGTAAACGGAATTTCAGAACTGTCAGGATTTGAGTCAATATAGATGGATGAAAACATTGATATTTGTTATGGGCGTTTACCGCAACCAAGGTCAGTTACGAGAATCGGAAACCGATGGTTGGTCTACTGGCATTAGGACTGAAAAGCGGGCGCGATGGAAAATTCTCGACGTTAGTTTTTTTTCTATTCCCTTTTTTTCATTTTTTTTTTCATTTCTGGCCGGGGTTGTAGGGTTGACACAAAGTTCCGTTCCTGAGGTCGATGCATTATCATGAGCCAAAGCCTTGCACCCAATTATCTGCGGCAACAGTAATTTCCATTTTATT
This sequence comes from Danielozyma ontarioensis, assembly GCA_003706395.2. NCBI lineage: Eukaryota > Fungi > Ascomycota > Pichiomycetes > Serinales > Debaryomycetaceae > Danielozyma > Danielozyma ontarioensis. The sequence goes on from PPLF02000006.1 coordinate 71,237, forward strand.
ATATTTAGAAAACCAATTTATACGTAGCAATCTCAAAGCCCCTCAATTCCACGTTAATCTCGCCCTTCACCACTGGCAACGGTTGCTTGATTTCTTCCAAGGCATTTGTTTGGTATGCCTTAAATTTACCAAGGCGCTCATCAACCTTGATGGTCCCCTTGGAACTTCCTCCCAACGACTCATAAATTCTCACAACCACCGATTTGTGGCCCTTAAATTGCACGCCAAGGCGTTCATACTGGTTGATGTCTTCGTCGTCCTCACCTCGCTTGACGTGAGACAAAATTAAACTTTCATCTCCCGATAACGATATCATCTGAGGGGCACCGCCGTCACCACTCAACAACGGGTAATTGAAGTTGTAAGCCAACCGCACCGTGTCCACTCCCAAAGGCCCTTTATGGGGGTAGATAGCATACTCGATGTCATGCTGTCCCATGTCGGCAATATCATCCGGCGCCTTGGGGGCACGAAGGAGCGAAAGACGCATGAGATTACCATGAACGGAGGCTCCATATTTACAGTTGTTCAAAATGGAGACTCCGTAGTTGTATTCACTCAAGTCCATGAATTTGTGGTGACAAACCTCAAACTTGGCCACGTCCCACAGGGTGTTGTAATGGGTGGGGCGGGTGGTGACACCAAACTGCGTTTCATACAGCGCTGTGGGAGCAGTATGGATGGTGGTGGGGAACTGCACCTTGAGGAACTTGTAAGTTTCGTGCCAGTCCACATGCACCTTGAACTTGATATAGTTGTTTTGGACAATATCATCGGCGCCGGTTAATCCCTGGATGGAGATCACCGTTTCAATGGAGGATTGATCAGAGATGGCATGCTTGACCAAGATGGAAGATTCAAGCTTGTTGTTGGTCAAAACACTCACCTGGCCGTCGTTGAGGAACCAAAATTTGTTGAGCGAGTAGAGCTCGGTATCCCACGCTTGATACGACAACGGCTCGTCGTCAAAAATCACATATTGGTTTCCTCCCACCTCCTTAGCGGCCGTTTGTTTGGTGGATCGCCCATCAATAATTTCTCTTTCATTAACCAAGTCGTACAATGACGTGATCACTCCGTTGGACGACACTTTGGCACTGATAAGCTTGTTGGAAAGAATGTACCCATCGCCATCGCTGGAGACCGAGGCTGGGTAGCTGATTTCATCTGAGCCCAAGAATTTGTTTTGCAAGCTGTCAACCATGGCATACTTGAGGTCCCCGACTTCAACCGTGGCCACGTCGCTGGCAACCTCGTCTACTGCCACCAATTCTTGCCGGGCCCAAGGTAATGTGTTCAGCACCTTGGACCCATCCTCATCCCAGTATTTAAGGGTCTTCGAAATAAGCTCTTCTGCATTAGCAAGTACCTTTTGCAACATGGGCTTGGCTTCTTCGTAGTATACCTCTCCAATGCAACTCCCTGGCAACACATCGTGGAACTGACACAAGCATACGTCTTCCCACATATCTTGAAGTTGCTTGCTAGGATAAGTATAGTCGGTTTTCACCAATGATGTCACCGTGGCCAACCACTCGAGGTCATGGAGTTTTACCTCACTAAACCTCATCCACTTCTTGATGTCTGCCTGCGTGGTATAGGTGCCCCTGTGAAATTCAAGGTAAATCTCTCCGGTCCACGACGGAAGGTCTGCTCCGTGGTGGGATTTTTCAAGCACGTCTTCGTAAAAATCATCCACCGTCACCCCCAATTGCACTGTGGGAATTCCTCCCACTGTATTAGCAAATCCACGGCATCTTCTTAATTTTTCAATCATTTCCTCCGATGGACCTCCACCTCCATCTCCGTGTCCATAGAGAAGCAAGCCAGTGGGAACATCTCTGAGATTCTTGTGTTGGTTGAGCGACCGCACAACATCTCCAAAGTGGGCACTAGCAGTGTATGTATTGGCGGGAGGCATATGCACCAAGACCTGAGACCCATCAAGACTCACCCAGTTGAACGTAGTGAGGGGAAATTGGTTGATATTGTTCCAAGATAGCTTTTGGGTAAGAAACCGCTCAATTCCCACCGTCTGACAAATTTGAGGAATCTGCGAAGAATACCCAAAGGTATCAGGGAGCCAGAAAGTGGTAGCCTTAATACCAAACTCATTGAGCTGGAATCGTTGGCCAAGGAGAAATTGCCGAATCAATGATTCTCCATTGGGCATGTTGGTGTCGTTCTCAACCCATGATCCCCCTACTGGCAAAAATTGGTTGGTGGCAAATTTATTCTTGATTTCCTTCAAAATTTCTGGATGGTAAAGCTTCAACCACTTAAACTGCTGCATTTGTGAAGCCACAAAGACATATTCGGGGTATTCATCACATATCTTAAGTTGGGTGGTCCATGACCGAACGACCTTTCTTTTGGTTTCGGCAAACGGCCACAACCATGCGGTATCAATATGACAATTACCTACCGCATAAACATCAATATTATCGAGCGCACTCTGGTCAAATACCGACTCAGAATCAACGTCTTTGCCAAGAATCTTCTTCGCAAGCTCTCTTCCCTTTTGAACGGTACTGACATCGGCGGGGTTAAACTGGTCCATAATGGCATTGGCGACCGCATTGCTTTGAAACTTTTGGCTGATGGAGGATCCGCCCAACTCCCGGGCGGCATCACCAAGAATCCAAAAGTCCCAGTACAACTTCCGAGCCGTTATATTGGGCAACACCAAGTCACACTTATCCAAGCGGAAATGACGATTATAGTCGTAATGACCGTCTTGTCCAAGACCAAACATGCCGTTACATGCCATCTCAACATAGAACAACTGTACTCCGGGTACCCAGTAGTCGCCAGGGAGCTTATATAACGTCCGTTCACCACCTCCGGTGAAGGCTTGAAGCGGTTTACCGTGCTTATCATAGATGAAAGCTTCGCTGTTAGAGTCCCACTCAAAATCGATTTCTTCCGGCTCTTTGTCTAGCCACTCTGAAGGAATTTCCCACTCCACCTTGAACCAAAATGTCTTCCAGGCCGGCCCGAAAGAATGTCCCTTATTGGCATCTTCCCAGGCAATTGACTCCCAGTCGATATCCTTGAAGAGTAGACGCTGAGTCTTACCATTTTTATCATCGGGAACTCGGTAAACCTTGATATTCAAATATTCGGTATTGGTATCCTTTCGGTCATAGTCATAGAACTTGGGAAGGTTTAGTGACAGATAGTGTCCTCCTTTATCCACGAATTGACGTAGCCGCAGTTCAAAAATATGATCTACAGGCTTGAATTTGGGTTGGAGGTTAAATTGAGGGTATGACATGTCACTGACGGGTTTGCAATTTTAGACGACTGCTGCTCCACTATATATGCCCCAGATTTGTTGCGGTGGGTGCTAACCAGCACGGGGCCGCGCTTACGTCAGCACAGAATGGGGTTACCGCAGCTAACCCCTTTCCCTAATCAGGGTCGCATTTAACCTAATTGATAAGGCAGTGTATTTGATCTAACTGAATACATACGGTAAATATATTAGTATTGTACCTTAAGACTGGATCTTCACTTCGGAATCCTCCTCAATGGCGGCAACGTGTTCGTGGTCCCCGATAGATTGAGAGTGAATGGCAGGAAGTTTAGCAACAAACCCTTTGATCAAAGAAAATTCGTTGGTGATGGTACCTCCCAATTCACTGATCTTGGCCTTGACAGTAGAAACATCAGCTTCACTGACTTGCTCTTTAAGAGTGACGATATAGGATTTAAAATCAGACATGGAGATTGGAAAATAGGTTAGGAAAAGATGTTATGTCCAAATGAAATAAAAGGAGGGTTCGGGGTACTAGATTAATGGTGGCAAGGTCGTGTACAAAACCGCAGCCGCGGCCATGACCGATTTGTTGCTACTTAAACGTGAAGCCGCCGCCACTGTTTTCTAGTTTTCTTCATTGTAATCATTATAAACCCAGATTTATCGTACAAGTAACAGCATGTTCACATTCATAGATCGATGGGCACTTCGCATCAAGCGCAAAGGCTTTTTAGTTTATTTTGCCATTGTGATGGCGCTGATGGCATACGCGATGATATCCATGGGTAACTTGCCTGATGTAAATGCTGAGAAGAAGAAGAGGATCAAGAGAAAACGGCCATCGCTGCCACCGCAATGACCGCTGATAAGACTTTAGTGGTGACCAGTAGGGTACTGTATACTCTGAATATATAAGAGAAGCGGTGCGGCCTGGACGCGGAGACTGGAGAGGATGCACTAGCACGTGACCCCATGTACACTATTGGGCACGTGACGTGTCCATCCCTTCTCCCCAGGCTCCGGGACTAAGACCTCCAGCCACTATGGCTGTCGTGTCCACTACTTATGGAAGCAGCCTTGTGGTGGTGCCAATGATGTCGGTGATACATGGCTATCCTCGAATCCCGCCAATTGCAGACGAAGGTGGTGTTGGCGCATACGCATCCGAAGCTTGGGCCGTTGCCGGTGTTGGCCAATTACTAATACTTATTGTCCGTGCGGAATCTCTCCCCCTCCCTCCAACAGCAATTGAGAAGCGATTTTTTTTAACCACTTCTTTCTTCAATTGATTCAATCAAACCCAAAAGAAAAGTATTCAATATGGTCAAAGCTGGTATGTAAGATGAGAGATGAGATATGATTTACAATTGCTTCATCAGGAAGTGAAAATTGCTCAGTGAGAGAATTCCCAATTGATCGAAAAACTTGCTCATACTAACCATTAGTCGCTGTTTTAAGAGGAGACTCCACTGTTTCTGGAGTTGTTCAGTTCGAACAAAGTTCCGAAAGTGAACCAACCACCATCTCCTGGGAGATTGCCGGTAACGATGCTAACGCATTAAGAGGATTCCATGTCCATCAATTTGGTGACAACACCAATGGCTGTACTTCCGCTGGTCCTCACTTCAACCCATTTGGTAAGGAACACGGTGCCCCCGAAGATGATGACAGACATGTTGGTGATTTGGGTAACATTTCCACCGATGCCTCTGGTGTTGCCAAGGGTTCTAAGCAAGATACCTTTGTTAAGTTGTTGGGTGCCAACTCTATCTTGGGTAGAACTGTTGTTGTTCACTCTGGAACTGATGATTTGGGTAAGGGGGGTCATGCTGATTCCAAGAAGACCGGTAATGCCGGTGGTCGTCCTGCCTGTGGAGTCATCGGATTGTCCGAGTAAGTATGATTTTTAGTATCATTGATTGATATTTACAAAGCGTGTAGTCTGTCTGGATCAATTTGCCTTGAGGTTGAGGATGAATGAACGTCATCAATGACTTTGTGTGTTGCAATTGCTACATTCAATTTGTATCAACATGAGTATATGCTTACTTAGGTTTATAGTACACTTCAGTTGGACAGTTGGAACTCTCCACAGAATCAACTGGAGTGAGAGTTCCAGTCAACACATTGCCTTGAAGACTGAAGTAGTAATACACTTGGTTGATGGCACCATCAGAACATCCCACGTAAACTTGCTTACCAGAGTGGTTGTCAGCCAATGCCGATTGGATATCAGAAAGAGAATACTGTTGATCAGAACTTGGGGTGATGCCAGCAGCCGACAAGAACTTGTAGGTGGGGAGGGTTTCCCAAATTTCGACCACTCTTTGGAAGAAATCGACTGCATTCTCATACTGTGTGTAATCTCCCGTGAAACAAGATGGTTGAATGGTGTTGAAACAGGTACCGTGCTTGTTGTATTCGTGTTCCCAGAGCTCGGAATTGTCGCCATCGTCATTAAGCCAATAAGTAGACATCGTGTCGTACAATGATTGACGACCAAAAGTGTTGACAATGATATCTTCAAGATCATCACTGTCACTGAATTCAAGACTGGAGTCACAGAAAGAATCATAAGATCCATCACAACGATCATTCCATAACCCATGAATGGTAAAGACATCATCATCCGCACGACGTTCAACACCTCTCTTAGAATTCAGAGATCCAGTGTCCCAGAATTGAGTTTGCAAAATCAATCCATCGGCTTCGTAACAACAAGTTCCACTAGAAGAGTCGGAAGAACATGATACTGGGGTGTCGCTAGGACAAGAATCAACCGGATAGGAAGCGGAGGCCAATTTTATAGCAGCAGCAACAAGAATAGCGAATTTCAACATGGTTTGTGATTCTCCAGTGCCATTGGCACCACTATTTATAACATTCCCTGACCCTGGAGTGGATACTTCACGTGTCGTATTTAGCCCTCAAACGAGTGGCTTTAAAATTCACCCACAGGGCTCGTAATTGACACCTTCCTGTCAAAATTGCGCTTATGCCCAGCGCGGCCAAAACTTGGCCTCGGCCTTCGGGCCAGCCTCCCACACGTGTAAGCCACCGCTGGCCAGTCTTGAAAAACGCTTTCAGAAGAGAAAACAAACACCAGCAACGTGGTGGTGACGGAGATGCATGAACTAACGAACCGTTATGTTAGCTTCGAGAATTTTATTGCCGTTTGGAGATGAAATAGACGCCCGGTGTTCGGAGGTACCCGTTGATAAACAAAGCAACAAAGGTGTCCCCACAAAACACGGCACCGAGTTCTTGTACCTTATCAGAGATACGAGTTTTCCAGTGAGAAATTCAAACATCGATAGGAGAATCGTAACCATGAACGGGCCTGGAACCAAGATGTCGGGAAGTCCTTCCTTTTTCTGACAATAGTCCACATCATGATGTATTTTGTGAAGATTATAGGTAAGAGAACAAAATGCGGCCACTTGGTGAGGGTGCAACACAAATGGTACGGCACCATCTGAAAATTGCAACAAAGAGCTATTGTTGGTTGGCGGTGGTGCGTGATAAGTTTGGTTGGTGTAAACTAAGGTTCGATTTTCAGTTAGAGCCCCATAATCTCGACTGATATTCACAAACGCACTATTGCCTAGCGTTCGAACCCCGTCGATGGTTTCCTTACAGCTTAAGGCCTGGGCCAAAGAAATGTCCTCATGATAAAGAATATGTCCACGGGCCCACATTCTTCGATCAAACAATGGTTCACCATTTAGCATGGGTGCCTGATAATTATCATACCAGTCTTGTCCTAAAGAGGTGTTAGGTTGGTTGGCATAGAGAAAGTGATAGCCGGCCGGCATCACGTCCAAGTTGGCGTGATAATCTGGAAAAACACTTTTTATGAGTAGCTGGAGATTGGTAGCCGGGCCCAATGAGTAGTGATCGTGGAATTTCCACCATCGTCCTGTCACAGACTTTCCCCATGCGGACGCCATATACCACTAACACCTAATCTCAAATAAAAAACGTGCGGAGGAAAAATGCGAAATCATCACATCTCATCTCATCATGTCTGAACAAAGCCAAAAGAATAGTGAGTTACTCAAACGGATTAAGAATAAGCATCGCCGTCAAAAGCTCTTTGCTGAGCTCAAGCAGGAGAAGGAGAAGCAACGCCACTCAGCTCGGATGGACCGAGCCAAGACCGAGCGAGAGAACCCCGAGTTAAGGGATGAGCGATTGACCACCAATGTTCCTGCTACTATTGAAAGCAAGAGAGTATACGACGAAACAATTTCTGCCGAGATGGAAGGAGAAGACGAGTTTGACGACCTTTTCAAGACCACCGATCGAGAACCGAAGATTCTTCTCACCACCAGTGAACGGGCCAAGAAGCCCGCTTACGAGTTCGCCGATATGTTGATGGACTTCCTTCCCAATACCACGTTTGTCAAGCGGAAAAGAGAATACAACATGAAAGACATGGCCAAGTTCTGCACCAATCGTGACTTTACCCATTTGTTTGTGGTGAACGAAGATAAGAAGAAAGTCACTGGTATGACGCTAATTCACCTACCAGAAGGACCTACATTTTATTTTTCCATTTCGTCGTTGGTAGACACTAGTCGTATTCCCGGTCATGGACGTGCTACTAACCACATTCCCGAACTTGTGCTCAATAACTTCAACACTCGTCTTGGTAAAACAGTGGGTAGAATGTTTCAGTCGATCTTTCCTGCTAACCCCGAAATTCAAGGAAGACAAGTCATTACATTGCATAACCAAAGAGATTACGTCTTCTTTAGAAGGCATCGGTATGTCTTCAAAAATGAAGAAAAAGTAGGATTACAAGAACTAGGACCCCAATTTACCCTCAAGTTAAGAAGAGTCCAAAGAGGTATTAAGGAGGAAATTGAATGGGAGCACCGTCCTGATATGGAACGTGACAAGCGGAAGTTCTATCTTTAGTTTAATAAATACACTTTTGTCAGGTTGTTACTGATGTCACTCGCCAACGGCTGTCATGGTGGACCCGCGTGGAGGTCGATGGTACCCCTAATGAAAATCCTGCACACAACTCTTCAGGCGGGCACACAACAAAACAACTGAGCCATAAGACGATTTAGTCCCAGCCCAAGTTAGTACTCCCTTATACACCACCAGTTCGCCATTGACATCTTGAAAATACTTGATCATGGACACTAGTGGCGTCAACCAAATAATTACGGCTCTTGGCGTGGTATATGAATCTTCATCAACCAATGTTCAAAGACGAGAGGCGCAAGAATTTTTGGAATCCGTCAAGTTGAATGAAGAGTCTCCCTATTGGGGGTATCAACTTGCGTTGCCTGAAAACAATGGCAAGAACTACATCGTCAGACACTTTGGCCTATCACTATTACAAAATTCCATTAATCGAAAATTCCATCTTTTCGATGAAACCAAATCCATCGCCATTCGCAAATGGGTCATTGAACTATGTCAAAAAATCAGCCCTGATGACCCCCACTATCTAAAGGAAAAACTAGCGTTTTTATGGGTATCCATCACCAAACGGATTTGGGGAAACTTTCTAGTAAAGACTCTCAATGATGCTGATAAGAAGGCTACCCCTGAAGATGCCCTCGCTGGCTGGTCATCGATGGATGGTGAACTCTGGTCATTATGGAATGAAAACTCCCACTGTCGAGAACTTTCCCTCGTTATTCTTCGAACCTTATTTGAAGATGTATATCTCTTGGATGATCCAATCGCTTCCAAGCGAACCGCCATTTTGAATCAATTGAGCGTGTTGATTGTTACCCCCGACGACAATCTCAATCAAATTTATGAACCCAACGAAAATCTTTCTATCTGTAAATCTTCCAAAGACGGATGGTTTGTGTGTTGGAGCAAATTTCTTATTGACGTATTGTCGAATAATGACGTTAAATCCCAAACATGTCAAACATTTGTGCCCAAGATTTTATCCACCTTCAAAACATGCCTTCACTGGATCCAACCTCAAATCCTTAGATCGGAGAATATTCTCTCAACCCTTATAAATGTCCTCACTATCCCCGATGTGAAAATAAAAACCCTTGCGGTGGATTGCTTGCATATACTTTTTACCAGAAACTATCCCAGTGACGAAGACTTTGAATTTTTCATTGGTTCCATATACACCACCGAGGGCATTGGCAAGCTCTCGCAATTCTATCAATCACTAGCTATTGACGCCGATGACGTTGATGAACAAGTGTACTCGTTATTGAAAAAGACCGTAGAGATGATTGTGTCTCTCAGCGAATACCTCAACGTATCGCTTCCTTCCAAAAACAAGATCAGCTGGGAATCGGCTGATGTCGATAGTTATCTCAGCTTGGTATTGACAACAACTAACCATCCTAGTCTTATCATATCTGGACTTTCACTTCAAATGTGGGTCACCATACTTCGCTTTGATGAACTAAGTTCTAAGGCTGCCATCCAAAAAATACTTCTCGACCTTTTGGATGCTGCCGCTAACAGAACCATTAACTACGCCAATGTTTCAGAGAAAAACATTTCCAAAAAATTCTTGGATGTGGACTTTGATCTGGCTCCGGACGCCAATTCCTTTTTGTCTAATTATCGAAAGTTTAACGAGGACATCGTTCGTATCACTGTTTGCAAAAAACCCGAAGGCGGATTGATGTGGCTTGAGAATCGCCTTCAAAACTTCTTCTCGTCTTCATTGGGTGCAAGTTGTATCAGTGACTACAAGCTCGATGAAAAATCGGATGCATTAAACTACGGCAACTCTCAATTCAATATCATAGAGAACAGTATTCGTGGCATTTCTCGCTGGAGAATATGGTATCATGGTGAAGACTTCGATGTCATAAACGACCGCCTTAACAAGCTTGTTGAGAGTTTGGGCGAGCGACTCTTGGCTATGAACCTTGCATCTCCGCTCTTAATTAGAAAACAGGTTCAAACTCTTGTGCAATTTGCCCCGCTACTCAAAGATGTATCTCCCCTTATGTTCAAGGTGCTAGAGAGAATCCTCACCACCGCTACATTCGAGTACCCTGCCAACATTTCCGATGAAGAAAAGGAACTAATTCGCGATCTCAGAACCAGTTGTGGCACTGAACTTAATAGGTTGGCATACATCATGCCCGAATCTCTCAAGAAGATTTTCAAGGACCTCGAGGCAGTGGTAGCTAATATTCTTTCTTCGAACAAGGTAAGTGACCATGAAAATGTGGCATTCAAATCCTTCCTCTTGGTTATTGCATCCCGCTCTTCCATCGACGATAAGGATGAACTATTTGCATCAATTGTGGACCCTGAGTTAATGGCTTGGTCTGCACCTGAAACCGAAAAGGGATTGATGGATCTTCACTGGTTTATGGAAAGAATGGGAATTGTGGAAATCGCTGCATACTTCAACAGCCGCAACATAACCGCATCCACCAATCTCTTAGAGGCCAAAATGGACGAGGAAGGAAGGCAACTAAAGAACAAACTCAAGGATCATTGGTCGTCCATTTTCCCTATTCGTGCAACCCGAATTTTTATCCAGTACAGTATCGAAAAGCTCAGTCATAATTCTCCCGAGTATCTCAACCTCCTCAAACTTTGGAAACCCCGAGTCCAACCCATCATTCCTCATATCCTTCAGCTTTTGTGTCAGATTCAGGCGTATCACAATCCTGCCAATTGGAATGACTTGCCCGACGCCGTACAATCGTTCGTTAGATATAGTTGCATGGAGAGATTCTGGCAACAAGGAGTTTCCATTCAATCCAAAGAGACTTTCATTGAGGAAAATGTCAAGGCTGCCTTAACGCTTCGTGACTTTGCCGATAGTGTGGGGCATCTCATAAGATATACACGGGAATATGCTTTCCTCACCATTGGATCATTGTCGCAGCTTGAAGATACCCTCTATGAAATCCCCGGCATTGCGCTGATGATCTGGAAGAGCGTGGCCGGTGATACCGTGGGTGTCACCCTTCACAGTTGGAAGCACATGATTAACAGTTGTTTAAGGAGCGTGGTGAGAAACTGCCCCGTGAAATTTGTGGATATATTCATTGCTGAATTACTTCCCAAGGCGCTCATTGATATTGATGAGTTGATTGTCAACAAATGGGAAAGAGTGTATAACAGTGGGCTACAACTACAAGGCAATGAGGACGATGAGACACTCTCGGAGGAAATGATGGAAGAGCACATGTTGCGTCAGTTAACTGCTACCGTGGTGAGATTATTGATGGACATCGTTAGTCAGTTCAATGCCAAGAATGTCACCGACACCCAATTTGCTTGCAAGAGACTTATCATTGAGAACAAAGAGGTCATGGCTCCTTTCTTGCAAATTTGTTGTCATATAATTTCTTTCAAGGATACAAAATGTTCCTTTAACACAATTCTTGTGGTGAGGAACATTCTTTCAGATATTCTCCTTAAAGATGATGAGGTTGACGAGTATCTTTGTGATAATCTTATTAAGGCTCTTCTTAGAGTGTTAACTGATGATTACTTTGTTGAAACCCATACTGAGGCTGCCGTGGCATTGACCACCCTCTACTGTACACTTAGATCCAAGAATGACTATCCTGCAAGAGTGTTGATCCAATATTTGCCAAATATCACAACCCACCATGTGAGCAATTTCGAGGGACTTTTAGTCAGTTCAAAATCTCTCAAGCACCAGAGAAGTGCTCTTCTCGAACTCATTCGGATATCTAAGGAAAATCTTGGTGGAGAGGAAGATGAACAGAAAAACAGAAAGAAACAGTTGGAAGCCGCCGTGGCTCGAAAGAAGAAATCCCAAGGTGACTTGATGAATGATCCATTTACCGAAAATGGAGCTTTGAATAACCTATTTGGCGATGATTAGCATAATACACGAGGAAATGAGTAAAATGTTACTGGGACGGCCCCAGATCGGTCGCGGAAAATTGCCCCGACTCGTGCAAGTCGAGTGGCTGAGGCGCCCCGTAAATATTGCCCGGACCCATTTTTCAATTTAGTAGGTGCGCGTGCGGCAGTTTCGCAAAAGCATTCATCAAAACAACAAACCTTAACCACCATGCCTATCAAAAGTCTAGAGTCATATCTATTTGAGCGGAAACTCGTCAACACGAGTTCAATCGAGATTCTCCAGAACGCCACGGTTGGAATTGATGTTGAGCACTACCTCAGCCGGATTTATACATTCAAAAAGGAACAGTTTTTATCGGGGATTGGTGGAATCCCTAGTTCATTACGGGACTACATCCAGAGTGATCTTCAAGTATTCAATGAGTTCAACATCAAGCCGATTTTTGTCATTCCTGGAATGAAGATTCAGCTCCAGGTCCAAGACTTTCAAACCAATGAATTATCTCCTCAAGAACAACAATTGGAAACGACATGGAGTAAGCTCAATTCAAAGAACAACAGCCCATATGGCTATAACAACTCCAACAACGAATCGTTTCGATTGTTCACCGATCCATTGCCCATACTGCCCATGGTGAATGATTTGATCAGGCAATTCATCGATAGTGGTATCGACTACCTTATAAGTCCGTACGATTCGTCATTCCAATTATCGTACCTCTACCAAAATAATGTGATTGACGTGATTTATGGATCCACTGATCTTTTACTTACTCATGTGGATAGATTTATTCTTGGAATGGAATTCCAATCCAAGGATTTCCGATTCGTGGACAAGAATAAGGTGCTTACCGAACTTAACCTTACCGAGCGTCAGTTTGTGGACTTAAGTATCATGGTGGGCTGTAACATCCAACCAAACACCTTCCCCAATTTCCCCCCCCTTCCCAAACCAAACCCTCTTCAACCATATCCTCAGTTGAGTTACTTCAAGATCGGTCTCGACATGGTGTACCAATACCACAGTTTTAGTGGTAACACCGATATGCTCGGTTATATTGCCAGTCTCAATGACCCTTTATTACTAGAATTCTACTTCAAAGGTCATTCAGTGATCAACTACATCCCTGTCCTCAACAAAGAAGGTGAAATTCTGTTGTACAGTGTGGAAATGCACAAGCTTGGCCTCGCCAACCCTGAGCTCCTCACTGGAGACAAAAAGAATGACGATCCCAAGGCCCAACAGGTCAAGGTCCCCAACGATATTCATGACATAATTTCTCAGCGTCTTCCCCCAGAGTTTTATTTTTACCAGTCCATTGGGCTAGTTCCTCTTGCACTTGCCAATGCCATAACTCAAGGAAAGATGTATATTAGACCTCCATTGGAAAGTGGTTTGAGTGATGGCTACAAGAACCTCATCACGTCTCCTACCTACACGTCTATCATCGACTGCCAATTCAATCTTTTGACTCAGCTCTTGGCTCGATACTACCAGGTGAAGAAAATTAAGGTAAATTTTTGGTTTAAAAATGACGAGATCGAGTTAAACAACAGAATGACACCTCCCTTCTTTCAGCAATCCAACCACTTGTACTCTTTAAAAAATGCCAAGTCTTTCTCTCTCGAAGGCTTCCTCACTAATTTACAGGACGATTACAAGCGATCCGGATCGTTTGCAGGAGAAGTCAAAGCCAACGGTGATATTATTTCCACTGTATTCCTTAGAGCCTTACTAGCATTTGGAATTATCGATAAGGCCAATCGCCTTTCTAAGGTGGGTCAAGTGTTGCGGAGTTTCGCCCTGAAACACTCCGCTAAATTGAACGATCAGTTGCTCCAAGAGTTGATGCTTCTATTGCTTCTCATCCAGTCTAACACTTTGAAGTTGAATCAGACCAACAGGTTCTACCCTTCTGTACCCAAGGTTTTCAAAGACACCGGAGTCGACATTTCATTGACTCAGGAAGAACTGAACCGCATTGCCCTTATTTCTCGAGTTTTTTCCTTGCACAAGTTTAACATCCATCCCATAAACTACCAAGGCCCACTTTCCAGAGGGCTTTTGAACTTCCGCAGTTACGTCAAATTCATCCAATCTACCCTCATAAACACGATTGAGGTGTCGTTGGTAGACTTCATTGTTCGTCAAGACCACAACAATGTCAAGCTAAACTTCACTAGAAAGGACCAATGGAACTCACTCATCAGCGAAATGCCCTTTTTCAAAGACATAAACAACACATTATTGGGAGTGGTTGCTGAGATTTATTTTGAGTATGCCGTCAAACAACAAAGGGCGAACAACGACTACACTAAGAGTAAGTTGATAAAGTTAGCTAATGACCACCTTTTGAACTCGGTATTCCAGATCAATAACTCTTCATTTAACATCAATGTTAATGGAATCAACAGTGTGAAATCAAACCAATTCTTCAGTGACATGAAGGAAGGATTTGTATTGTGGGAGTTGTTTGTGGAGTTGGTCAAGACCGCCAATGAAGTTGACAAGTCTCTTGTTTCCGACACTTACTTGAAGGAAATTCAAGAGGCTTTTGAATGGTCCAAGGGTCTTTTCGAAGAGTGAGAGAAGGACAGAGACAAGAACTAAAAAAATGAAAAAAATACAAATAAAAAGCGTCGCTTTTAAGGACTAGTAAGTTAGCCATGTGAATAACCCGTACATACGTCAATAAAATCGCGTCGCAAATATCACCACCATGGTTTCTTCAGCTGTGATGTGGCAAAACCCTCTTAGGTCAGGATTCACTTTTAGAAGGCAGCCGGTGTTTATTCGTCAGGTATCAGCCTTGTCGAAGGTATTTGGCTCATCTCAGATTAATGAATTGGCCAACGAAAAGCTTCCCACTGGGACCGGTCGGGGCCCATTCGTGGAAGTACCCGAGTTCAAACCTTTAGGACATCCCAGTCATTTACTCAACATCAAGCTACCTCGGTCATCCAAGTTAAACATCACCAATGGATCCATCGTGGCGTTAAATGGAGACATTTCTCGAATATCAAGCGAGTTCAAATCTTTGACCGCTAGAACCGGGTATCAAGAGATCTTCAACGAGACCCCCTTGTCACTTTTGGTGAGTGGAAACTCCCACAAAGGAAAAAGCTATTCTATCATAAACACAGAGCTGGACAATTGGATTATTCTTCGGGACGAGAACATTGTTGCATGGCTGGGATTGAATATCAGTCTTGAGCCCATAAAACTCCTTTCGAAATTTAATTCCTTCACAAACTCCGGCAAAGGCATCATCGTCGTCAGTGCCAGCAACGAGCTATTTGAAGTGGAGCTCGGTGCTCAGGAATCCATGTTGGTAAACCCCAATGGGCTAATTGCTTCCACTACTTCCACTATCCACCCATTGGTGCTTCGAAACTCCACCGTCATCTCCGAATTGGTGCCTTCCTGGCTCCTTGTAAACCCTCTTAGATACATTCCAGAGTCTATCAGCATCACGATTCGCTCTTATACTGATAAGCTCAAATTTCAGTACCAAAAACAAAAAACCAAGCTAACTGAACAATCGGGCCTCCAGCCATATCTTACATCAGCCCGCCGGTACTTTTTACAAGCCACTGACTTTATAAGACTTAACGTGATCGTATTTCTTGCCAAAAGAAAGCCTATCTATTTCAAAGTCAATGGTCCCGCCAAGCTTATAATATCCAGTGATAAGCAAGTTGCAAATCGGCACATCTTTTCTAATCATGAAATTGATCAAATCTATCGACAATAGTCTGTGACAATTTCTCACCGCCGCGGGTCCACCAGCGGTGGAAGTCGTTGCGGATCCAACCGTACCACAGGCCCCGCGCGTTGCTGCATGCCAACCGGGTGGTGCGACGATTGAGAGGGTTATCTTTTTGTCTTCACCCCTCAATTCTTCATGTTCACCCCTCAACGGCTTGACCCCCCTGGTGTATTACGTCAAACTACTGTTTTCACGGATTCTTGGCCCAATTTTGAACCACTTAATCATCTAGCATAACTTGAAGTACTCACAGGCTTTGGACCATGCTCCAGATCACCGTGGGTAGGTTGTTGGCCCTGTCGACGTGCGCGTCCAAAAACAATAAACGCCCCTCCCTAGCTATTTTTCCTCTCTGTCGACTTTTTCCTCTGGTGTAACCGGATTGCCTTTTCTTTTTCCCCTGCTTCTTTTTTCGATTCTCCCAGTTATTCCTTAATTTGTTGATTCCCAGCTACCCTAGTCTCGTCCTAACGGACCCATGGTCAATTAGCCTTACCGTATGAAGAATGGAAATATCGAAGATTACTGCGCCCACAGACTGGATCTATTTTGCTAAGGGCAATGCCAATATCCTATTTAAGTATGAAGGAAACAATGACTATCTTCGGCATAAGTTACTTCGACTTCGACTCTCTAAAGAGGACGACCAGTACATTTCCACCTGCGAGTTGTACGACTTCATCGAGTTGAAGTGTAAGCATCTTTTTCCCCAACAGATCATTGACATCCAATTGATTGTATTGACCAAAGAGTTTGTGAACCTGTTAGATAGTAAGGGAAACCAATTGATGCTAAGAGAACGCTATGGACTTTTAATTCCTAACATCATTTATGGTGATTATGCAACGCAGTTCCTTCTGAAAAACTGTCATTTGTATATCGGAAACTCGTCTTCTAAGCAAGATCCAAAGGCCATCTCGTCGGTGATTTTTGAGATCAAGCCAAAGTGGCTCTATGATAATTCTGGCTCTAACTACTGTCGAACGTGCCTGTTGAATATGCTACGTGGCTTTGAAAGACACTTCTGTCCTCTAGATCTTCTATATTCAGAAACTCTAGATGAGGGTCTAAATGATATCTTTTCCGCTATTCCTCAGGACATGTTGATACAAATTGAAAAGAATCGAATCCCCATCAAAAAGCTATTCAAAATATTCTTATCCAACCCAAACAACGTTTTTCAGAAGCTCAAAGAGTACCAAAGAATAAACAACAAAAATGACTTAATCAAGAATTTAACATCCATCGATGATGTTTCCCAGAATCTTTCTTTGGTAATGACGCTAAGAGACGTTGGACTATTTATCAAGTTTGAGAAGTATGACAAGAACAACAACGTTCACAATAGTCACAACAACATCAACAATTTGATCAACGTTGAAGACTATGGAAAATTTCTTCTCACATGTAACATTTATGACTTGGACCTAAAGTCAAAACTTAAGTATAAGCATTGGCTCGATGTCGAGCATAAACTTCAAGCCGTTTATAACTCTTCCAATCCCAACTGGAGATATTGTGTCAAAAAGAACGTTGAAGGAAGCTTGGGCCCTGCTTGAAGCAGCCAAACTCACTATACTTATTAAAGTAACATTGTGGTGATTTCCATGCACCAAAAATAGGTGCAGATGAAATCGAAATTAATCCACGTCATCATATCATATCATCTGTCCTGGCTCAATTCTGCTGTCAATTACAGTTGTTCATTTCTAATATATAGATTTATCAGTCGATCTAGTCATCTCTTACTAATTATATTTAATAAGTCCTCTTTACCAAACGTCTTCTTGGTATCTATTTTGAACCTTGAATGATCTGATGATTTCAGCTCCTCTTTCTTCACTGATTTTTCTTTCTTGAGCCAACACCCTGATCAACGTGTTTTGAACATCTCTGGCCATCTTTGAAGCATCTCCGCACACATATACGAAAGCACCCTTCTCCAATAATTCGTTGATTTGCTTTGCTCTTTGCTGAATTTTGTGTTGCACGTAAACCTTTTCAGGTCCAGCTCTAGAAAAGGCAGTTTCCATCTCAAACGATTCACCCAAGACCTTGGCGTACACAGGCCACTCTTCTTTGTAGAGAAAATCTTCATCTTCGTTTCTGCATCCAAAGAACAAAAGAGTGGTTCCAATAGCTTCACCATTCTTCTTTTGTGCCACTCTTTCTCTAACAAAACCTCTCATTGGGGCGACACCGGTACCGGGACCCACCAAGATGACCGGGGTTTGAGGATTAGATGGTAATTTGAAAGTTGATCTTCTAATGTGAACAGGTAATTTGTAGTTGGAAAAAATTCCTCTTGGACCCTTTAAGTCATAAGAGACGGTTGGCTTTTCACCAGTTTTGTTTTGATCGATGTAGATGTTTCTCAACAAGTTTGTAACCACACCAGTTACCAATTGACTGCCATGAGATTCAGCCTCCACCACTGCGGTGACATGAACGGTGGTCTTCTCGGAGAGTGAAGAAGAAGAAATAGAGTAGTAACGAGGTTGAAGATGGGCAATGGATTCAATCAAGAATTCAAAGGGAACGGTCAGCCATGGCTTTCCTTTAGAGAGATACAACAACGCGTCAGCCACATTGAAATATTTTTCATGAATTTCCTTAGCAAACAACTGTTTGTCGTTTCCAATGGCTTGAATTTTTTCCTTGGTCTCTTGATCAGGAGCAAACTGAGCAATGGACAAGAAGAACTGTCTGGAAACAGCACCGGTGATTTCGAAGTGATGCTTAACAACTGCACCAAAAGTGATAGGAGAGTGGAATGGAAGGGTCACGGTGCTATCCAAAGCAGTCAAATCGAACACCACGTCTTCTTTGTCCTTCAAATCAAAGGCCTTGAGGAAAGTCTCCACATTCTCGATGGAGTTTGATGGCCAAATGGCAATATGGTCACCGGTGGAGTATCGCAAGTTACTGGGAGACAAATCAAACTCAGCATGAATACAAGAACGAGACTTAGAATTGAATAGCTCACGAGACTCGATCACCCGCGAAATGTAAGGGTGGGTGTGATCAAAAGGACCCTTGGTAATTTCAGTTTTGAGGGAAATATATGACTCGGAAGGCTCCCCATTGGAAACGATATCGTCATCATAACTCAAGGAGTCAGAAAGCGACAATTTCAATACTGGCTCGTACTTGGCCTCGTGTTCTTCGAAGTTCATGTTGTTTCTGAGAGAATCAATCACTGCATCCTTCCAAGCTAAGTAGTCTTCATCCATAGTGCCCATTCCATCGTCACCTTCACCGTAGGCGGCAAACCTCTCAGCCCCAAGCTCCTCTAATCTTTCATCAACCTTTTTTCCTATGGCGTTGTAGAATTCGTAGGTGGAGTTACCTAACCCAAATACAGAGTACTTTATAGTGAGCGAGTCGGCTTCATCAACAATGTAGTTGACGAAGTCAACCGAATTATCAGTGGGTTCACCTTCTCCGTAAGTAGCCACGAGGAAGAACACAAGCACATCGCTGGGGAGTTCTCCCAAGTTATCGAAGTCGTAATCTGCCAAATCGGCCATCAACACACGAAGGCCAAATTTGGAGCTCAATTCCTTCGATAATTTCGAAGCGTAGTCTTCAGCAGTTCCAGTTTGTGAACCAAAAAATACAATGGTATTCTTGTTGTTATTCTGAACGGTCTCAACCAAGTCTCTGGAATTTCCGACTCCCCCCAGAACGAAGCCTGCTGTATTATCTTTACCAAACAACAGATTTTTGGCGAAGTATGCAAGCATAGCCAATGCTAAGGCAATCATCACCGAGTAATCTAAAGTGTCAAGAGCCATGATAAAGTAGTTTTCAATGTGGATCAAGTCAAGGAGCAAGAAACTTAACGGAAAAAAAAAACGGGTGTACACGTCGTATAAAAAGCATTACGGTGCGATCTCACCATCGAGGGGTGAGGCCAGAGGGAGCGGCAGCGGCATGGAATTTTTATTTTATAATCTTCGCACGGAATTGGGGTTGTCATGGCCGGAAATTTCTACTGGAATTGAAGATTCAATTCAAGTGGGGCTCTGATCTAGCTGATTGGTGGATAAGGTCGAGTAGCTCAGAGGTTTCTGGCGATTTTTGGGTGGGTAGAAATTTCCACGACTGCTCACTATACGAGCGTTTTCCACCATCGGAAAAGCCATTTTCACAGGGGACGCGAACATGCTAACTTTCACAGGCTAATCAACACTGGAATTATAACGCTGCCTGAGAAAATACGTCATGATTAGCCCCCCTTATTCAAGAATAGGCAAGTGGAGCTTGAGAAGATTGTATTTCTTGTTGCAACAGGATGTTCATATAAGCCGACATCTGATGGGGTATGAACGGTGTCCGATTCTCGCACACCGGCTTATCTAATCCGACTTTAATGGAGAGCACTAAGCCATTATCAGTTTTTCGTGAGACTGCATATCGCTTTAAAAGCTCAATGTTGCTGAGGGGTCCAATGATCCAGAGAGATTGGATGGTGATAGCATCATGTGAGGATGGTACTCATGAGAATGATGTTCCTGTGAGAATAGAAGTCCTGTGATAACTGTAGCGTCAAGTTAAGGTTCTTGATTGTCGGAGTCTGGAGCCGATTCATTGCCGCTACCAGCCGATGGAGGCTGCTCTTCCATCACAAATGCCTCACCGTATGTCCTTTGAATTGTGACAATAGCCTTTCTTTTTGCATCCTCATCAAAGTCTGTACCAAAAATTTTGGCTATCAAATTGTACACTTGCTTTGGATAAAATTCCATGAGTACCCGTGGCCCCAAAGTGTAATTCATATTTTCCACAGCTCCCAGACGAGCTAGGTATTCTCGTTTGGTGAACTCCGCTAGTAATTCTTGAATATTCATGCTAAGGTTAGGAATGCGATGTGACATACTAGGAGAGATTCCAAACTGCTTGAGAACATCAATGAGCTCGTTTTCATTGATGTGGTTTTCCGCCACCACCAACACTCCAATCACCAATGTCATAATTCCCATCTTAATGAGCTCTTGGTTGCTGGAGGCACTTGGACTCTTACGGTATTTAGGGATGTAATATTGATCATCGTTGGTGTTTCTGTTATTAACAACGCGTATCTTGGCGTCTTCTTCAATCAACTCCCCCAAGATGGACTTGGATTTTTCATCCAAACAACAAATAATACCCCTGGACGAAGGGCGTTCTTCGCTCTTACCTTTGGCCAATTTTCGGCGTTTTTGTTCTTCCTTTACTACCGCCAATGAAGCAAATTTAAGCCCAAAGATCTCTCGAAGATCTCCATCAATTCTGCTTATGACCTTGTCTGCCAAGTTTCCTCGGGCCTTTGTCCCAGTGGTGGCAATGGCTTGTAGAATATGTTCTCGTCGTATGGGTTGGTATTTCATGTGGCGCCCAAGAACCATTCGAAGAACGGGTACAGAAATATTGCGATCTATGATATCATCCTCGCTATCGTGCGGCTCGGGGGACGGTATGAATGGCTCGGGAGATTGACTGATTGTTATTCGCCTTGACATACTCGGTAGCTCAAGAGACAAATAAAAGAATTATCTCACAAAACGGTCTCAAAAGGAGCTGTGCGTTTTTTCTTGAGATTGTTCTATCTTTCGCAGTATGGCTGAATACTCCAAGTTCAACTCCCGTCGATCCACAGTCTATTCTACCAAAGGAATAGTGGCCTCATCTCAGCTGCTTGCCACAGCTGCAGGAATCAGGATTCTTTCACTCGGCGGAAATGCCGTGGATGCTGCTATCGCCACCAGTGCAGTCTTATGTGTTGTTGAACCTGCAGCCACTGGTATAGGAGGCGACTGTTTCGTCCTTTTCCACCTGGCAAAGTCTAATAAGGTCGAAGGACTCAACGGATGTGGACGGCTGGCTAAAAAGCTTACCATTGACTACGTTAAGAAGTTAGAAGGTGATGTTAAGCGGATCCCTTCCCGCTCGGCATTGTCGATCAATGTTCCGGGTGCGGTGGCCGGATGGGAAGATGCTTTCAATAAATGGGGTTCAGGAAAGGTCACCTGGAAGCAGATCCTTGAACCAGCCATTGAATTGGCCCAAAATGGATTTGGACTCCATGAAGTGTCCGCATATGAGTTTTCTACATGCGAGGAGAAGCTCATTGAACAAAATCAAGGAGTTTCGCCCAACCCATTTTTAATTTCCGGGAGTGTACCTAAGGCAGGTGACTTCATCAAGAATGAACGGCTCGCAGACGCTTTCAAACTAATTGCCAACGGTGGGAGTAAGGCGTTCTACGCGGGACCAATTGCGCAAGCCATTATCGATACCGCCAATGCCAGGGGCCATACGTTTAGTAGCGATGATTTTACCTCTCATACTTCGGAATTTGTGGATCCAATTAGTGTTGATTTCGGTAAATACAAGGTGTGGGAGATCCCTCCCAATGGCCAGGGACTCGTGGCGTTGCTTGCATTAGGATTTATTCGGGAGCTCAATGAATTAGGCACCATCAATCTTTCAAAACTAATTCATAATTCGGCCACATACCTTCATGTGGTTATTGAGGCCCTCAAGCTCGCGTTCTTCGATGCTGACGAATACGTGGGAGATCCCCAATTTGACAATGTTCCCGTATCTTACCTTCTCAGCCAGGAATACTTGCGAAAACGAGCCCAGTTAATTGATATGGATAAGGTGATAGATCTTAACACCATTAGCCACTCAGTGCCAGATCCCAAGAACCGCTCCGACACCGTCTATCTCAGCACTTCTGACTCCGAGGGCAATGCGTGCTCGTTTATAAACTCGGTGTTCATGGGATTTGGGTCGGGTATTCTTGTCAAGGACTTTGGATTCTGCCTCGGTAATAGAGGTCACAATTTTAATCTTACCCCAGGAATCAACAACTGCCTTGAAGGGGGGAAGAGACCGTATCACACTATTATTCCTGGAATGGTTACCGATTTGGAAGGTAATTTCAAGGTCTGCTACGGTAATATGGGGGGTTTCGTACAGCCGGTGGGTCATGTTATACACTTTCTCAATTTGACCCTTTTCAATTTCTCTCCTCAGGAATCTGTCGATTGTCCTCGGATTTGTCTCAGTGCCGATCATACCCAACCCGACAAGGGTACAGGGGGAAACGGTCCTGTGTCCACTCACGCCACCAATGTGTTGGTGGAGGAGGGGATAGCTGCTGAAGTTGTGGAACAGCTCCAGAAGCTAGGTCATAACACCATTGTTGTTCGTGACTGGGACCGATCTGTGTTTGGACGGGCCCAGATCATTCAGAATGTGTCAACTGACTCCCAGATCCTCTATGCTGCCGGCTCTGAGTCCAGAGCCGACGGATGTGCCTTACCGTTTGTATAAGATTCGTAAGCATTAAGGTATTGTGGCTATATTCATCTAGACTCTCACTTGCGTAGTAATAATTCGCACTAAAACCCGAAAACTGGGGATCTCCACCTACTTTATCTTTTTCTGCTATAAAATGGACGAACCTGCTGCAGAAGCATCTGTTCGTGAATCTTCTCCTGATAGTATGAGTGCTAGATCTTCCGTCATCACCTTCGAAATGGCTGCTGGATTCAATCATCGCCATCCTACCGATAAACCAGACCTCCGAAGCATCAAATACAAGAGCCCTACTGATCATTTAAACTGTGCAATATGTCAACAACCTTTCATCCAGCCTGTGACCACCATTTGTGGTCATACGTTTTGCAAGGATTGTCTTTATGAATGCTTACGAATGTCCAAGGCTGACCGCAACGATCTACACAAAGGTTCCTGTCCACTCGATAGAACACCATTGGATGCTCAAAACATCAACGACATTTTCCCCACCCCCTTGATTGTCACCAACCTAATTGATGACTTGAAAGTGTACTGTTGTAATATGGACCGAGGATGTGAGTGGCTGGGATGCCGGTGGCAGCTAGAGCACCATGCGATTCTGGAGTGTGCGTATACCGCGGTTCCATGTGGAGGTGAGTGCCAACTACTTGTGGAAAGACGCTACAAGGAAGATGTCGAGGGATGCGTTCATTTGGTCTTTGAGTGTGACTTGTGTCTGCAAGAGGTCACCAAGATTTCACAACAGGAACATCTAGATTCTGAGTGCATGTTTAATTTTGAGACATGTGAGCTTTGCAATAATGATACCATTCTCAAAAAACACCTCGCAAAGCACATGGAAAACTGTTCCAAATCAGGCAAGGTACTTTGTCCAGCATCTAAGATTGGATGTAACTGGGTAGGTACCAATGACCTTGCTCTCGAAATTCACCTTCAAAAGAACAATTGTCAGTTAAACCAGCTTCTCCCGTATCTTGAAAGTTTTAATGAAAAAATATCCACTTTGACAGCGGAGAACCATTTTCTTCAACTGCAGATACATAAGATCCTTGATTCAGTAATGCAAGGGAAAGTCACCAATCTTGGCTACAACGAACCGTTGGAAGAAATTAATGGCTTCAACTTATCAGACAACGACCAGGCAATGTTACTTCATTATGAACTCGAAAGAGTGAAGAACGAATTAGACGAGAAGATCCTTCCATTTATCAATCGAGAAAGTTCCTCTGCGAATGAACGCCAAAATATCATTAACGGGCTCGTTAATGACAGCTTCATCATGAAGGACGACTTGAACCTCCAACGAGTCCTTATAAATAGCCTTCGCAAACAACTTCAGTTTCTTCTATTTAAAAACAAGGGCATGATGATGATTCCGCAGATGCCGACCATGGACGATGACGACTTCCAAGTTCCTCGCAGCTCTTCAGAGGAGAGATTGAATCTTAAACTATAATCATCAAATGAATAACGACTTTTCAGAATATGTACTTCTCTATGACATTTTATGCATTTACCACAACTTGGTACATCTTCCTACTTTCACCACAACTTGGTGACATCTTCCCACTTTCCGTTTCTTCTACGGTTCCAGTAGCTATTTTCGCCAGTATTGTAGACCCATTCTCCACTATCAGGAGAGTCATCTCCAATATGGTGGAAATATTGAGGCACATACTCTTCCTCAGAGTCTTCGAGCACCTTTCTTCTGTCTCTCTGCAACTGTTCAAGTTCAATTTTCAATTTTTCAGCCTCCTCAGTGTCACCTTGCTCATATACCTTCATGTCAGGTCTCAATCTAGAGTCGGTGGGAGCAAGTTGGCCTTCCTCGATTTCAGTTATCTTATTCAAGGTACCAGCAAATTTGGTAAAACCAAACTTTTTTTCTGCCTGAGGCAAGAGTTCACCCGCAGTCCAGATGAGCTTTTCAGTGGTATTGGTCTTCAACGTTAGTGACTCTGTCCATTTACCACTCACAGAGTACGGCAATTGACTCTTATCGGGACCAAAAGCGGTGATGGTCAAATCTTCCGAACGTCCACTGAACATACCTCCTTTAGCAAACTCAACCACTGCCTTATGACCAGTACTCGATTTGATGGTCATGCTAGAAGAAGGCTCTGTGTACTTTTCACCAGCAATAATATTTTTGAGAAGACTAGTGGGATGTGTCCATGTAAACACTTCACCCGTGCGCTTAATCGTAAGTTTGACATTACCCTTTGTGGTAATTTCGGCATTCTTACCCCAAAATTTCTGGGTGGGAGATGGACTGAAGCTTAACCACCATGAATCACTTTCCACAAACATCGCAAACACAGGCGGGCGATGCGAAACCTTTTCACTAATGAGACGAATTCCAAAGTCTTCACGGATGAGTTCAAATGTTTCTCCAAGTAGAGGGTTGAAGGGCTTTCTAGAGTTCCTTTGCTTGACACGTACACTGCTAAGGTAGCTGACAGCAAACGCTGCCACCCGTAAAATCTTCTCGCCGGTACTTTCCACGCATTGAACCTGCAATGCATTATTGATCAATTCACAATATTCTACCATCTCAGCATACCTTTGGAGAATAGTGAGGGGTTCGTTTAACGTCACGGGCATGGCAATGGAACTGAGATCTTTACCCACATTCTTACGAACAAAACCGAGGAAACTGGGAGGTTCGTGATTACAAATTGGGATGTCATATTCTCGAGCCACAGGTTCATGGGGCAACGGGTAAAGATTGTTGTCATTATCGATGGAAAACGATTGATCAACAAAGGGATCATCTGGACCGTCCGACTCGTCCAGAGAAGAATCATCATCGCCAGTATCTCCCTCGCCGAGAGAAACAAATTCATCACTGTCGGACCGGCCTATAAGAACCACGCCACTAGTCATGGCGTCGGTATACTCCTTGGCATCATGGAATTCGCTGGACGAAAATAACGACGTAGTGTCCCTTATGGGGCTTATCTGTTCAAGAATATCGAAGATCTCGTCTGAAATGACACCGATTTCCTTGGTCTGGGGCAATCTTCCCAATTTGGACAACACATCCTCTAACCTGCGAGAAACGCCCTCATATATATCGTTTCCTGCCGCCTCTTGCTGAGTGAACACCTCATCCTTTTTGACTTGGTTGAAGGCATCAATCCAAGCGTTGAAATCGTCCTGGTTGAGAGCCTTCAAGTCCCACACTTCCATGCCCGAATCAATGATGATTTCCCAGTTTTGAGAATTTGCACTAACAATAGAGTGCTTGATAGGCATTTGGCCTCGTAGTTTATTGTCATTAACACAAAAGTACGACAATGTACCGTACTTGAAGTTGAGGATGAAAAACCGCTTGGTAAAGCCTTGGAGCTTTTTCCGCCGTCTTTTCAAAAGAACACTCTGAAGAAGCTCTCCATTCTTAGGCCGAAGCACATTGGTGGTATCTGAGGGCTCAAACTGAACCGCCAGCTTAGGGACCGACGTCATGATCTTGCTGCTGAACAACACTTTTTTTGCGGTTGTTTTGGAAAAGGAGTTGTCAAACACAAACGCATACATACCACCCTTGATGACATCAAACTTACCGTGCACCAATTCATCGGCGATAAGCTTGTTGTAGTCCTTAACCAACCTCAAATCCGAGTTCAGAATCAACGATGAAACAGTATTCAGACGAGATCTGTTTTTGTACTGGTCGGTGAACTTATTGACAGAAGCAACCGAGCCTGAGCGCAACCGGCCGGATGATCCATTCACATTGAGAGAGGTGGTGCTATCACCGTTGATGGAAGATTCAGAACCTGGCTCTGGCGACGACAGATCATTTTTCTTGTATATTGCGAAGTTGATACTCTTTCTCAATGGTTTGATTTGCCAATCAATGATAGAATTCTCCTTTGCATGAACCCATTTGACGAGAAAATCCTTACTGTGAATCTCGAGGGTCTCCATGATGATGACAATCTAGGCTGCTCAAGATTGACACAGTATTAGCCGACGGCGTGCTTATTAAAAGCGGGTTAAAAAAAAGTAGAAAATGGCCGGAAAAAAAAAGGGCCACGGCTTCCTTATTTTACATGTGTTTACTTCCGCATTCTCCACTATGCTTGTGAATTTGTATCGAAAGCCCCTACAACTAACATAAACGTGTTTTGATTACATATAGCCCATTCTACCGCACGTGATGTTCGTCTAAGAGTGTAGTTGGGTTTCATCCACGGGGCTATATCTAAAAGCCACTATGATGTAGTAGTGTCGTAAGCCTTGTCAAAACATGAGATGACACATTACTCGCTTGCGGTGGAACGTGCCCCACAAATGCCATTAATCACGATTGCCGAGTATTCCAAAAAACCATCTACACCAGGCCACCCAGTGCATTGTTTTTTGAAAAATAGTAGAGATCTAATCGATGGCCTCTGTGGGCTAGGAGCCACGGGCTGCTGGCTCGGTGGTACCGACGTACATTGGTGAGATTGCTTAGTAGAGTAGCGGGGGAGAGATGGGCAAGGCCTCGGGCTTCTTTACCAGCCATCGGGGATCGGTCAACGTCAGTGAAAGCTAATGAGCTCTGGACTCTTCTACGACTACAGCGGGCGTCTTACCTCTGTAGTTTGGCAAGGGACTTTTATCTGGAACACGTTAGCTGCACCTGTCAAACCAGCATGAAGTATACCTTATCGACGAGATCTTCTACCACTTATGAATATTGGTACGTGTAACATTATTTTCAACAAGTGGTTCTGTGGTCTAGTCGGTTATGGCATCTGCTTAACACGCAGAACGTCCCCAGTTCGATCCTGGGCAGAATCATTTTTTTTAGGCAATCACATAATCGCGGAGCCATAGTGCTTTTTTCCAGTCTTATCAAGGTTTCCGGTACGCACGTCTTTTTTTATAACCACTATGTCACCTCCTGAGCGCCTTGCTCCCAATATCATGAAAGACGCCTCTGCTGGAACACCAGGAGTGGTGGCAGCGGAATTGGCAGCAGAAGAGGAGGGGTTATTAAGTCAAGAGGTACTTCGATCTCATTCTTATGGTACCGTTAAGAGTTCAGCCACCGTTCAACAAACGGACGAAGAGACCCAATACGCTTTACCTCCCGCTCAATTGCGGACGGTAGTGAGTTCATTATTTATGGCCAGTTTCTTGGCAGCTCTTGACACAACGGTTGTAACCACGCTTTTGACGGTGATTGCCAGTGACTTAAAGGCGGTTTCACAAATATCTTGGATTGCAACTGCTTATTTATTATCATGTTCTGCATTTCAGCCATTGTTCGGTAAGCTATCCGATATCTTTGGTAGAAAGAGTTTACTTATACTTTGCAGTATGTTTTTTGGAGTGGGTTGTCTCTTGTGTAATACCAATAGTTTGTGGATGCTCGTGTTTGGAAGATTTGTCACTGGTTGGGGAGGTTCAGGTTTAACCACTCTTGGAACAATTACGCTTTCAGACTTGATTCCATTGCGTGATAGAGGTGTATACCAAGGCTTGGCAAATGTTTTTTTTGGTCTCGGTTCTGCCTGTGGTGGAATCATCGGAGGCTTCGTTGCTGACAAATTGGGTTGGCGTTATGTGTTCACTCTCCAAGCTCCTTTGGCTGCTTTGGTGGGCTTGGCGTTGTGGTGGAATTTAAACCTTCCTGAAGGGTCCCCTGGCTTGGGGGCCCATGGTACCGAGTTTAAAGATAAGTTGAAGAGAGTTGACTTTCTTGGTTCATTTTTTCTTGTGTCGTCGCTCATTGGTATATTGATAGCGGCTTCGTTGGGAGGAGACGAATTAGCCTACAGCTCTCCTATTTTCATTGGACTTGTTGTGGTGTCATTGCTTCTTTTGGCGGCATTCGGTTACACTGAGGCGTACATCTCTGAAGAACCAATTATTCCCATTGAACTTTTAAGCGAGCGAACCATCTTGTCTTGTTCGTTAACCAACTGGTTCTATACGATGGGTGTGTTTACTTACATGTACTTCTTACCATTGTACTACTCTTCAGTGATGGGTTTTAGTGCCACTGATAATGGAAAGCGGCTCATTCCTAACATGTTCACCATCTCTTTGGGCTCCGTGGGAGCAGGTATTTACATGAAAAAGACTGGCCGTTATTATCACCTCGTGATCGCTACCGGTATTATCAGCATCTTTGGAGTGTGGCGCATCTTGAACATTACTCCCGACATCTCGTTGTTTGACCAATTCACGTTGTGTATTCCTCTGGGCGTTGGTTACTCGTGCATGTTGACAATCACTCTTTTGGCTCTCATTGCTGCTGTACCGTCTAAGTATCAGGCATGTACTACTTCGATTTCCTACACTTTTCGGTCCACCGGTTCCACATTAGGGGTGTCTGTCTCAACTGCAATCTTTCAGGCTGTTCTTAAGTCTCAACTCAGCACCAGAGTTAGTAAAGTTATCTCAGATCCGCAACTTGCCAAATCAATCATTGCCCAGGCGTTGGAAGATACCGAGTACGTCAAGACAGCCCCCAAGATAGCCCGTGCTGCCATTCTCAAATCATACGATCAAGGATGCAAGGGAGCTTTTGCGTTTGCGTTTGCCACCATTGTTCTTGGATATATCAGCTCGCTATTTATAAGGGAGCACCGTCTTCACACTAGCATGAACCGTGATTAGTATTATGATGGCGGAAAATAGAGAAATTCATTATAGAGTGTATAATTAAAAATATGTTGCTGTGACTACTCGTTATCATATTGGACAATGCGATAATGGTGATTGGCACCTCCATAGACCATGATTTCACCTTGGCTGGGTTCCAGATCGGTGGAATTGGCGGCATCTTGGCCATCCGCCGACTGGTTGAGATTGAAGCCAGAAACCTTTTTCTTTGGATGAGGTCTGTTTTTGGGGAAGGGGGAATGATTAAAGCCAATATTGATATGATCGAGATTGGGCGACTGTAAGCGAGATGCAGAGATTAGCGGAGATAGGACTGGAGAGAGCACTTCATCATTACGAATGGCTTCCTCGAGAGTATCCTCGATGATTTCTTCAATGAAGTCATTTTCATTGGAAATGTTAACGTTGATAAGTACCACCGACACCAAGATACTGAAAATACCCAACGCATAGGTATATAAGTGAGAAGATTGGGATGCTCCACCATTGAACTGAAGAATAATGTAGTCCACAAAGATAGTGATGGGAATTGAAGACGTCAAGGAAAGAGAGGTGACTAAAGGGCTGGTGAGTAACATTGCAAGAATAGTGGTAAAGTCGGAAATATAAGAAAACACCGAATTAACAAGCACCATCACCAAGATGGTTTTGGAAGGGGGGGGAAACTCAAACGGTTCAATTCCAGCAAGGTGTACGGCAAACAATACTGGGATCCCAAATAACACGGTAAATACACCGACCAATCCAAAAAGTTTCCGCTCGTTGGTGGTTTTCTTACCCGTTCCACACTTTACCTTCATGAGAATAAGGAAAATAGCATAGCAAAAGGCTCCTAAAAGAGCAAGTGCATTACCCAAACGAGGATTCTTGGGTTCGTACTTATTGTCAGAATGTTCCAGGGCCGACTGGCTAACATTAACAAGTAGCACCCCCGAGAGACTAATCAACACACAAAACAACTTTTTGATGGTAAAAGTATCTATGTTGAGACCGACTCCAATGAAGAGGGTAAAGATGCCTGTCGTCAGTGCAAGAACGGTTTGGTTCGATGCGGACGTGTACTGAAGACTCAGCATGGCAATCACACTGTAGACAAAATATACAACGGCAATTTGTAGCGCAAGCACCGATACCTCCCGAGGAGTAAGTTCTTCAAGATCATCAAGCTTGGCTGGTTCCTCGAGAAGCGGTGTAGTATCGGGGCTGGGGTGTGAAGCGGGAAATAGGTCAGGAATCAAATTTAATGCAAAACAGGAACCGGTGATGACCGAGATCAAAAATGGTTTGTTGTATTCGTCACCCTTGAGGACACTGTTGACCAATTCTAACCCAGAGACCCATGTCACCACTGCAATTATAATGAACACCACGCCCAAGCGAAAATTCTTCTTTTCCTGATCGTTGATAATGGCAATAACTTCTTGTGCTGAAGCAACTACTTGGGCGTCAAGCTCCTGATGCTTTATGATTGGAGATCTAATCACCCCACCCTCTTGAGAGCGAACATGATCAAGTTGGGACATTTCAAATGTTAGTATAAGAGGGCTAAGAAGAAAAATGTCAACCCCAACCAAAGAAAAAAGTGATGTCTTCACAATGAATTTATGTTTCTATTTCTTGTCAAAGGGGTGCTCGATAAGCAAGTACAGCCGGACCCGCTCTTTTCGGTATATCGACCCGATGGATCGACCTCCCTGGCACCGCGTTCGCACGCACCCGCTCTCACATTAGCCCTGTGAGAAAATATTATCACGCATACATTAAATAAATAAATATTCTCATCACCACTTATAAGTTGCAGCCAATCGTTTATCCAAATGTTCCCTCGCAGTAATCGTGGTCTTGGCCGAATTGGCTCCCCTTCCTTCAATTTTACGAATAATATCACTGGGAACAGGTTCTAACTTGGTATCGTCATTTGGATGCGAAAAAAACACAATAGAATAACGGTCTTGTCCGGTTTCTTGAACCTTGGCAGGGAACTTCACCCGATGGATGGTTGAACGAAGAAGCCCCCCTGTCCAATATGATAATTGATCTGCAATATTAACCACAATAGGCGCAGCTTGACCTGGAAACTTTGTATCATTGACCCCCACAAATGGAACCGGTTGCCACTGTTTAACAACTGGGGAATAAATTTCCAAACCTTCTTGATTTTCCTGTTGAAATAATAGAGTCATAGATCCGTAATCAGTGTGTGCTCCTGCACGAATCACCGATTCAGGGCTCAAGGACTTTTGTCCGGGGTAATGTAAGAATCTAAACGTAGTGCCAGACTTCTTTTCGGTGGCATATCTAGAAGTAAACCATTCTTGCCCGGGAACATTGGTCTCTTCAATTTTTAGCGAGAGTGCCAAAATCCGTAAAATTTTGATTGATAAGGCGTATAGTTTATGATAAGCATCGGCAATGATTTTGGCTCTATCTTCGTTGAACCAATCATGACACCCAGTGACGGTGGAATCTCCAATCCTTTCATGAACAAAATTGAGCGCTTCTTTAGGGTCTCCCTTCTTTTGAGTGGTGGGGTCTAAATTCTCTCCTCCGTAGTCAGTGTATCCGTGGTTGGAAGAGTCAATGGAAATTCTTCTCTTATATTCATTTGGAAGTTCAAAGAAGTCTTTGGAAAGAGCAAAAAGCGTCTTTACCTCCTTCTCCGTGAATCCGTGTCCCTCAATAAAGAGAAACCCTTGGGTGGTAGCGGCCTCCAAAAGCTCGGCAGCAGTGGCTTCATTGATCTCAGAGACATCAACAATTTTCAAGGGGTTTTCTTCCGCGGTCATTTAGCTCAGAGTCTGATATTTTCAATAAGGATTATGGGGTTGTTATATATATCTGCGGGATCGATAAGGCCCAATCAAAAATGCTGTCGCGCCGTAAGAGAAGGACGGAATTTTGCCAGCGGAATTTATCTTATTGCCCATCAGGCTTCGAAGTCATACATTAGTGTCTAAATACCTGCAGAAATATCACTCAATGTTCCATTCTCCTATTCTTGCAGATTCTGCTGATATCTCTCGGATGTCTCCGAATTAATGATTCATGTGAATTTGTCAACCTATCCCCAGGTAATAGTTGCAGCTTTTTTCTTCACTCCATAATGCGCATGAATAACTCCGATTCCCCACGTGACCCGTACACCAACTGACGTCTGTTCGCATCAACGCGTCTAATCTCATCATGCCCAGTAACATTCAAATTTCCACCGGTGTACCCGTAGTGACTGCCAATTTGGTGCCATGCCATATTCGTCATACGGGTCCTGCAAATTCGGCCGATTTTTTCACGCCTTCCAAATCATCGCAGACCGTCAACGATTCCAAGCAAGAGATCGCCTACTTTAGAGGGCTCCGACTTCTTGGTGAAACCACACATCTCCCTGATATCGGCATGAAAGGCTACCTTCTAAACAAGTCTGAGACCATTGAACGAACTAATGACGACCTTTCACAGAACGAGGAGTTAGTAACTGTTAACATCCACACCGCTACAGCCACCTTCGATGATTTAGTGCTATACGGCCACGACGCGGTTCTTCCCTCCGATTGCCAGTGGGCTTTGTTGAAGGAGTGGAACATAGTTAGCGACGTTATTCACGGATAAGATTCATTTATGTGTGAGGATCCACTGTCCCGTTTAACTTAAGAGGCTAGTCGCACTCGATGTTTTTTACTCTTCATGAGTAATGAAGATGAGGCGGGAGAAAGTAAATTCATGAGGTTTGGGGAGTCCGAGTCTGATTCTGATATTAGTGAATGGGAAGATGTTACACATTTGCCTCTGCAATTTACGATCAAGATCTTACCCGTTGATGACGAGCAAAGAAAGCGTCGCCAACATCTGGTTGCTTTGAAACAAAGACGGACTTCTCTAAAGTACCTCTCCATAGTTAGTTACATGATGAATCTACGACTCCGCAATCATTTGATCAACTCCGAATCTCTCCACAAACGATTGAAAAAAATTCTTCCTAAGACGCTAAAATCGAACTATAAAAAGATCACCGAGCAGGGAGATATGATGCTAATTTACACCTTGAAGCACCTCATTAAGTGGTTTCGTCTTAACTATAAGATCAACAGCAATGGTCTTAGGGTGCTCGGCTATATGGGGGAAGGCAAGGCTGAAGATTATTTCCCAAACACTGCCTCTTCGATCTCCACCGTTGAGGATTTGATTCTAGTGCTTAAAAAGTTTGAACATAATAGGGATACTGGTGCTTTATTATTCACGGCAATTCTTAGAGCTCTCGGATTTTCCGCCCGTCTTTTGATGTCGCTCCCCCTTCTCGGCACTCGCAAATCTGAAAGGTTGCAACCACCTCTTGAAAAAGAATCGCTTCACCGTAACAAGGATAACGATCTCTTGTATCCTTACTACTGGACCGAGCTTATCAACCCTCTAGATCCTTCGGAGATCATTGTGATGGAAGTTGTGTGCTTCGATCGAGATGAAAAGTTACTTCGCCGTATGAAACGACACCACCCAGATTGGTGTTCTGCCTTCTTTCCGGTGCCTGATCAATACAATAAGATGCCACGTCTGAAGTATATTATCTCAGCCGATGAAAACGACCTACTTGTGGACGTAAGTCCTCGATATATTCCCGACATCAGCTACAGATACTTTGGACGCCTTGACCTTCGCTTGGAAGTAGGACGATCCGCTATGCTTGTACAAACATTGCTCGGATATTTCAATCGCCATCACAAATATGATGAAGGACTTAATAAAGAGCTTGGTGCTCTTCGTCAAATGGCGCTCCGGAATTATCATGTACCCCAATCTTTTGCAGCTATGCGTCGGTGTCCTAATGTTGTCACAATATCTACCCTTCGCTATAACGAAGTACTTGACCGGGATGCAAAACCAGTGGGGATTGTGAAACTAAAGTACGCGTCAGAAAAAGTCTTTCCAAGAAGCCTGGTTGTAGTTGCAAAATCCCGTCAACAATGGAAGCTACTAGGTAGATCGGTGAAGCCCTACCAGAAACCGGTTAAGGTGCTTAAAGCCAATCCCCGAACTGTTTTCCGTCGGCGGCTCGTGAACTCAACTGAAGATCCCCGCCTCAAAGAAACAGAACTATATTCATTCCATCAGACGTGTGCGTACATAAAAGACGTCATTACCATTCAAAATGGAGAACTGAAGCTTCCTAAAAACAGGTATGGTAATATCGAAATCTATAAAGATTTCATGGTCCCTGAAAATTGTGTTTGGCTCAAACTTAGTGACATTGAATCCATTCTCAGCCGAACTACTATTCAGTATGTTCCGGTAGTTGTCGGCTTCAACTTTCGTTCGGGAAACGCATACCCCGTGAAGAGCGGTGTGATCGTGTTAGCTTCAGATGAAGTCATGACCAAAAAAGCATGGTTTGCTGGCAAACTTCGGCGCTACAAACAGGAAAGAGATGAGTTCTCCCTCAGATTGCTACTCGGCTGGAAAGGGCTTCTTGCTCGCTTAAGGATTCAAAGCAGAATGGACTCATACCATTGACATCTATACATAGTCAGGAGGTGCTCCCAAGACTTCAATTCGAGTCTGCTTGTGTTCAACAACAAGGCGGCTTCCATTTGTACTACCACCTGCTATACCTGGAGTCGACTCGACCACACTGAAAATCTCTTTGTCCGCTAAGCCAAGGGGATCTTTCGGAAGCCATAATTGAGGTTTGGGGGAATATACAGCCGGGTGTAAATACAATGACTCGTGATGTATACTCGGAGTCGCGTTGTCATTTGCACTTGAAGTTGGAGACGATGCATTTGGGGACCAGTTTTTATCACTTAGAATAGGTAACATAGAGAAATGCTTAACATAGCGGTTATAAATATGGATATTACCAAAGATAGTTAAAAGCAACACCAAAATCATGAAAAACCCTTCCATTTTCATAGGACATTCACCTTTTGTATTTTTCAGGCAGAATAAGATTCCCATCATACAACACTCAATGCAATATACCCCAGTGTAAAGGTTCAAGAGGGCGACAGGGTAAAAACGCCCATACGTTTCCAGGACATTCACATAGTCATATATGTACCTTAATGCATACTTGTAGTACAAGAGCACCAAAAACAACATGAAAATAATAAACAAGGAAATAACGGGTGATATCAAGCAGTATGCAATGCCAATACAAGAATAGACGGACACCACGGGATACACTGACCCCCAGCTGACTTTTTGGAGGGTGGTTAGACGAGTGAAAAGTTTTCTCGGAGTATTGTCACGATATTTATCCCAAAAGCACCGGCGGCATAACTGGCCAATTTGAAGAAAATTACTACCACAGAATGCAAATGCTTTGAGGGTGATGAATTGAAAAAAAAAAGTGGCGGCCTTAGGGAGATTAGCTGCCAAAAGAATGGGGATGGACGTCGGCTGTTCAACAATTTGTTTAAACACCACCACAATACTAGACAGAATGGTCACCACAAGAAATTGCTGTACAAACATGAATGCAAAGTACCACTTTTGCAAATCAAGCTCTAATTGAGCACCCGTAAGTTTTCCACGGTACAAAGAAAGTACCCGAAACACATACCACACTGTGTCGGTCAACAAAGACAATAAGATTGAAGGAATGGAACTGCTTATGGACAATCTCACTTTATCAGGTAGATGGTTGATCCATCTCATCGAGGGAATGATTTGAGTCAACACTGGGATGTGTGACAACATACCAATGAACAGAACTGGGACAACATAGATCAAAATGATGAGAATACTAACCACGGTAACTAAATACCCCCAGAAAACGTTGACTAAGGAATATGGCTGTCTCATGTTCTTCCAAATGATGTCATGAGGATGAACCTCGATAACAGTTGAGTTGATGGAGCCCTGAATTTGAGATAAAAGAGCCTGGTGTGCCATATAGACACTCTGCTGGGAACAGAATTCAATGAATACTTTATCGAGCCTGGGACTGGTGCCGTCAAGCTGGAGCTGTCGATGATTAGCGAGCGAATAACTGAGAAGGTTTAGCTGCGAAATCAGCCATTCTTTGATGGATTGCCGCTGCGACAACGTCAAAGCTCGTAAAAAACCTGGTAAATGAAAGTAATACGTTCCCCATCGAGTTTCAACCATCTTGAAAATTGGGGGATAGAATTTGGGGTCTCGAATATGTTCATAATTATTGGTAGCTAGGCCTTTTTTTTTGAACATTTGTCGAAGCTGCCAACACTCGACTGCTTCCAATAAATTTAACGCTTGCTGAGATCGCCGTTGATCGTGAGAGAGATGGTCATTATCGTAAACATACCAGACGTTCTTCACTGGGCCTGGAAAGACAGAAAACACATCTTTGAGAATTTCGGCATCACGTAAATGCGGCGGCACATTCTGTACCAACAAGGTACGGTGAATAATGGAGTGGCGGTGTCTCCTGGAAAGCAAAAACGCCTGCCTTATCTCCACAAAACTATGGAGTTCGTAGATTAGAATCATATGGAACGAAGCAATGGTGAATAGACTCATAACAAAGTGGGCGTGTAGTCTCGCCACTTTAGACGCTGAGATATTAGAGACGCTCAACTTATCCAAACCCTGAGCCGAATATTGTAGATCGTTTCCAGTCCAGTTAATGGGAGTAAGTATAATCAAATTCATGAAACCAACCGTCCCAAAAAATAGGAGCATGATACTGACGTATCGAATAAAGAAATAGGCATCCAAGCCCATAGATAGGTAAAAGTATATTTTACACCTCATTGTTGGAAGGATCCACGTGAACAACCCCTTGGGCAAAGGATCCATTCGATGATCAACAGGAACACAATGGCATCTTGGTTGGTAAATTGACCTAAAAATATTTCGAAAGAAACAAAAAAAGGTCAATTGAATGACACAGACACATAGAGAAGTACCTACATTCTGAAGGAGAATGGAAAAGTCGGTTCCGGAAGCCAGATGTGCTGCACCATTTTGGGTTGTATTTAAAAACAGAAGAATCAGATCTACCGATAAATAATCGAGATATGATTGGGTGAGTTCAGAATAATTAATTTCATCTGTTGCAAATAATGACAGCATGAGGAGTAAGCGCCGCAAAATAAAAATGTAGAGAAATGTTAGATTTACATGAATTTGCGGCAATTTTCACAAACTCGCTATTTAATTATTTTCTGAAAGCTACTTCATGGGGGAGTTCAAATGACACACAAAACATGGGTTTAGTGGGGGCCACCTTTCTCACTAAATGGAAAGATACAGCTTCGAGGGAAAGCTCGTAATCAATGTACTTGTTAACCTTAGCAAGAACACGTCTGTGGAGAGCTTCCATGGCCGGTTCAGGTTCATCGGCAGAATACTTTTCAAAGCAATGAACATTGATGATCGGAAGCTTGAAACCTGGGTATTGCTGAATTTCCTCGTAGCCAGTATAAAGGCCCACGAACTCGTCGAGAAAGGTCAATGCAGAATCTGGAAGGTTCATGACGTAGTGGGTGATGAAGTGAGGAACCTCAATTCTGGTGACCTGAGTGTCTTTCACCAGAATTTTCTCGTTGGTGACTGGGTCGATTTTGCGACGTTTGACAACCCGAGTCTTTTCCACCACTTTGGTGGAATTGGCCCAGTCCAAGAGAAGTTGAGGGGACTTTCTAATAAACTCACGTCCATCCAAGTTGACGGCTTTTATAAACTCCTGCGTATGATTGAGCTTGATGTTCTCTAAAAGGTATTTGTAAGATTCGGGATTCAAATCGTTAGCAAGCACTAGGGCGTTTTTCTTTCCTGCTGGTACCGCAAATGGTCCCACACCGGCAAACACATCGGCCACCACTTGGTGTTGAGGAAACAGCTCTATAAGACGTTCATGCTCGGAACTCAAGCGAGAGTTCCAGTACACCTTAGAAAAGTCAAAGCGGAAGCGGCATCCCGACTCGCTCTGTTCCACTAGTAAATCGTCTTTACCTGCCAATACGCTCATCTTGAAGGTTCTAAATTTTGTGTCAATGGTATCGACCTTGTCAACCACGGTCTCGATTTTTGGGTTCTTATCAAGAATTACTTCTCCAATTAGCTTGCCGTGAGGCTTGAACTCATCACGTAGATTGAAATGAGCAACATGACCTGCTTGAGCAAAACCAGTAGGGATATCATCAATGAGCTCTTCGGGAAGGATGGCTCTGAGAATGTCATCAGCTTTCCAAAATGAATAGTCTAGATGAAGGGTGTAAGGTTTGATATCAACATTGTATTGGCGAAACTTTTCTAGAGTAACTGGTTGCACCTTGTCCTGGTAATTTGAAACATCATTGATGTCATCACGGAGCAAAACGCCTTTAGTGTTATCAATAGTGACAATATGCTTAATAGAAGGGAGGTATAAGATATCCTGCAAACACTCCTTGACGAACTGTCCCAAGTATCTAGGCTCAGCGAAGCATGCTACCACAAGAGGAATATCTTTAGTGAAGAATGCGCGATCAAGCTGCTTCATATGACGATTGATTGGGGGTCCAAATGGTCCTTGCATCATGGATCTTCTGTCTGACTTGTTTATAGAATGAAAAAAACGGGCGGTTAATAGGGGAATAGAAAGTTTTGGGGGTCTTAGTGCATGTAACTTGAACATATACTCATCTCAGAAGAAGAAAAAAAAAGTTCTATCAACACTTTTTCTCATCATGGATGTAACCGAAGTCATCAGTATAACCAAACCAACCAGCTACGATGATTCAGATATCGATTCTGACATTGATATGGAAT
Organism: Danielozyma ontarioensis; assembly: GCA_003706395.2. Classification (NCBI taxonomy): domain Eukaryota; kingdom Fungi; phylum Ascomycota; class Pichiomycetes; order Serinales; family Debaryomycetaceae; genus Danielozyma; species Danielozyma ontarioensis. The sequence continues at coordinate 110,747 of PPLF02000006.1, forward strand.
CGGAAATCAAGTCTGAAAAGAGCATCGTGACTCCTGGTGAACTAGTCACTGACGATCCTATTTGGATGAAGGGTCATGGAACCTATTTTCTCAACGAAAAGACCTATTCCTGCGTGGCAGGAAGTGTGTACCGTGTCAATCGTCTTTTGAGTGTTATTCCCATCAGAGGAAGATATGAACCAGAAACCGGTGATCATGTTGTGGGAAGAATTACGGAAGTGGGGAACAAGAGATGGAAAGTGGATATTGGCTGTAAGCAAGACGCCACTTTGATGCTTGGATCTGTCAATTTACCAGGAGGTATACTTCGAAGAAAGAGTGAGAGTGATGAACTTCAGATGAGAAACTTCTTGAAAGAAGGCGACTTATTGAATGCAGAAGTACAATCAATTTTCAGCAGTGGATCAGCATCTCTTCATACTCGTTCATTGAAGTATGGAAAACTTCGAAATGGTATCTTTCTTCAAGTTCCATCTAGTTTGATTGTTAAATCCAAAAACCATTCATACAATCTTCCAGGAAATGTTAGCATAATTCTTGGGGTAAACGGGTACATCTGGATTTATAAGAGTCCTCAAGACTCTAAATCTTCCATTACATCAGCTGCTACTAATAAAGCACAAGCATCTTTTGACGCCACCCAAGGTTATGCCCCTGGAGTGGGACTGACTTCTATCACGAGACTAGAAGAAGATTCTTCTTGGGAAATCTACAGTGACCAGAACGAAAATGTCAGCAATACAATTCGTTCTAACATCACCAGATACTATAATGTCATTAAAGCATTAAGCCATGGAGAGGTGGGAATAACCGAACAAAGAATAATTATGGGTTACGAAGCTAGCTTGGCGTATTCTAACGTTGGATCTCTAATTGACAAAGAGGCTATGGACTCAATTTGTAACGATGTCATTACTACCGAGAAAATGAGACCCCAATAGTGATGTCGCGGTCACAACCAAGTGATCATCAGGCGTTAATCGCTCCTTGCCTAATTTAATTCCTTTAGAACGTAATGTAACCTCAATATGTATATTAACAACCTCTCATTATAACGTATACTATAAAACTTTCCGTTTCCTTAACATACACTTGAAATAGATGATTTGAACCATTCCAAAAACGCAAATGCAAACAATAAGCATGATCGATGCCGTGGTGTATCTGGCATAGATAGACTCATTGACGTCTCTCAACTTAAATTCAGCATCCATTAAATTGGAGAGAATTTTTTCAGAATTCTTCAAATTCTCTACCGCCACATTAAGCTCGAGTTCAATGTACTGAATCTTGGAGTCAAAGTCACTCTCGTCGAAATTCGAGGCATCTCTCAGGTTTTGTAATTGCAGCTCTTGCAGTTTTTTGGTCTGGAAATATTTGGCAAAATTATTGTAGTTTGTCTTTTTGACGGTTGTCATATTTTTAATGTCCACAGATAGTTCCACATCCCGTGGTTGAGGAGTAAAGGACCAGGACTTATCGGAGTATAGATTATCAAAGCAGATGTAGATAAGAGACTTCCCCTTATCACTATTAAGTAATTCCTTAATGGATTCATCTTCGCCATGAGTGGATCCCGGCAGTATAAACTTATTCAATAAATTTGACTTCTTCACCAAGGAATTCAGGTCATCAAACTGCTGAGGATTATTTAAATTGGTAAATATCACATCCATGCTTTTCGATATATCCTTTTTCACTCTGATGTTATTGTTCTCTGAATCAAAAATATGAAGGTTTAAAGACTGTGATGGAAGCCTGTCCCCACTCTTAATATGAACCATGACTATATCATCCTTGACAGTTGGATATGATATGCAATTATATAAGTAACCTGTTCCCAGGTACTTCTTTTTGTCACCTGCCAGGATTGGAGGTATGCTGATTCCTATGCCATGAACAACGTTCTGAAGATATAGGAATATTAAAAGGTTGTAGATTATTGTGATCTGAACCATGATTCTTTAATGACGTATTCTTCCCTGGAGGAAAGTGATGTATTAGCGAGTGAAATGGAAGAAATGGTGGTCAGTCACTTTGATACCATTGGCACTAGGAAGGAAAACGAAACTAAAAAAAAATTGGCAAGTAAAAAAAAATAAAATATAAAAAAAACAAGTCTATGCCTGCGAAGGAATATACAAGAAGGGAAAAAGAGAATATCATAGGGCGACGCCAAAAGAAAAAAAAAATACGGTTCACGTGTAATAAGCCTCGTGGAAACAGTAGGTAGCCAAGACTTTATGAAAACATGCATAGAGGTTTAGGTATCTCTTCAAATGAAGGATCTATTCTCTGTTGGTTCCAATAAGCCAGTCTCATTCACTTACAACCTTGAATAGGGAAATTCGATTCGAGAGGTTTTAGTTTCCCATTTGAGCCTACTGGGGAATATTCGGCTTAGCCCCATTTCACCCTCGCATATCAATCTTACTATTTACATAACTATGCTAAAGAGGGATCATCGTCTGAGGCCAACATACCCAGTAGAGACAGCCGGTGCATTTGGCGCTTGATCAAGGCGGCCAGTCCAGGAATAGAAATGCGGGTCCCCGTCACTTTGCGTCCATCGCCGGGGAAGAAAAAGTAGACCACAGAAACTCAGCTGATGTTGAGAGTAGGTACTAATTGTAGTCTGAACGTTGTCAAAATCACTTGGTTTAGTCTTTGTAACGTCGAAAATAGGCTACCTGCTTCGGGAGAGCTGTGGTTGTTCGCAGTACTCAAGACCCTTACCGGACGGACTATTTTTTGCGGGCTTCGCTAACAAGTGATTGGAGACGATCTTCAAATTCTTGTTCTTCAACCTGTTCAATGATGTCCATGAGTTTCAGACCACTCATACATCCTTCGACATCATGGAGAGAATATCCACATCGGTGATCAGTGACTCTATTTTGAGGATAATTGTAGGTCCTAATCTTATCAGAACGATCGGTGGTGGTGACTTGGTCGGTCCGAAGTTTCCTCTGTTCGGTAATCTCTTTCTCTCGTTCTAAAGCTGCCAATCTGGCACGAAGAATAGAAAAGGCTTTAGCCTTGTTTTTGGGTTGCAGTCGTTCGTCTTGCTGCATCACCATGATCCCTGTGGGAATGTGAACTAAGCGAACTGCAGAATCTGTAGTGTTGACATGCTGACCTCCTTTACCACCAGCTCTCATGGTATCAATACGAACTTCTCCAGGTGCAAATTGCCTTTCGTCGTCCCGAAGTGATGCCTCCGTACCCAGAGACATTTTCGGCAACACCACCACTGCGGCAGTAGAGGTGTGAATACGTCCCTTGGTCTCGGTTGAAGGAATTCTTTGCACACGATGAACCCCGCTTTCGTGCCTCAATGTGTTGAATGCACCAGGTGAATCAACACTGAGAATAGCTTCATTGCAAAAACCATTGCTACCAAAACTCTCGGAGATAATACTCCACTTCCACTTCATTTGACTGGCAAAATTAATGTACATATTCTTTAGATCAGTGGTGAAGAGCCCAGCCTCAGTTCCTCCAACACCAGGACGAAGTTCTAGAATGGCAGGCTTGTCACTGTGCGAGACAGGGGGAAGGAGTCGTTTTTGAAGCACTTGTCCCGACTTGTTGATCTTGGGTATCAAATGACTGAGCTCATCTCTGACTTCCTTGATAAATTCCTCATCCGTTTCATCGTCAATCATTTCCTTCAATGTCTCCACGTTAGAGATCTCACTGACGTATTGGTTGTAGTGATCAAGAATGACATTTAGGTTCGACATCTTCACACTATCTTCGTGAGAGAAGGTACCTTGAATTTTGTTGAGAGCCTCGTACTCCGACTCCATGAGTTTTGCTCGTTCCAACAAGAGAGGATGAATAGGCTGGAACTCACCTTCGATCCCAACTATCGTTCTATAACATAGCTTGAACGCTTGCTGGGAACGGCGTGTTGCCAGTCGTAGAGAGAACATAGGTAGATCTCATTTTTTTTCATCTGGGTTTTTTTGTAGTGTAAACCTTCCACATGTCGTCTCCAGATTTACCCACTTTCACCAAGGCGGTTCAAGAATTGACCGACGACAACCTCCCTTCTATAATGCGTCAGCTTGAGACATCGCTCGAGAAACTCGAGGAAACCAACCAGTTACTTGCAGATGAAATAAAGGTCACCTCCAGCGAGGAAGATATCAGGTTGTATCGACAAACCATCAACGAGAATAAATTAGTGATGAAAAACCAGTCTGACAGGCTTAACGTGGTAATGGAGGAGCTCAGGCTGCGGGGTCTACTTGAAATCTCAAAGGATGAAGGCGTGTACCTATAAGTATGTACGCTATTTACAATGCAGCCCTCAGTTCTCCTTTCTATGGGTTTTAACAGTTGTAACCTCCGATCCGAACAATTTGTTAACGAAGGGCTTTTCCTCTAAAGCCAACGGATCTTCTGGCCTTTTACATACAAGAAGCCAGGTGGTGCCCAAGTGGACTCTTTTCTCATAGGTAATGTCCAATCCAGCATCATCGATCATTTCACCAATATCCAAGTTCCAACGACAAGCCCAGGTTTTCATTCTCTTCTCTGCTCTAAAATCAAGATGATTATTGATCATATCCCAAGTACTGCGTCCATGCTCTAATAACACAATTCTGCCATTGGGCTTGAGGAGTTTTGCCATGTTCAGAAGTGCCTTAACAGGGTCTTCGTGAGCACAAAGTCCAAATGCCTCAATGATGGTATCATACTTCACGGGATGTTCACTTCCCTCAGCAAGTTTGATTAAATCTTCAGCTTTACCAACAGCAAAAGCAGCCCTGGAGTACTTCGGATACTTATCCCGGAAATTCTTTTGGGTGACTTGGACCATTTTTGATGACGAGTCAAGGAAGGTGATGGAGTCTATTCCTTCAGTGTTTAGATAGGGGATATTTCTACCAGTACCACAGGCAACCTCAAGAACATCTCCACGGGCCTGACTCATTAACCACTTACGGCGACGGCCCATCATGATTCCACGTTCTTCCCATTTGATCTCATCATCATACTCCTCGGCAATATCGTCAAAGAATGCAGTGGTGTCCTCAGCGGGCACAATACTAGGGTTATTTGCATTTGTCACCTCTTGAGGCTCTTCATCTAGTGCCTTTTCAACAGTCGATTCGGCAGGTGGTTGCTTAATTTTGGAAGACTCGAGTTCTTCTCGTTCTTCCACTACCGGAGCCTGCGCAACACTTCTACGTGCTTGAGTTTTGTACCATTCATCGAGCTCCTGGGGAGTAGGGCTGAACTCGGCTTCGAAATCGAAAAAGTTCTTTCTTCTGAACTCCTTCCTCATCATTTGGTAGATTTTGAACTTCTTAGATTCCCTAGGTTTTAAACTTTCTCCACTCAATGCTTTGAGCTTTAGATATTCGTACTCAGTCAAAGAATCAGGTGCCTCTCCGTATTTCTTCCTAATTTTTCTCAATTGTTTGTCTTCGTGGTACCTATCTCTCATATAGTAATAAAATGCAACAGTCATGATACCAAATCCTCCCAAGTAAAATGGTGTCATACTTCGTTTAAACTCATTGGTCTGAAAATACATTCCCCACTGTTTCCATTTAGGAAGTTCCTCCAATCTTCTTTTTTCCTGAACCTCCTTATAGTTGATAGGAAATGGCGTTTTGGAGTAATGTCGACTTAAGACTCTTACTGGGCGTAAAGGCCGTAGACTCCTGATCATACTGCACTAACTATGACATGGAGCTCTGAATTTTTTTAACACGCGGTCGTGCCTGCACCGGTGTTGTTAGCCTCGATTCTCGATTGATGGCAAACACATACTCAACAACGTTCATGTCGGCATCCTCTGAATTGAAAGCTGCCAAGGACCAGGCGGAAGCTGGAAATACTTCCAAGGCTGAAGAGATATACAAATCAATCATCTCTAATGTCAAATCTGTCAAGCTTTCCACTAAGGAACTTCAGGAGCAAGAAGCTGCTATTCTTGAACTTGGTGCCATCTATAAGAAGGAGCAACAGGCTACTAAGCTTTCTGAATTACTCACAGAATCGAGAAATGTTCTTGGACTCTTTGCTAAGTCAAAGACTGCCAAAATCGTTAAAACTTTGGTTGAAGATTATGATGACATTCCCAAATCAATTGACCTTCAGATTAGCGCCATCAACGACAGTATCGATTGGTCGGTGGAAAACAAACTTACATTCCTCAGACAGTCCTTACAATTGAAATTGTCTTCTGCATTATACTCCAAGGGTCTTCACCAAGACGCTCTCAAATTGATAAACGGATTGTTGAGTGAATACAAGAAATTGGATGATAAATCATCCATGGTTGAGGTGCAATTATTGGAATCAAAAATATACCATGCCTTGAGAAACATCCCCAAGTTTAGAGCTTCATTGACCAGCGCTCGGACCTCTGCCAACTCAATTTACTGTCCAACTACTTTACAGGCTGAATTGGACTGTCAAAGTGGTATCTTGAACGCCGAGGATAAGGATTACAGCACCGCATTCTCATATTTCTTTGAATCCTTTGAAGGTTTCAACATGCAAGAAGATGCTCGTGCTATTGTCGTTTTAAAGTACATGTTACTCAGCAAGATTATGTTGAATTTGATCGATGACGTTAATGTCCTTCTTGGCCACAAGAATGTCATCAAGTATCAATCCAGAGATATTGATGCAATGAAATCTATTGCCACAGCTTACTCTAACAGATCGCTCAAGGAATTCGAGACTTCCTTATTGAACTATTCCAATGAATTGAAGTCGGACGCAATCATCAAGACCCACTTCAATGCTTTGTACGACAATTTGTTGGAACAAAATCTTTTGAAAATTATTGAATCGTACTCGGTGGTTGAGTTATCTCATATTTCTAAGACCATTGGATTGAACTTACAACAAGTCGAAGGCAAGTTATCTCAAATGATTTTAGACAAGGTGTTTTATGGAGTACTTGATCAAGGTAATGGATGGTTGATTATCTATGATGAGCCAAGAAAGGATGCAGCTTACGAGTCGTCGATCGAATTGGTTAAGCACTTGTCTAATGTGGTTGATCTTTTGTATGATAAGGCATCTTCATTAAATTAGATAATGCACACTAACGTATATTACACTGTATGGAAAATTCCTTCGATCCCCCGTTCACTAGCCACCACTGATAGTTCTCCAGCTTTTTTAACAAACTCGTCTAATCTTCCACAGTTCAAGAAACAAACAAGGAAATCGTTTTCATCTTCTTTAGCAACTTCACTAATGAGACCGAATGCCTTGTTCATATACTTCCAATCGTTGAGACGAGAAACTTCAAAGATGGCCAACAATTCCATGATTAGAAATGGAACGTAGATGGAACGAAGCTCTTCGAATAGTTGACGATCTTCCGCTCTTGAACTTAAAAGCTCTTGAAACCAGGTTTGGGTGAGACGACTTATGCTATTAGTTGTCTTCTCAATGGACTTTTGGATATCAGACGATTTCCAAAATCCGTTAGTAGACAGACCATTAACCTTGTTGTTAGCGAGGAAGTTCTTCCAATCGTCAATCAACACAAGCACATCTACCAACAAACCATATTGAAGCAATTCCTGTTTTGTATCATCACTAACGGAAGAAATGAGGTTGGTGGAAGCAAATTCTCTGGTCTGGAAGCCGGCATCGAAGTCCTTAATTAGCTGCTTGAGGTTTTTGCCTCTAGAGAACTGCTTTAAACTAGCAAGCTTTCCCTTGAGGAGAAAGCGTCTGAATAAAGCAACGGTAGCAGCGATGGCGTCTTCGTGCATCTTTGCTTCATAAAACCATTCGACTGTACCATAAAGCTTGGTGTCAATGGAATCGATTTGCGACTCGTTATTCTGAACAATGACGGTCTTACCAGGACGATAATGAGGTTCGGTTTCCTTCATCACTCGATCAACAGTACGTCTAAAGAGATTTACCATTTTGTCCTCATCTGAGAAGTCATCGGTATTAGAAGCGGAGCCATCGTCATTCAAAGAGTCGAGATGAGTGAATTTCCTGGCAATACGAATTTGCTGAGCCCTTTGAGCAGGATCAAAGATAGACAGAAGAAAGAGAGAGTATGATTCACGAGCATCTTTTTCATCGGGAATGAATGATAGATAAATTGGGATTAATTCAGAAAGCTCCGACTCTTGAAGTTGTGAAACGTACAGAATAATTGTTTTGTTGATAGTCTTGCTGGGTATGTCCTCACCAAGAGAGTGAAGCACAACAGATAAGTTGGCAATAACTCTGAGAATGTATGGATTTTGATTGAGGGCGTCTCTCAGTTTGGTGGCATTGGAAAGGAAGCTAGCCACCTGATTTATCATCACTGAGCCAATTACCACTCGAAGAGGATGTGTACTTTGCTCGGAGACTTCATTGTCAGAGTTAGATAAAGCATTAAGGACGGTGTTAATGTTGGTAAATTGGGGGATGGGGGATGGGAAGCCAATGGACTCAGCATCCTTTTCCTTTTCCGTCATTGTAGAGGAGATATAATTGCTGATTTCATAATTTAGCAATTGGTTTAGGTATAGCAACAAGTATTCCTCCCAGTTCTCTGACGCAGCCTTGAGGTTAGAGTTGGTGTCATTACCACTGAGATAAGTATAGATGAGCTTCTCGTAAGGATTGAGGTTTTGTTGTGAAAGCTTGTAAACGGTCTTGTACCATAAGAGCTTATGCTTGATTCCCGAGGGACTTTTAATCTCATCAAGGGAGTCATCAAGGATGATATCTCCGGCCAATGTCTCTCTATCGACAATTGGATCAATGAAGTCGTCACGAGCACCGACAAGAACTAAAGCTAGGGTGTAATTACCGGTATCGTTGGCGAGTCTGGTCGCTTCGTCGAAGTTATTGGCAAGAATCAATTTGTAAATTAATGCAAACACCCGAGAGTCATTGGCAGAGTCAGAAATATCGATTCCTTTGCCAGATCTTAGCACAGCATCAGCGTCCAAGTGGTCTACCACGTTTGGAGTTTGCTTGTTGGCCAACAACGCGAGGTCCTTGGATTCAACCAAAAGACGAGTGTTCTGCCATTTTCCATCAAACGACTCATCAACGGTAACACCCTTAGAATTCTCTTGAAGCCAATATATTATGAGCGAGATCTCCTTTAATTTAGGATTCTGCCTAAGCCAGTTTTCTTTCTTAACGTGGAATGAGGAAAAGTTATACTCCGGTAGTAATTCTTCACCGTCCCTCCTGGACACTCGGAACAGATAGAGGATTTCCACAAGGTGCCACAATCGAGTTTCGAGATCCCAGGCATCGAACTCTTGCTTGATCACACTTTGTTCGTCTTGGTCAATCAACTGGGAACTAAGACCGAATGCCTTCTTGGCACAAATGCCCTTGAGCTCACGGATCACTTCAAAGGGATCCTGCCTGTGGATCTTTAAGACTTCCACTGCTTTGGCAAATTGAACTTCCACAGATGCACTTTCGATCGCCAGTATCATGGATTCGGTCATGGTGATGAGTGTTTATTTTGCGAGCGTTAAAATATGTGCTGAAGTCTGCGAGTCCTACTAAACTAGTATGAACCGTTTTGTACGTCAATAGCACATATTTTAAAGCAAGAGCTCGTTACACTATGTGACTGTGGACTGAAACCACCAGTACCTACAGTCATGGTGTTTCTGCCTCTAAAGTATGTTATCTGCTTCCCAATTGAGTCTCATTGTTTTTGAAAAAGATACAAATCACTGTAAATTAGGTAGTTATCTACCGATAGTGCTCTTGTTCTCTATACACGAGCTTGGTGTCTACGGTAAGCGCCAATTGTCCCTTCCAAAGCTTCCTCCATGGGGTGATTTCTCGAAGTGTGATATGTGCACATTGTGGGACATATATTGCTGTGTACACACCTCCGCACAGAGTTTGATCTTATATAGGCCGACGCTTCCCCAAATCCCCTGGACATCATTATCGGGCATGACTGAAGCCGACCTCGTGTCCATTGATAACCAGGCAGCACCCAAATTTACGGACGAAAACTCAACCAAGCATTCTGAATCCCAAACTCCCACTTCCCAAGCACCTGTTCCGTCACTTGCCGCTGGTTCGATATTTGACGAGGATGAAGATAATAATCCCTTTAGCTTTTTAAAGGAAAATGGCGACGGTGATAAGGACAACGAAAATGACGCATCTATGTTGCTATACACCAAAGGCAGTTCTTCCCGTCATGAATCTTACAACGCTGTGCAGATAAACTACGAGAACAGAGTTACAAAGCTACTTGGTCCGTCGGGAAACATCAAGATTCACATCACGGAAGCGGGTAGTTCTAACGAAGGAATGAACAACTCGTCCAAGAAGTATGTGGTTTACACCATAAAAATGGTGAATTTGGATGAGAATAAGGATGAAGTTCAAACAAGAAGACGGTATAGTGACTTTGAAAGTCTTCGAGATGTCTTGACCAAGATATTTCCCCTCGTGATTATTCCTCCCATTCCTCCCAAGAATTTCTTTAACTTGAGTATGTTGAATGGGTTGGTATCCAGTGGTAGTGCTGGTGGAAATGGTGGCAATGGACCTGAGTCACCTTCCAGTGGAACTGGACTGAGCGGTGGCGTCAACGCCACCAACGGTGCATACTCCTATATTAACTCTCAGCACTTAAGCAAGGCGAAGCTCATTGAACACCGAAAACGGCTTCTTGGGAACTTCCTCAATAATTGCCTTCAAATTCCTCAGATTCGAAATCTCGAGTTCTTTGCCAAGTTTCTTGACCCTAATGCCAATTGGCTGGATGAAGTTTCTTTAATCACGTCTCAATTACCGAAATCAGTATATTCACTGAATCCTGAAAATGGCCTTAAAACTGACCCCTTGTACTCACATCTCCCTAGTCCTGTGAGTAATCATATCAACCTACAGTTTTTGAAGTTGCTGGACAACAAACGAAAAATTAACAAACTACTTGGCTCAGCACAGAATGAGGAATCATCCCCAACTGAAGATGACCGGGAGCCTTCTCCTCCTGGTGAAGGTAGTGCCATATTCAACACCAGTCGTCTTGACGACATAAACAAGAAGATAATGAACAATTTCATGGGGTTGGCCTCCGACTATACCGAGCTCGGCACTGCCCTTAATTCATGTTCTCTTATTCTTGTGAATCTGCCTATTTCTCGTACCAAGAAGGATGATGATACTCGGCTAAATCTTGTATTCGATCAGATTGGCCAGGTGTTTGATCGTTCTTACATAACCATTAACGCTCTCATTAGCGACTTGGAGACGAAATTTTCTGAGCCCCTCGGAGAAGCTGTGCAGTATACCGAGATTCTTCACTTCATTAACAAGTTTGCAGAAAGGAAGACACGACAGAAAGGCTTTCTAGATAACGAAGTTGTCGAAAAGAGAAAGGAGTTGGCGGACTTGGTTCGTGTTGAACAGGAAAGTGCTCGCCTTGACAATGCAACATCTTCTCTAGCCAAGAACGTAAAGTTCTCGCTCTCCGAAGTGGCCGCAACTCCATCTACCCTGTCTCTGGCTCCTGTAACCAAGTCAAAGTTCAAGTTTCCAACTATGAATTCCATAAAGAAGATTGGCAAGTATGTCAGTGACATCATTGACCAGAACCCCCAGCTTACTCGCAAGCAGAAGATCTCTTCACTCGAGTCTAAGATCAAGATTTTGGAGCAATGCCAGAATATCATGCTAGAAGATGTTTCTTATATCACTGATGAAGTCAATAAGAATTACAAACAGTTTCATACCCGTGAACTCAAGGTCATATATAAAATCCTACTAACTTACAATGGATTTTTGATAGGATGGGCCAAGAAGAATATTGATATTTGGGAAGAAATTAAGGAGGTCGTTGGACTGTTGTGATGAGTGACGAATAACGAGTACTGATGATACGCTTGCTATTTACTCTTACATACTCTCTGATAATTACAAATGTTTATATTAGTCTTCCTCTAAATACCGGATGACGGCTGGTCCCCATTCTTTAGACCTTTTATAAATGGCAATGTCATCGGGAAATTGTCTAATGGCACCTGCAAACCTCATGCGGACTTCCTTCGATTCCTTTTTCAACTCCGACATGGGCACAAGATAAGTACGAATCGTAAAGATAATAGCTCCTGATTTGGGGAGTTTAGTAAGGACTTGGCGCTCACTTCGGTAATAGACCTGCTTTTCAAAGTCTAGGTCTTCATATGCAATGGCTTTTTGAGTCACCCCACTGGCGAGATTATGTCCTTTATTAGAATCATCCACATACCACTTATTGTGAGTTTGAACAGAGTAATTTGCTCTTGTAACAAACTGGTATGGCGAAAGCTTATCGAAAAACTTGTTCATAGTAGGCTTGAGCTTTTCCTTATAGCCAGGAATTGGGTGGTGTATAAATGAGAGTGGTGCATCAAATCTGTCGAGAGGACTAAAGCCTGCTGCAAATGCAAACACTCCTGCCTTGTAAAAGTACTCTTCTCCGTCTTCTTCATTTCGACGAGTAGGATCCTTGATCATGACAATGAAGTCCTCCTCCATTATTTTCACGAGATGATCTAGACAGTCCCGAGCATCCTCTATTTGGTCGGAGCTAAAGGGAACTTCGTCGCCAGTGATTTTGTTTAAGACAAGTTTTCCCGTCTTGACAAAATACTGAGGGTATCTTCTCAAATAGTAATAAATAACAAAATCATAGTACTCCCGTAACGCCTCTCCTGCCTCGGGCAAGTACAAAATAGTGTTTGCTCGAAGATCTTTGTCGGGTGGATACTCAGGATGTGTATTGGTGACAATCATTTTCTTGTTTTTAATCTTTTCGATATAGGTGGGGTCCACCACCAAATACTTTTGAGGGTTCAACTTCACAATACCCATGGTAAGTCGGTATTGAGCGTCTTTAAAAGGAAAATGCTTGCAGAGCTCTGATGTCTCCCAATCATGATTTTCCTCGGCCTCTATGCTGGGGAGATCGTATGTCAACTTTTTCCCCTTTGCGGGCCTTTCCTTGTTCGTAGGCTTGCAATTTTGGACATGCTGAAGAAGGAGAAAGATCACAGATCCCGCAAGTATAATAAGAATAGTAGACAAAGGCGTCTCATTGTACCTTAGAGACAGGAGGCTCCAGCTTGAGGTTGTATTCAACATGAAAGTGATATCGACGGACCGGAACCAAATGCGGATTCCGCAGAGTTTTTATCTACTGATAGTGATCAATCTGGTGGCATTTGCCGCCAATCCTGAGACCGTGAAATTGCCTTATAAACATCAAAAGATGATTCTCATGCCACGCCAATTCTGAAAGCAAACTCTCTCAAGTAGCCTTTTTCCATGGTCAAAATCCGAGTCATCAAAGTGCCGCTCCAAACTGAAAGAACATCGTAGCATCCTCGCTAATGATTTCTCTCTCTGTGCTCATCTCTGCGCACAAAAATTGTAGCATCACATCAATGTCTCTAGCACTCATCTCCAAGTATCTAAATCCTCAAGAGAAGCGAGAGCTAGTTCTCAATATATGTAAGGATGTCGGACAGAATCCTGAGAACATTTCAGTACTATGTGGTTTACTTAAAGATTTGGAACAAGACAATGACGTACATGCTCAAGTATTCTCATGCTCCACAGAAATCTTGCAGAAATTTGACACCAATGACTATCCTACCATAGTGGCTTTAGCACAGGCCCAGCCTAAGTTTCTCGACTCGGTAATTGAATTTTTATTGTCGTTCTTGAGAGACTTTGTTAATGGATCGACTAGACTCATCACCAAGAAGTCTGACGCTACGTCTGGCAATCTCCCTGATGAGAAAATGAAAAGCTACTTGAAATTTCTCCATGTCTTATGTGCTGCTACTCCTCTTCCTTCTACGAACATGGTGAGTGAGTTGGATACTAACCTTTGTTGTCTCTTGGGACACTCAAATCTCGACATATCTCGCTCTGTAAATAAACTTCTCAGATGGAGAATCGACTTTATTTCCAGCAACACGAAAGATTCTACGTTTGTCTGGGACATCATTTACTCATTGGCAGAAGGAAAGAGAATCAATGTTTCGCATGCTTATATTCTTTGGCTCCGCTATGTCAGTATAGCGGATGTTACCGAAAGTTTTGTGACCCAAGAGATCATGCACTCCGACAAATACTGGTACCTTCTCCGGGATGGATTAGCTAGCAATCATCACGATCATCGAAAATACTCTCTTTCGATTTTACAATTATCAGTGAAGGCTATAAAGACCTCAATCTCGACTGAAATTTTCTCATGGGACTCGTCGAAAAGAGAAATATACTTGAAAGAATGGCAGAGATTTATTACTTTGTACGAAATCATGGGGATTGATACGTCACTCCACCAGGCTCAGGCTGCTATAGATGACATTATTGGACTTATTTCCCCAGACTCTCGTATTCATGCATCATGGGGTTTCTGTCTCCTTTCTACTGGATTCAGAGCAAATATGGATTCAGTTAGAAAGTTCACTTTAAGCATTCTACTTGCTATTCCGAAGAGTCATCTCAATAGTATCAAGTACAGTTTGGAGTTGTTGGAAGAAATCTTTTTGCCCTATATGATGCTTGCTTCTCATTTTGCAGCTAGACTTAATGATGCCAACCATTTTGACTGCATTTATGGTAAAAGCTTAGTCACCTTCATTTCGGAGATGGTGGCGTGTATGCCAGAGGAAGACTCCCGTGTTGTCGTGGAGTCTATGTTGAAGGTGTTGGTTAAATCAAAGGAAGCTTATGATCCAGCTAGAATCTATGTTGCTTACGGTATTTTGAGCGGATTATCAGGCAAGGAAATAATCTCTTTTGGTGTTTCAAGTGACTTGATCGTGCAGTTATTTGAAGCCACTTGTGAAGGGGAGGTGTTTGAAACTGCTTCACAAACATTATATTTGCGGCTTCTTCTCCACTTTCGATATCAACCACTTCCATTTATTGACTGCTTGGTCAAATTTCTGAAATTTAATGGCTACTATCTTATTATCAAGAATCAGCTCCTCATCTGTGGTTACCTTGCCAGTAATTCAGTTGATGTGGATAGTTTGGCTTTTGAAGGAAGTCAAGACGAAAGGGTGATGGCGTTCGTGCTCTCTAAGTTGATGTCACCTCAGCTTCAAGCCAAAGGCGATGACCTGTTTTTATCAAAGGTACTAGAATCAGGTGTGAACGTGATAGATGGAGCTCCATTTGACCTGCTTCTAACATCTATTCTTTCCGGATATAGCACCGAGTATCCATCGTTTCAAAATGTGGATGTTTCAAGATATAGGGGCCTCTTCCCTGGACCCATTAAACTCATCGAGTTGTGGGCAACTATCAACAAGGATGTTCAGTCAGTTGACTATCATGTATTGACCAGTCTTGTTGGTAAGTTCAGAACATTTAATAATCTTCTTGAAGCATTTTCTTTCGAAGAAATTGAAAATCATGAAATATTTACCGTGGCAACTCTAATCAGATTCAAACCCTTGATACTCAAGAACTCTCAAGAACTTGCAAAATCTGTCGTGGACTTTTATAAGGTCAAGGATGACATATATGGTGAGTTCTACAGAGCATTATCTATAGTGAGTGAGCGAACTGTCACGGCTATGGATGTTGCTGCAATCCTTCAAACCATGACGGCTACATCTGCCAACTATACGCTTAACATGTCATCTGTAAAGACTTTGTTCCATCTTCTTTGTGAAGATGTGGTTACGGAGAATATGATCCGACCATTTGTCACTACAATAATCGAGCTTTGGGACAACATCTCGTCATCGAGATTGCAGTTGAAGCAGAAAGATTTACACGTACTTATCATAAATACGGTGTTGCATCCTACTATTTTGCGAGTCTCCACTGACGAAAGCATTGCTGAAGATTTAACTCAATTTTGTTTGGCCATTATCAGCAATGCACAAGGAAGAAGATGTCTTTTGCCTGCTTTAACCGAGAACTTGTCTCACTTTCAAGTGATAGACTCATTGCAATTTGAAAAACTCCCGTGGCTCCCCGAAATTCTCACCCGGGCTTTCATAATGTATCAAGTAAGAGATAATCCGTTCCTCTTGGAAACGGTGATTGGGGACTTGTATGACAATCAGCTTGCACTTGGCAGATCCCATCTCTATCACGAATGTTATGGAGTTGAAGAAGTGGCTGCTCGTGTCAATCTCATGGCCATATTGAATTCCTTAACCACGTCAGATTTTGCTTATAGCTTGTTGGAATTTATTACCTCCAATGAAGAAGAGTTCAGACTCATTGAAGTGTTCAGAAAGACCGACGGCCTCGAAGAGTGGCGTCGTATACAACTCTACTCCATCGTTGTATCTATATTCGACAAGATCGATAATCATTTGACCAAGTCTTTCATCGACCAATGTATTGAGCTTCTTGAGTCGGAGCCAAGTCCTTTGGTAAGAGTGTATCTTGAATGGGTTATTGCTTTAGAAGCAGCAAGATCCACTGAAACTTTGAACGACGTGTTTGAAAGACTTCGTACTGGTGTTCTTGATAACAACTATCGCCCAACCACTATCATAGCATTTGAACGAATACTTTTTCTTGCTATTCAACAGCTCCCCAACTCTCAGAAAATGTCCGGCATTTCCAACCTCCTTTCGGTAGTTATTCCTGGTGCTACTTCAGGAAAGGTGATCATCAGACATTTTTCACATTCTCTTAATTGTGCTATTTACAGTGAAATTAAAAAGAGTAACTTGGCCGTTGCAAATGATTTAGTCAAACTCTGTGAGGGCGTTAACGATGTGGCAGTCGGATCCGACTCTTTCGGATCGTATAGAACTGGAGATGCACTGTTGTGGGATATTCACAAGGACCTTACTCTCACTTGCGTAACTGGAGGGGTTCTTCTTCGTGTCAGTGATCGTAATATTGATTTCGTCAACGCATCCGACTATTGGAGCCATTTATCCGAATCTCAAAAGGCGATTCTTAATCATCCCGTTGGAGAAGATTTAAAGGAACTCTGGGTATGTGAGCGTAAGTTTCAAAGCTCTAAGTCCAAGAAAGTAGTTGCTGGATCCAGCCTGTCGGCCCTTCAGACCAAAAGTGGAGCCTGGGCCTCGGTAATGGATGTGGACGAGTCCGAGACTGTGGATGTCGTCAGAAGTGACTTGATTGTTGTTTCGTCTCTAGTCGATAAGCCCCCTAACTTGGGAGGTATCTGTCGGTTGTGCGATGTTCTTGGTGCTGGTCTTCTTACTCTCAACGATGAAAAGGTTAAGGAACATCCCCAATTTAGAAACGTCGCTGTGACTGCCGATAGGTGGATGCCAATGCTAGAAGTCAAGGAAAATGAGATAAAAAGTTTTTTACAACAGAAAAAGAGAGAAGGGTACACTTTGATCGGGTTGGAACAAACTGACAAGTCAATTGAACTCAATAGTGAAGTCAAGTTTCCTAAAAAATCGCTAATTCTTCTTGGAAAGGAAAAGGAAGGGGTTCCTGGTCACTTACTAGCTGAGCTTGATTTCTGTGTTGAAATCAAGCAAGTTGGAGTCGTTAGATCCATGAACATTCAAACTGCAACTGCCATCATTGTACATGCATATTCCGTACAACATTGTTAGCGATATGGACGCAAAAACAACTTTCTCAATTTTTCGCAAAAGATATACATTACTACATAAAAGCTTCCAGGATCTTGATATCAAAAAAGTAGATTTGCTATAAATGAAGCCTCGTTATCATGTCTAAAAGATAGTTCCATCATTATCCAGATCTTGTTCTACTAAAGTATCGAGAGCTGACACAATGGCACCACAGTATTTTCTAACCTTGGCAATTGCTTTGGCAATGATGATGGGCTGTAGCCCCTTGAAATTGGAGTTGTTGGAGTTAACCGCAAGGTTTATATTTGTAATGGGAGTGATGACTTTGTTGTTATACCATCCCACAAGAAGACCATTTTCAAGGACTTGCTCTTCTTCTAGTGAGGGGTCAAGCAATATGCTACCACCAACCACGCCGACAGTTATGAAAATAGGAGGCTGGAAGTTTTTCAATAGTGGGTGTGCATTTTCCCAGTCATCGGAGAAGGTGGGCTGTTCTTCCACTTGGGAGTCGTCGAACTCACTAATAAGAAGTGGTAAACGGGTCGTCTTGAGGGCAAGATAACATGTAAGTGATAGTAAACTTAACGGATATGATGAATGACTAATGACAATGCAATCAATGAACAATTTGTAAGAGTATTTGGTGGTGAGTTTGAGGCACTCAGTGGGGAAATTTTTGTGAAGTAAATCTGTAAGATTGAACTTGAGATTACCCACAAAATTAGAGTCATCTCTAAAGCCTGCCACATCCACATCACACTCTATCAAGTTGGGTTCTCTATCTTTGAGCACGACTTTGGATTTGACACTCACTATACATTCACTTCCATCTATAAGTCTGATTCTGGCTGACCCATTGGATCCAGGGAGAAATGATGTTTTAGCTTCAAGCGGACGAAACTTGTGATCAGATCTAGAGTCAGGACGAATTGGGGGATCCTGGGTCAACGACTCATATAAGTAGGATCGTTCTGCTGGTGATAAGAACATCGTATAGTTTATATTGTAATGAGATGGAAAAGTTGGAGCTCATCAATGGAAAAAAATCAAAACTTGGTGTGTGCAGTATTTGACCGCCAATAGCGAGAAAAAACACTTTCCCATAACAATCTTGTAATGCCCACGTTATTTAACGGAGAGTCCATGGGGGCATCGCAAGAACCTCGGTGGTTTCAAAATACAACCAAGCGTACGATTGCCAATCATTTAGTTCCCAAGAGAAAGGCCGGACTCCAAATAGCCGCCAAGAAAGAAGTGAAAAACAACAAAGCATCTTCACCTTCACTGACGAGTGGATTTAACATTGTTAGTTTTGGATCGAATCAAAGAAAACTTACTTCTGGTCTTGATGTATATGATACCAGCTCGGGAGACATCTCCAAATTTCATGAAACTATTAATGAGACTAGTGATATCTTATCAAATGTCAATGGGGAAGACCTTCCACCTACGAGATCCATCTATGACTTAAATGATGAAGTATTGATTTCTTTAAATCGCCCTGCCAGTCAGAACACCGATTCATTTATCAACAAGGACCCAAAATCCTATACCAATGCATTTTCCTCTGATAAGATTTCCGGCACCTCTATGTCAGAAACGAAGGATACCTCCACCGGAAATACCCTTGCACACCCAGAAGCTGCAATCGTTGTATTTGGATACCCAGAGGGAATGGCAAACCAAATAATTGCACACTTTCAGGAGCTCGGAACCATTCTTGAACCATTCGAAGGCAACAAAGATAAGAGCTCTTTCTTTAAAGAATCCAGCCATCAAATAGTGCCAATTATCAGTGGACACTCGTGGCTCAAGATCACATATGATAATCCATCGTCAGCGATGGATGCACTTCAAGAAAACGGAACTATATTCAATGGATTTCCGCTTGGAGTCATTCCGTATTCCAAAGAAGTCATTGAAAAATTACAGAACAGGAAGCTTGGATTAAATGAAGATGTGGGCACTCTTCATGTAACACCCGCTGCCAAGACCACCGATCCGGTGGATGTGGCTGAGAACTCATATATCAATAGGCTTGATATCAAAGATGGATCTCAGTTCTTTCTCAAAGCGAACAATGATCCAACCAAGTCTGATGCTGACAAAAAGAACGACGCCAACCTTGGCTATATGGGGAAAGCATTCAAGTTCTTATTTGGATTTAATGAACTATAATGTATACTATTAGATTAATTATCTGAAAGATCTCCTCAGATCAATACTACTTTGCCTCGATGCGGCCTGTGAGCTGTAAGGGTTTCTTGTAGGACTGGTCCGTCTAGAAGAAGAAGGACTCTCCCGAACAGGGCTTGGGTTGCGATGTAGTGGGGAGAGTCGGCTTCGATTAGGACTTGGACTTCTAGAGGAATGGAGTTTGCCAAACTTTGATGGACTGAGGTCAGGCTTGGGGAAAGTATCGAGACGGGATTGCACAGTGGAAGGAGTTCTACGTAAATAGGCATGATTACGAGAATCTTTATGAGGAGTTGACTTACCGTACCAGCCGGCAGGTGATTCATCTTCGTGGCGTGATCTCTCGTACAATTCAGCAAGTGAGATGTTTGATCTCAGATCGTAAAGGTTTCGTTCCCAGTCTGGTAACCTCTCCTTTTCATAGTTGAGCTTAGCTTCAAGTAATTGGACTCGTTTGAGAGCTTCATTGTCTTTTAAAAGACGAGAATTGTCAAATCGAGAAGGGGACGCTGCTCTAGAAAGTTCAAGAGGTGTCGAAACTCTGGATGCCATTTTCCGAGTGGATATATGGTTGAAAGGCTTCCCATTGATATCATGAGTGATGAAGACTTTCAGTTTGTTCGTCGAAAGATGTGCCCTTGTGTCTTGATTGACGATGAACTTGGAAGGTACTGTCGGTCCATATGTGGCATCGATGGCAACATCTTTCTTTAAAATGGAGGTTTTAGGTTTGACATATTTGTCGTTATACTCGGCAAACATTTCTTGGTAGAGAATCTGCTTGTCATGGAGTAGGACTAGAAACCGTTGAGTTACGATATAGTACTGTGTCAATCCAAGGAGGACGACCAACAAAGAAAGTTTCCACCAAGCAACGTCAGAGGCAGCGAAGTAGATAAAGACAATTGTAAGTGGTGAGAATGCTGTGAACAAGTAGAGTGGGAATTGAGGAGGGTCCCATACATTAAGTTGGTAAATGTTCTTCTCCACGAGATTGATTTCCTCCAAAGTTTCTTCGTCGTAGAAACTTTCAGCTTCATAGTCATCAATTACTTCGTCACTACCAAAAAGACTACCTAGCTTCGTCCAGAATGAATGATCAGTATCAGTGGAGGTACTGAGGTATAGGTTCACCACTGATGGAGACTTCGGAGGAGTCTTGGCATTCATAAGTGAGTACTTTCTGTAGGACATGAAGAAAACATGAACGAAATTCATCAAAGAACTAGCAAAAATGACAATGGTTAACAATCTCACCGAGTAAATCCAAACACTTTCTGTCAAATTACGAGAGGAAGTTATTCTGACGGGGGTATGATCTCCTCTAATGGCACGTTGTCTGATAGTTTCATAAGTTTGTAAATCAGCCTGGAAAAGCTTGTTTTCACGCCTCTCGTTAGCAAGAGATGAGTAGTTAAGGATTTTAAGTAGGATCAAATAGAGTCCAGTAAGGGATGTACCCATTGGTAATGCGATGGTGTCACAGTAGTCATCCCAGTCAATTGAAGCAGCAGTTTCATTCAACCATAGTAGAAAGTCCAAGGGGAAAGACTTAATTTTGTCAGATAGTGACTGGCGCCTTACTGAACGCTTACCTTGCTCATGGGACGACATTTCTAGGAGTGTTTATGTTAAAGCTGGTATGTTTTGATATTACGCGCCTCCACGCTCTTTTCTCTTTTCTCTAAATAGCATGGTTCATGAAGATGATACATTAATGAGATTCCGACGCGATAACGAAGCATTGAAGGAGAGCCTACGAACATTGATAAAAGAAAATCAAGACAATCGCCAGGAGAAACTCAAAACATATCTCGAAGAATTTAAGGAAAACGTGGACGAGATACGAGGCTCACAGTACTTACCGTCGCGTAAAGTACATGATGAACAATTGAGGAAGGAGGAGCACGAGGTTCAGAAGGAAGATCCACCCGTGCAGATAAACCGAAAAGTCCCAGGAAGAGACATTTTATTAATAGAGAAGGTAAGTCGACAAAATGAAACCATCGAGGATTTAGAGATGATGGTTCGCAAACTTCAGGTTGAGAATCGAAAGCTTCGTGACGATAACAATTCCCTCAAGCAGAAAACCGAGATAATGGGGGAAAGCTATCAACGAGAACGACAAAATGCATTAGAACAAGATGCATATCGAGCAACCGTTTATGATGATTCGGTGATCAGGGAACTACAGTTGAAAATTGATCTGCTTGTGGTCCAGGTAGAGAGACTTACGAGGCTCAATCATGCACTTCGGAATGAGGGTCGTACAAAAAGACGCCAGGAGGTGGCCGACGGAATTATCAAGGAGGAGGTGCCAGTAACATCAGACAAATTGAGAGACAAGGAACTTCATAACCTTCGAGTTAGTCTTCTCTACTACAAACAAAAAATAGTACTGTTGACGGATAAACTTGAACATTCAAAAGACGTTATTCGTTATATGCAACATGTTGACCGTCAACCACGACACGACGAGCACGGAGATGGTGACACTTTGGAGCTCATTGGAGCAACTGTACCCAATGACATTGACTCCACGACTGATATGCTCATTGGAAAACGTGGAAGTGCTAAAAGTCAAGTTATTGTTAACCAGGTCCGGGTAGGTGCGCAAGTGGTGCGGTTCGTTAACCGGCTTTTGCACAATAATGAAGTAAAAAAGCAATTCGATGATAAAATAGCTGGTATGACTTTTTAATGCTTGAACCGTTCTTTGATGCTACTCCTCGGTGACCAACGGTCATACGATCCTCTGTAGCAGTTTCAATGTTCTTGTACATAGATTGTACGTCATTGCCTATTTTAGGTATTTTTCTTGCGGTTGCGAATGACCCTAATGGAGGAAGAAAAAATAAGTTGATGATCCAAGTATTTTCGGGCTAAAAAAAGATGAATCAATTTCTACACCATCGGCGCTATCGTGAGCCAGGCCATTTTAAACCATGGCTCTTAGCCTAGATTTTTCTTTGGGAGTGGATGTACTAAATTAATATCGCCCAATTAACCCCAGACAAGGCGAGTCGAGGTGCATAAGACGCCTAACGCAAGGTTGTCAAAAAACTTTAAGTTGATGTTCTTGGCCGGGCCTCGAATCGATTCTAGAATTTGTCCAGCGCACTTCAAGTGAGAATTCGATGACGTAACGAGCAGAAAAAAAAAATATCGGCAAGCAGGTTCTAAATTATGCTGCCGTCAGAGGCTTGCAACTTCAAGTCACCCATTTGCTACCAAAGGCAACAAAAAAAGCAATCTGCTCACCAGTGGCGAATGGAATTGTACCGCTCACCAGTCGAAGGTTCTACGCATTACCATTAAACCCGGGCTTACCCTTCATCTATTTTTATATACGAGGCTTAAGCTATGAGCTGTGTACAAACAATACCGCACAAATCTCTTTAAAGATATATAATTTGTGTGACTCGCTCTGTAGCAGAAATCATTTTTTCCATAAAAGCATCCTCCATCCTCTTTCTATTCGTTTTTTTTTTGATCAAACGTGAACGTCGTTTGCCTTTGAGCTACTGCATTCCTGATATCCCCATTCATGTCCACGATTTTTTCGTCGGCAGATAACAGTCCCACGCATTTGGACGCAAGTACATTTACTTCTGGTTCATCTAAGCCTGGTGGGTATTTCCATAATATACCTCAGGTTCAAGTGAATGGAATCGCTCATGACGTAACCATGCCCCGAGGTGACAACCAACGTCTGTGTCATTCCAATCTTGAAAACTTTATCAAGTTGTCTCCTAAAAGAATGTCGTTTCCCAAAGCTCCGGCATCCCCCACCTCGAAATTCTCATTCAAAGAAGTCCCTGCATCAGTGGAAGCGGTATCTCCCAGTGACGAAGACACCCTTTCCCAATGCATAAAGTTTGACATCCGTCCTTTTAATCTTTTCTCCACATCCCGAATGCAAGGAGCTGTGAATCTTTGTATTCCCACCACCCTATTGAAAAGACCAACTTATGACCTCCCTCAAATCATTAACTCTGTCAGCATCGATGCCAGTAGTAAGCAACGTTTGTTAGATCAAATCACAGCTGACGTGGTGTCGGAAAAGATTTCAGTCTTAATTTATGATGCTGATAGTCGGAACCACCATATTCTGTTTCCATTGTACCAATCCATTTCAAAATTCACCAAGTACAGTGACCGTTTTCAAGTATACTACCTAGAAGGTGGATTCAATCATGTCGACAGTTCCCTCCTTGAACGTGAGATGCGGTCGCCCCCGTCTTTTACGTTTACATCAGCCACCGAGTCGCCAGTGTCTCCCGTGACTCAACTCCGGTCTCCAGCTCCCCAATCACGTACTTCATTTATTGGAGAAGGAGACACTATTCCGTTTCTCTCCGGCTTCACGCTCCCTTCCTCGGCTCCTTCAACTCAAAAGTTCATCTCCTCGATTAAAAAAAATCCATTACCGAAACTTGACGTTTCTTCGATCAGCAATTATGATTATAATGACAATGACGACTCACTTCGTGGGTACAACTATCAATTCCGTTTTCCTGACAACATCCGCCAACATATTGACAAACTTCCCAAATGGCTTCGTTTTTTAACCGATGTTATTGATGAACCTGATCGCAATAGCCGCATTATCAGAATTCTCAATAATAAGTTCAACAAAATTGAACAGACCGAGCAACTTCGGTTGAATATGGCTATCAACAACAGCAAAGAAATTTGCGACAATGACCATTCGCCTCTGGTTTGTTCTCCCAGTGCCCCCTGTCCCGGATGCGATGAAATCACATATAAAATACCTAAGGGTATCGAATATGGCATGAAAAACCGGTACAATAATATTTGGCCTTATGAACATTCCCGCGTTAAGATTATTACTTCGCCTTCGGTGAATCCCACCGGAGCTCTCAGTGACGATGCCGATGACTACTTCAATGCCAATTACATCAAATTCTCCAAACTCAGCAACAACCAATATATTGCTACACAGAGCCCGTTGAATTCAACTTTTGAGGATTTTTGGAAAATTATCTGGTATAATAAAATTCCCGTCATCATCTGCTTGAATAACCAATTATCTTTTTCCAACCCCCTGGGAAAGTATTTTGATGATCAACAGTTCCACGGATCCAATATTTCCATCACTACTGAGGAGTTTTGCGAAGGCTCCAACTTTAATAGCAGAAAGATGAGGGTGTCTAAAAGAAACTATCCCGATATGTTTGTTTATCACTTTGAGTATAAAGACTGGCCCGATTTCGGCACTCCCGCTTCACTAGAATCCATCCTTAATCTCATCCGGTCTAAAAATGACGTTATTGTCCAACATGATCTTGCCGCCAACATTTTGGTTCATTGTTCAGCAGGGTGTGGAAGAACAGGATGCTTCATCACCTTGGATATGATTTTCGATATATTTGCCAACCATAGGAAGCACTTGCTTTCAGATGATAAGTTTGATCCGTATGGTGAGGATGATCTAGTTTACAAGCTGATTCAGTTTCAAAGAACCCAGAGAATTTCCATGGTACAGAACTTGGACCAATTTATTGTGTGCTATGAAATTCTTCTAAATAGTATAGTTCAAGGATTTATATAATGAAACCACGACCCCACTTCGAGCTAACTTCAAGGCAAATGGATTTTTTGCATATTGCGTAAAGCGGATCACGGACCACGGATATTTTTTTCTACTGCTTACTAGCGACATGTAAGGGGAAAAGTCAAATCACAATTCTTGGGCGAAAATGGGGCAGAAACTCAGCCAGTGAACTTTTGCCACTGATTGCACCAGTATTTGTATGATGCAGTTTCTCGACAGGGGTATGGTTTAAGTATTAGTCAAGAATGTGGGGAGTCGATGAAGACAGTAGGACGAGCACGGAGGTACGGGTGCCTTGCCAGTGCCAGGTCCCAATCTGGTAACGCGGATTTAATGTGAAGCATCGGCTCTCAACAAAGAATGACGAAATGAACCTCCAGGATAATATAAATAGACAGCGGGTGGCATATCTTGTCGAGCTTCTTAGGAAATCTCCAGGAAACTCTCCAGAATTTGTGGACGTGGACGACACATCAGAAACTATTAAAATGATGCTAACCAGTCCACCCTTGGTGGAGGATCTTTACCTGTCGGATACCGTGGAATCTCAAAAAGAAACGGAAGTGAGGATCAGCAAGATATATCAGCGACATCTAGATGGGGCCCACGTGAAGAATGACGTGTTTGCTAGCGAATCACATTTGAGATACATCTCCAGCCTGCTTTCGGTGCCATTACCAGAAGGATACTACGTGCTTGATGCCAACCATGGCTGGCTTCTTTACTGGCTTCTCAATGCCCATTGCATTATCGATGCTTCCGAACCGCTTGACGAAGAAACGCGTCAATTGGCTTCTCGAAAGATCAAGCTGTTGATCCTAAATAACGGTAAGGATGGAATCAGTGGTGGGGTCCATCAGCTTGGACACTTGGCTAGCTCTTATGCATCGATACTCGCATTAGTGTTGGTGGAGGATTTTACTACACTTGACAGCATTCGGATCAATATCTACCAGTGGTTGATGAAATTAAAACAAAATAATGGCAGCTTCATGATGACCAACGACGGAGAGTGCGATACTAGATCAACCTACTGTGCACTTGTGATTGCGTCTTTACTCAACATCATGACAGAGGAGTTGGTGGAAAACACATTAGAATGGATTAATACTTGTCAGACATACGAAGGAGGGTTTGCCCAGACTCCGGGCGTGGAAGCTCACGGAGGATACACCTACTGCGCCGTGGCCAGTTACTTTCTTTTGCTAGGCAACCACAAAGAGTCGTTCTCAGATTCATTGAGGGCCAATATTGATCTCGACGGATTAATTCGCTGGACTGCCATGAGGCAGCTTCACGCAGAGGGTGGATTTAACGGCAGAAGCAATAAATTGGTGGACGCGTGCTATAGTTATTGGGTGGGTGGTATCTATGCACTCTTGGAGGCTGCTACGAATACACCATCTCTATTCGAAAGAGCTTGCCTCAAGGCATACATTCTTGATTGCGCTCAAAATGGTCAAGACGGTGGGTTTAAAGATAAGCCTGGCAAAATGGTTGATTTCTACCACACCAACTATACCCTTGGAGGGTTGAGTGTGGCGGAACACCACACTCATTTCTCAGTTCACCCTTCAACTGGCCGCGATCGGTATACATACATGTTTGAGCTGGCAGTGGTAGATGAAGACTCATGCCACACCCGGCCCGTGAACCCGGTGCTTTGTTTACCTGCGGGATTCGGAGAGAAGTGTAAACAGTATTTTAGTTAATAAAGGATGCAAAAAAAGATGCGAATTCTGTGGATCGAACACAGGACCTCCAGATAAACTGACTAAAGTGAACTTCAGTCTGGCGCTCTCCCAACTGAGCTAAATCCGCAAATGAACCCACGGCGGGAGTCGAACCCGCAATCTTTTGATTAGAAGTCAAACGCGTTAACCATTACGCTACGCAGGCGAATTGCAAGATTGAAAAGCTCATCTACAACTTAGTCATTTAAATAAGAGGGCCTATAGTGATCGACCCGATTCAGCAGATACTGAGAAATCGCCAGCTCAAATTATCTCCTCATGTTCCAATTCAAGCTATGGATAGGGAGTAAAGATGACGGGAGTTCCTGTCTACTTAACTGTGGTCGGGGATGAATTCAATCTTACCGAAGCGGGGTGTTGAATGTTGCTATCAGCTATCAGGATCTTATGGGGACTCCAATTTCGTCACAAATGCACACGCATACTTCCGCGATCCCCCAGTGGGGCAGAGATTGTGAATACCTCCCCAGTCACGCATCATGACCAGTCCATAAGAGCTTATCCAAAGTATAAGTGTATATCTATATATGTGCAATGCATGTGACTATTGGTGCAAGAAAGTGGAGAATTTGCCAAGCGCAATTGCCCGATCCGAGATAGAATGTTTCACCTCCAAGGGAAGTTCGGCGTATGTGTTCAGGTATCCATCCGGTTGAAAGATAGGATTATATCCAAAGGCATTTCCACGCGGTTCGACTATTTGCCCGCTTTTGGATCCCGAGAATAATTTAATCTCATGACCAGGGCCCTCACAATAAGCTAAAGTACATTTGGCAACAGCCGACTTATCAGTAAAACCTTCCAACATGGTAACCAACGCATGAATACCTATCTTATTCAAAAACCATTTAATGTAAGGCCCTGGTAATCCATTTAATGCGATAAATTCGAGACTCGAATCTTCTACCAAAACCGGACCTTGGACCAAGTCCACCGCCTGTTGAGCCTTGAAAATGGCAATTGCCTCTACATCATCTTGGATCTCGGGAAGATCCAAATCTCGGTTGATGAGTTTGTAATTACCAATCGTCAAGTCAATGCTGGGTTGGACGATTCCAGATTGCTGGAATGAAACCACCTCCAAAATTTCGTTTAGTTTGGATGGATTACCAGTCACTAAAGTAATTAATTTCATAAGGTTGAATAAAAATATTTTGAGTAGTGAGCAGCCAGTGAAAGGATTGAGTCACCAGAACAGAACGCCGCAAAGTTAGAATAAGACACTGAGGGAAGACCTGTATTGGTAGTAATTTCAAGCAATGCACTTCGCTTCTACAAAGATTATTGGCTGAAGATATCAATTCCGCTGCGAGCATCATTTTGCGCCATATTCTTGCTTAATTCAAGACGCTGATAAGCACTATGCCCGATTGCAGCTACACCCTTACAAGCTAAACCAGAATGATGTCACACACAATTTAAATAAACAAATTAAACAATTCAATTTAGTCCTTCTTCACTTCCTCCAAGGCTTCATCAATGTGTCTCTCAGGGGTAGCCTCGTCACTTGGAGCATGGCCATCGACGACAGAGAAACTCTTGATGAGTCTAGCACTGACCTGAGATTGAACGGCATGAAGCTTTTCAGGGTTACTATCTTGCCATTCTCTCAATTTGTGAGTCTGACCTGACAAGTCCCAGTAGATACCTCTAAAAGTAGAAGCAATCTGACTACGACCTTGTACCAATGGTCCAATCACAACCACAAATGCCGAGAAGAACAACCAGATAAACAACACGGTAATCCAACCAGTGAAGAATCTTTTAGAGAACACGTAAGAAGCACCGTACATAGGCATGGGCCAAAGAATAATTAAACAAATGGCAAGGGTCACACAAATAGTAACGGCGATCTTAAAAGACTTTGCCAATTCTGCACGTTGTTCAGCGTACTTGTCACGAGTGAGTTCAGCAATTTCAACAGCAGCTTGAGAAACTTGGGACTTCATAGGAGACATCTTTTCTTCATCCACAACAGGACTTGCTTCCGCAGCAAGCAATTCTTCTTCTTCATCCACAAGTTCGATGGTGTCAAGATTCTTCCAATCGTAATTTTGGGGCTTACCAATGAAGATACAAATGGGAATGATAATCATTGGTGTCAACAAAGCAACAATGTTTCCCGTTAACATGGCATCATCTTCAAAGGTGTTGTCAACAGTAATGGAACCAAACTTACTCTTGGTACACACCAACCACGACATAATGGCCAAGCCAGTGGCGATTGGTGGAGTACAAATGGCAGCGAGGGCATTTTGCTTACGAGATAAGAGGGTCAAAGCAACTGGGAGCACACCACCGCCAATGATAATACCCATCAACTCGTACAAGTAACCCATAGAGATACCAGCATAGTACAAACCAATGGCAAAACCAGCCAAAACGTATGCAAAAACAATCACCGCCGTGTGAGAAACCCACATGATTTCCTTACCAGAGGCCTTAGGGTTGATGTAAGTTCTGTAGATATCATAAGAAACAACAGTGGAAACGGCAATGAGTTCGGCAGACATGGCGGAAGTAACAGCCATGAAAACAACCAACAAAGAAGCAACTGCCCCTCCTGTACCCAAAAGAGCAACTGCAGCGTTGGGAAGAACAAGACCAGCAGTGACTTCAGCACTAGTCATTTTATTAGGGTAAGTAGGCCAAGAGGGAGTACCTTCAAGCGACAAAGCAACAAGACCCATGGTGGTGGCACAGAACATGGGGATGGCAAACCAGGCCAAGCCTCCCAAGACATAGCCAGGCATGGTGGCAGCAGGGTTGGCAGCAAAAGCCTTGTTGAAGTAACCGTTATCAAGGAAAACCGTTCCGAAGTTACCAACAATATTAATAACGAAAAAAATTCCCCCTGAGCGTGAGTGCATAGTCAAATAAGAACCATCGGCGTTACCTTCACGAGGACTAGATTCAGCAAGAGCACTAACAAGTTCCCAAACCTTTCCAGGAGATCCAAGCTTGTCAGAGGTGGCGAAGGCAGTGAAGGAAAACACAAAAATGATGATAACGATCACTACGGTGTGGGCATAATCAGTAAGGAAAGTGGCCTTGATACCTCCGAACAAAGTGTAAATCACCACACCAAGAGGAAGAAGAAGACACGCAGCAACTGTGTGCATACCAGTCAAGTCATTGATCACAGCAGATCCACCAGTCAACAACATAGCAGTCACCAAGATGTTGGTAGCAAAACCCCAGAAAATATAAATCTGATGGGCCGTCTTACCGTAACGAGTCCTGACAATTTCAAGGTAAGTGTGAGCAGCCGGTGCTCTTTCCTTAGCCTTAATGGCAAGACATGCAAACAAGATGATTTGAACCGTGGCACCAGCTGCATAGAAGAAGGCACCTGAAATACCATTATTATAAGTTTGAGTAGTAGAAGTCAAGATGGTGGCAGCCCAAGTCCAACTGGAAACAACAGCAGCAGAAATTAAGAACGTACCGACTGAACGACCTGCGGTAGCAAACTCTTCAGCAGTCATGATTTCTTTATTGTAACGACGAAGACAGAAGGTGGTAAGCATCATACCAGCGGCGAACACGGCACCAAGTCCAACCACCACGGCATAACCAGCACCTTGGGGAAGGGGAATATAAGTCGATGTAGCCATAGCTCAATTGATCTTATAGAAAAAGATGATGATGGTTTTTAGACACTAGATGCATCGGAAGTCTACATCATTATATACTTCTCATCTAACCATCAATTACAATAAAAGTTTCTTTTCCCAGCCGTTTGTCTTGATAAGGCGATAAGCCTGCATGTACTTTTTACGGTGTCCGGCCCGCCGGTGCGAGAAACTTCATTCTCACCTTAAGGCAAGCTGGGTCAAGCAGCCAAAAAAATCAAAAAAAAAAAGCTCCTTGGCCCCTAGTGATGCGTCGATGTCCTCAAAAGTGCCATTCCACACATCTATGCAGGAAATGTTTTCACGCGTGCTTCTATATGGATCACAAAGTCTGTTCTCTAGAAAAAATACTATCTTGCACGTTTTGAGCTTTGGTGATAAACGGAGATCAGATTTGATGGCGTTCGGCAATCTAAGCACTTAGACAGTGATGAAGACATATAAAAAAGGGCGACGCATCAATGTTTGACATAAGCTTCAGGGTATCTAAAAAAATGCTGGTGATATCTTTCTCAATAAAATGTAACGCTTCTTTTTCCGGGCCGCTGGCCGGGCTGCCGCACTTTACAAAAGATTTTCTCACTGCTAAAAACATTAGCAGGGCATTCAATTGCATATTCCAGGATAAACTCTCGGCCCACGTCAGCGGGCCAGCAACAGGCCAAGAATGTATTAGGTATAACTAATCGTGCATAATCGGCTACACTTTGTCTATTTGGTCGTCGTAACTACTAAATTGGGACATCACGTGAATTTCAGGATCGTCCGGGGTAAACGGGCATATCTATACATTGGGGGGCTTCAGGAAACGGAAATGTCGAGCGTTCAATAAAAGGCAACGGTGGAATTGGTAGCTTCATAGTTCTGGAAAAATGTTTTGAACAAATTACTTAAGGAGATTACGTCAAACGAACCACCAGTTTCTCTGATGGAGTGCATTGAGAGTTGGGGGTTACCCAAGTCTAAAGTACGCACTCCAAGTTTAGCCGAAAGCAAAGGCCCAATGGTAGATCCGCAGGGCGAATCATTCCGAACCACAAACAATTGCAAAGGTACTTTACCGATGTTGGCAATCTTCTTGATGATCACAACACCGGTAGAATTGGTAGCGTAACGCTGGTTGGCGTTGATTTTAAGCACGGGGCCGGAGTTGATATGCGGCCGGTTGACGGACTCATAAGCCTCACTGTAGTTGGGGTGTACTCCATGAGCCTGGTCTGAAGACAACAAGAAGGATTGAGCTTTCAATTGGAGGAAGTAGTCTCCAGCATTTCCTTTAAAGTCAATTGATCCCAATCGTTGGAGAATATCAGGAAGGAAGGACGAGTGAGCCCCCTGGAAACTCACTGATCCCACTTCCTCGTGATCGAAGAGTGAGATGGCTTGTATACCAGTACGATTCTCGAGACCAGGGAGTGACTCGATGATACCAGTGGTGGCGGTGTAGCATGAAGTCAAATTATCCAACCGTGGAGAGAAAATAAATTCATCGTTCAATCCACCAATGGTGGACTTCTGTTGGTCAAATAATACTAGTTCGAAGTCCTCAATGGCACTGGTATCAACACCTAGTGTTCGTGCAATTAACTGAATCAACGACTCATTGTGGCGACTAATTACATTCTGTACACTCTCAAACTGTTCAGGGGACATCTGGAGTTCAGGATCATCACAGCATTTCTTGGGCTTCTTCTCGTTGCTATCATGTTTTACCTGTCCAGCAATGGGAACGAGCTTGGTTTCCTTGTTGAATTCAAGCTTTGTGTTAACTTCTCGGTTCAAGTGTATAGCCAAAGTGGGGATTCTAAGTAGTGGCTTATCAATTTTAATGAGCTTGGGAACTAAAGCACCCTCTGAGTCGGTGATGTAGACTCGGCCTGCCACCGACAAGTCTCTGTCAAACCAAGTGTGGGCAATCAACCCACCGTATTGTTCCACACCCACTTGAATAAAGCCCTCCGACGTCTTTTTGGAAATGGGCTTAATACGTAAGCATGGAGAATCGGTGTGAGCACCGACTATGGCCACACCATCACCCCCCTTGGCAGCACCTCCCACTGTAAATGCAATTACACTGGATCCATTTCTGGTGACGAAGTATTTGCCACCAGCTAACACGGAAGCGGTCCACGAACTTCGCTCTGACAACTGCTGAAATCCAGCAGCCTTTAACTTTCCAACCACCGTTTGAACGGCGTGATAAGGTGTAGGCGACGCATTGATGAAATCCACAAGGCCATTGGCATACTCAAGGGCCTTAGTCTTTTGTTCAGAAGGAATAGCCATAGTTGATGAAAAAATTTCTATCAGGGTCGAATTATGATTTTTTTTTGTTGGAGTCGGTTCGAATTACGAGCAGCAGCACGGAGGCCGGGGGTCGCACGGCATCGTTGTCGTTGGCGTTCATGATAGTTTCTAAATAGTATACATATTTTCATCTTCCCTGATTCAAGTCAAGGTTACCATCATCACCCACAAAATCAGAAAAGAACTCATCGGGATTAAAGTAATCATCCTGTTGTTGGGGTTGGTTCAAGGTCGCATTAGGATCAGTATAGATCTGATTGCTCGGGGAATCAATGGAAGTATTGGTTCCGCCAACGGTAGACTGTAAGGTGGTACCGGATAAACGTGCCTCTAGGGCCTCGATTTCCTTCTCGAACTCCGCTCGAGCTTGTAGCTGCTGTTTTAAAACATACTGTAAATGGATGACGTAATCCACGCTCTTGTTTAAGATAGTACTTTTGTTGGGCTTAGAATCCTTCACCTTGATGTTGGAAAGGATGTCGTTTATCTCAGCAGTGTTCAAATCGGGGTTTTTCTGAAGAGACTGAACTGCACATGATTGAGGACTCAAGAGTGATGGAGGTACCAATACTCCTAGCACCTTTATTCTATCCTTGATAAGATCACGCCGCCTTCTCTCCACGGCATTGTGAAATTCCCGTCTCCTCTTTAACTTCTCTTCCTTTGTCAATTGCTTCGTGGAAAGGTGACCGGATGTGTTAGACGACGTAGGAGCAGACGTTCCGAGGCTATTAATTTGGCTGGGTGAAAGCATGTTGTTCGACGGTATACTTGGGTGAGTGGTGTAGCTGTTGCTCAAATTGGGGTTCAAATGGTTACTGTAATTGGGGGGAGAGTTGAGGTAAGATCCTGAGTTATAATTGGGCGACCTTAACGTCTCAAACGAGGCGTTGTGGTTGGATGGAGAAACAACAAAGTTGGAATT
Organism: Danielozyma ontarioensis; assembly: GCA_003706395.2. NCBI lineage: Eukaryota > Fungi > Ascomycota > Pichiomycetes > Serinales > Debaryomycetaceae > Danielozyma > Danielozyma ontarioensis. The sequence goes on from PPLF02000006.1 coordinate 144,682, forward strand.
GTTGGGGGAGAGGTAGGACCCACTGTTTACATCCACATAGTTATTAATGGGTGCAGCAATACTAACGCTTCCATGTCGAGAGACATGAGAAGGACTGAATGTATTATTGTGGAAAGAGTTGGACAACGAATCTTCAGCAATGGAGTTAAGATTATTAAAGTTGTTTCTGTTCGTGGGAGGAGAAAAGTATTGGGGATTCAAAAAGTCGTTGTTGGAGTTAAGAAAGCTTTCTTGATTGTTTGGGGATATAAGTTCATCTAGATTGGAAGTCACAGATTGGGCCGGGTCAATAAACTGATTGTCCACGCGACCACCAATTTGGGATTGTTGAGGGAAGGTGAGCAGTTCGAGGTCGTCCAAGAATTGGTCAGACTTCACAGATGAATTGTAAGTGTGGGTGTCGGCGTTGAAAGCGTTATTTGGACTTAGATAAGCATCGGTGTTTATTTGATAGTTACCCGACTGAGAGATGTTGTTGTCGGGAGCGAGGGTGTTGTTGTAATCGAAATTTACCTCATTAATAAAGCTGTTATTGGCGGAGCCGGCATACGTATGGGCATCGCCATACAAGTTCTGGTCTGAAGACCCGTCATTCAAATAGTCCTCCATTGCGGCGGTAACTCTAAGTACGGATAAGTGGGAGAGTAACGTGGATGTAGTAGGCGGGAGTACAAACAAAAATAATATCACCAAAAAAATTAATGGCGCGGAAATCCGTACACCAGCGCCAGGGCCGCACCCTGTAGTAGTACAAAAACGCACGTCGAGCCAGCCGATTGCAGCAATTATATTATTCTAAAGTACTAATCATCCAGTGACTCTATGCTAGCAGAAATTTGTCAAACGTGGAGTTTAGATATTGCTCAAACATGGTGAGAAATTTATCTTCATTATCGTCGTCGGTGATGTTGGCCATGGAAGACCAGCTTTCAAGTGATAATTTGGAGGTATCGGAATTTTGGGATGCAGACCTCGAAGGGTGAGATGAATTAGAAGTTTTGGAGAAGTGAGACTTGGCACTTGTTAAAGACTCGTCGGATCCTCCGTCTATATATATGAAGTGTGGTTCATTGTCGATATTCGTGAGCAGGGGGGAGAAAGCGTTTCCTAGAGGACTCCTCAGGATGCTCTCCATGGGGGAAGGTGGCGGTCTGGTGGGGATGAAACGGGTATTTGCTTCTGGCAGACTTGTGAGGGTGGGGGTGCTGATTTTTTTAGAGAGAGTTCTAACAGGATTCGGCTTTCGGCGAAACTCTTGGGATATCGATCTTTTTAGCGCCCCACCAGAATCTGTGGTGAGCTTTGTAAAAAAATTACCTGCATGCCAGTTTTTGCGCCAGGAAGGTTCCGAAACCTCCAGAATAACGTCGTCAGCTTCATCCTCGAACTGTAGGGTATCTTCCATGGTACGTATCATTCGAGGACACTCGTTTTTCTTGAATAGTAGTGATGACCGCTTATCTTTCTTGCTAATGGGAGCAGCTTCTTGCAAAGCTGCCGCAGGCAGACTAGATAAAAAATTTCCAAAGAATAAACTATGCCGATGGGCCTTCTTATCGTTGCAAATATCCTCACCTGGTGTTCGAGGAGTTCGTGGTGTATGAGGACTATCGATATGGTCAACCGTTCGAGTTTGAGCTTTGGGGGTCTTGAATATGTCCAGTGACGACACTGACTGTGGACTGTAGACAGACATACTAACCTCAGGTCTTAGTTGAGATAGATGGATTAGAAAGATATGGTCACAAAAGATTGGTAACGGGAAGGAATGGGGAACACTATTATATAAGATGAGGAAATTTCACTGCTATATACCACATGGACCCCGCGCCCCCCCCCAAGGAAAGGTAACGCATTAAAGCTGCGTCCCTTAATAACAAATGAAACTCAATGCCTACAACAATAACGATGCACACCCAATGTTGGTTAGGTCTTTTTTTTTATTCCGATGCTAAGTAAGCGACGGACGCAGAGCTCCTGTAAGCCTTATTTAGAGCTTATAGCCATAAGACAATTATTTTACCCAACCTTCATCCCAGCCTCATGTCCCCGGTCACTCGATTTGGGATGTGGGCGCATTATTTTTTGAATCCTTTGTACCTTCTCTATTGTTTCTGCTCCAAATTGGGATTCTGCCGCAATTCTGTGCAGATGGGCTATTGTAACGGTTGGTCAAATTCAGCAATATACTCACGATCTGGTGGTGCGCTAGCCCAACCTACCGGCTATAGAATGAGGCGACCTCACGTAATTTAGACGGTGGATTTTGATTATAATAAGGGAATCCACAACAATTGATATCCTTGTTGGGAAGGTAGCCGTTTACTTTCATCCTCATCGGTTATCATTATTAAAGTTAAACGTAAGCGAGAAACACCCTAGGTGACTTTAAACCCCCAGCCGTTATTTGGGTTTGCGCCGAATTAAGTTTGCTTTTTTTGAGTTTTAGTTGTTCGATATCGTCAACCTACCAACCTTGCAACGTAAAAAGCAGACATAAAATTTCCGTTCGTGCAGTGCCTCCTTTTCCTATGCACCGACGGGATGGGTATAATTTAATTTTGCATCATTTATGTTTGTCCCCTGACGCTGCTGCTCATTGCTACTGAATCTCATCATCTATTTTAGTGGTCGTAATGGTGATTAATCTCACTTTTAATCCAATTTAGGGCAAAATACCACGCATATTCGTGCAGAAACCCTCACCTGAAATTTCTTCACCAGTATTATTTGTTGCGTCTCCCCTAGCTACAATTAGCCCCTCCTGGGTCAGAATTTACCCTTTCTCAATCTACTAGCCCCTACTTAGTTGTTGCATCGTTGAATTTACTACTCTCTCTAATTTTTATGCGTCTGCGTGAGTGCTTGTGAGAGGGGGTCTTTTTTTATTTGGCATCTCGTGTGTGACCCAACTGCTAGCCCCGACATTCCCGATCCTTTATTATTTGGCCTTTGTTCATCATTTAGTACCTGACTTTTTTTTGATGGCTGTCTCCGCCGCTATTGTTTCGCTTTATGCTGATAATAGCATACGCCACTGATCCACCCTTCCATTCACCTTAGTGGCTTTGCTGATTCGTCCCGTGTTTACGTATGCACGGTACTGGTTGGACTTAGATTGGGGCTGGGGAGAACTCGCTTCACCTTGATGATGGCTCTCTTCGAGGTCCTCCCGGTATCCTGTGAACAAGTCTCCGCGATCTTCATGTGAGTTATTGTCGAACCCAATACTAACTCTCGTGTTTTTACTCATTTCGCAGGCGCTATAGTCATTACTTGCGCGTTTGCTGAAGTCGTCTCCATCTCGCTTGCGGATCGTACTTGATGTTATAGCCATCATTCGAAGCTCGTTAACATCCGTCTTCGACATTTGTGCCCGTAAGTCTGCAGCGGGATTGAAAATAAAGCTTCGTGAGCTCTTCAAGTGACGCACTTGTCGTTTTTCATCTTTGTACCTGGAAAATCGATTCATGAGAGGCTCAACAAACGACGTCTTTCTTCTTAAGCTAGGTGGCTTATGATTAAATTGGTTTTCCTTGGTCTCCTCGTCCATTTTGGATGGTTTGCCTAAATTGGCAATGAAAGATTGAATTCCTCGTCCACTCATACCCAATCGCGATAACAAAAGTATAATAATCTCATAATTTTTTGGTGATTTCCCTCCCTATTTGTTCTTTTTTTGTCATGTTTAACAGGCGGGCTTTCGGATCAATGGACTCTCATTCCTGTGGTATGTCGCCTGCGTTTTCTGACATTTTTCTTTCGCAACTACCGCAAGCCTCCTATCGACGTGTTACCATGTGATTACATGTAGGTTTGACGGGGCCCACGGTTGTGGATCCTCGTTAACTTTATGTGGGTCTATGTACTATTGCGTATGAGTAAACCTTTGGGGGCGCATGCTTACTTGGTCTTACGCTTGCTTATGATCTTCTTCTTGATGTGCTTCTTCATCTTGGTTTTGCGCTTCTCCAGTTTGTCCAACTTGGTAGCCTCTTTGCGAGCCTTCTTGGCTTCCTTGTCTTCGTACTTCTTGCCCTTGAGAATTACATCTTTCTCTCTCCACTCCTTCTTGAGTGGTATCTCTTCATCCGAGCTGCCATCGTCGCCCTCTGACCCCGAGTCGCTTTCTTCCTCGCTAGAGCTCTCCTCTTCATCCACGAGCTGCTTGAGAGTGTCCACTTTGCCCTCTCTAAACTTTTCGAAATCTCGTTCCTCTAGATTATTGAGCGATCTCACCAAATGGACTGACCGGAACACCTCATCTTCCACCTCGTGCTCCTCGTTTGTTTTGAGTGGCAAAGTTTCCAAATGCTTTTGTAATTCTTCGTCCGAGTCACCTGCCACCCCAAGCGTACTGTCCTCTTCGATAATGTACCTGAATATGAGTCTTTCTGGATACACATTTATTTTCTTTCGGGAGAAGAAGTCATTGACATTCTTGATATCCATACGCAAGAAATCCAATGCCATAGGATGCTCTGGCTCCACGGACTGCGAAACATCAAAGATGTAGAGCTTATCTTGGTGAACAATCGAGTTGTACTCACTCAAGTCAGCATGCACCAATCGACATTTTTGGTATAGTCTTCTCATGTGATATAACATTTGATGGTAGTAATGGACAACCTCGTCCACATTCTTGAACGGATGATCCCTTAGTTTGGGTGACGCTTGACCATTACCCTTTGTAAGGAACTCCATCACCAACACGTGAGATCGAAGTTCCACTGGTTCAGGACACGGAATACCTGCCAAATGTAACCTTTTCAAGTTCCGAAACTCTTTCTCTGCCCAAGTCTTGACCATTTTTCGAGGATTACTCAGACTCTTTGTGTTTCTGAATCTGAACTCTCCATCAACGTATCTTTCTCGGTCTTTGAACACCAAAATAGACGTCTTGTAGATTTTTACAGCATATTCTCGCGTAATGCTGGGATCCTCGTGGTCTCCATGATAAACGTTGGCTTCCTTACCGGTACTTATACAGCCGTTGATTCGGGTGATGATTCCCTTGTTGATGATTTTGGCAAGGAAGCGGAGGGTCCGTGGATCTAACACCTGTTCAACGGTAGCTCGGTTGGCTCTATCCTTTGTAGTCTTAGGTCCCTTCTTGATGAAGTCGGTTTTGATTTTGTCCCCATACTTTGCAATGATTTCTCCTCTATCGGTAATTGTCTTGGAACTGGATTCCGGTTCCTCTTCACTAGAGTCACTATCACTGGAAAACTGAAGCTCCTGTACCTTTCTTTCGATTTCTTCCGCCATGGCCTATTAGATCAAGATGGTTTTTGCGATGCCCTAGATTTTCTCGCACGTGAACCTTACCGAGAATTATCAACATGCCTCTCCTTTCCTCCTTGGTACATATACTACCCCAAGTACGTAATTTTGCTATGGCCATCTTGCTGTTACTAACGATAGAAATTCCTTCAGTTTATCCCGCTATATATTGGAGTGGAACTAATTCTTGGGGTTGCTATCTTCAACAAAGCTAGTGGGGGCTATGGTGTTTTGTCCATCATTACCGGCCATCCCATCAACTTCTGGCAATGGCTTTACAACATCTTGAACATTGTCGTCCTTCCTTTTTACATCTCCGCTTTGGTAAATTTGAAGAACAGAGTCAATAATGTCCGCAAGGTTTCGTTTGCATGTCTCATTTATGTGGTCGATACGTTTGTTGGCTTGTTGTATACCCTTTACTTCATTCATTTTTGGTTCAGCAGGGAAGACAACAACCCCACTAAAGTCACTGGCTCGCCCATTGATGTCGAAAAGAGAGATGCCACTTCCGGCTTATCCTCGTCGAGTGCGTCGCCTGCAAGAGAGTTGTTTGTAACAATGAGCAGTGTCATTGCAGTAACTGTGTTCCGCCTTTATTCCTTATTGGTTTTTGTCTCCTTCACCAGATCCCTTTTAAAGCAAGATGCCAATTCAAACCATCAAGAGCAGGATGCTGATGCCGAGGTCTTTTTAAGATCCGACAAATCCATTCTCAACAAGATTCAATATGCTATTTACGAATTGGAACTCAAGTCGAAGGACATTCTAAGAGAATACCTCCAGTAATGTTAGTGACGATTCATTTAGCCAAATTTTTATCCATTAATTTCTTAGTTTATAGTACTCTATACACAACGCATTCGCGATAACGTAAGCTTATCATTATTATGGGGCAAACCGCTAGTTCTCCCAATAACCCTGGAACAGAACTCCGGACGTTTTCCAAGCTGGAGACGGCTGATCTATTCTGGAGCCTTTGCTTACTCAAGCTCAACTCGGTTGAAGTCAAAAGCATTACCTCGAAGTTAAACGTCACTTCCCTTAATGAAACTCACATATTGAGCAGCAGTGATTTAGCATTTCTCCTTGGTCTTTCTGTCAGCAGAGAAGATAATGATACCGTTAACCCAAAGTTTAGCTATGCTATGAAGCTCTTGGTGGAGTCTTTCAAAGTTTTGGGTAAAGCGCCGTTTTTTCTTGACTACAATCCGTCGGACGGCCTCACATTGCATGATTTGATCGTTGCTAACTTCTTTCATTCGGGAAAGTACAAAAAATCACTTCCTGACTATGACTATTTGACGTTAGTGTTTTTTTCATTTGCATTACCTTCATTGTTTGGTGATAATAAAGCCACCAATGAAAAAGAAAAGGGCAGTTTCCATGAGGAATTTGCCAGTCTCGAGCAATATTCCTTGGAGGTACTCAAAAATCCTTTTGCCGATCAAGAAGAGAGTAAAGATCTCTTGGCTCGTAAGATCCAGTGGTCGACCTTTCATCCCATGCTTTCCTTTGATGATATTGATATTTCCTCCTTAACCATGAATGCATATGACTTGAGTCAAGTGTTGACATTATTTCTCATCGTGTTATCAGTACCAAAGATGAAACATAATGCAATGCTTCTTCAATTGAGAGAGAACATCACTGACAAATGGTCTGAATTTGAATCCAGCGCCATGGCCATTATTCGCTACATTGACATCAACCTACAACCTGCAAACATAAAGGCAGGGCACATCAGGTTGAATGCCTTCAAGACGGCCATTGAAAAGAGTCAAAAGATGCTATTCCCCGATGCCTTTCATTCACTTTTCAATGATGGGCTTGTATCAGCAGTTCACCGGAAGGTTATGGAAACCAATCCTGAACATAGCGAGGATCCCGAACCAGAGCCTGAAACATCTAGTGTCAAATCCAAAAAACGGTTTGCGTTTCCAAAGTTTGAGCCTACAAAGCTCATAAATGACTCCACAATTTCACTCATCTCAAATTGCCTTGCTAGCTTGGGTTCTGATACTAGAATCTCCACCAAGAACTTGGTTAAGCTTTATCGAGGTACCGAGGCTGGATTTTCAATTAGATCCCTTGAACAGCGAATCTTTAAGTGGCAGGCACCTACATTATTTTTGGTATCTGGAAAGCGATTGACAGCCAAAACACTACAAACCAATAAGCGTTATCAGCAGTTCACCGCTGAATACCCTCGGTTCTTTAGATCAATTGAGGATTCTGATAAGACATGGCAAAATGATAAAGACATCGTCACCTACTGTGTTCTCGTCAGGCAGCCATGGCGTACATCGAATAAAAGGAACTTTGGAGACGAAGGCTCAATCATCATGCAACTTTCCCCACGTATCGATTTCTACAAAAGTGTCCTGAGTCCTATTCTCAAGGGCGAACTGATCTATTTCAACAATCTGGGGTTTGGGATCGGCTTCGGCAATGACCAGCCGTTAAATAAAAACAATATTAGAAAGTTTCTTCCAGGGGATGTTTCTCTTACGGTTGAAGCCAACTTGGAGTTTGCCGTGTTTCGCCACATTGTGCTTGGATCTGCAACTTCGTATTTCACAAAGTCTCAACAAGAACAAATAGCATGCGAAGATTTCGAGGACCGGTTCCTTATCAGAGACTTGGAGGTGTGGGGTGTAGGTTCATCGGCAGAACTACAGGAGCAGAGAAAGCAGTGGGAGTGGGAAGAAAAACAAGCACAAGCTCGACAGGGTGTTAACTTGAAGAATCTCGGTGAGGAGAGAGCATTTTTAGAGATGGTTGGCTTGGTTGGAGGAAATGCGTCTGGAGGCTCAGTATGATAAATATACATATTCCACTTAAGTAGCGGAGATGATCATCTCAGGTCGTGCGAAAACCACACGAGATTTTTCAACCATTCTTTGATCTTCACTTAACCATGGCCAAGAAGGAAAAGACCCAGAACAATAAGCCTATCACCACAGATGAGCGTTTTGCATCGGTTCATAGGGATCCCCGGTTCCGGATGCCGAACCTCAAAAAAACCAGAGTGAAGGTGGATGAACGGTTTAGCAAGCAAGAGTTGGAAAAACTAAACTCCACTGCAACCGGAAAGAAAGTAAAGATTGATCGTTACGGTAGACACCTAACTGATGACAATGGATCCACAAAATTGGATAAATATTACGAGCATGAAAGTGATGAGAGCAAGAGTGGCAGTGAAACTGAGGCCAGTGAAGATGATGATGATGAAAATGAAAGTGACACCACCAAAGTCGGCGAAGAGTCTGGAGATGACACCGTCAAGGCTAAAACTTTAACAGCCGAAGCTGATGGATTTTTCGATAGGGCTAGAGGTGAGGGTCTTGAGTCGTCCTCCGAGGAGGACAGTGACAGTGACAGCGATGATAGTGATAGTAGCGAGGAGGACCTTTTCTCCGATGATGAAATTGAGCTCGAAGAAACTAAGCCTGAAGAAGGAGAACCTTCTGACTCTTTTGCTGTTGTCAACATGGACTGGGATAATATTCGGGCCGTTGACCTAATGGCTACCTTTCTTTCATTTGTTCCCACTGGAGGTTCCATCAAGTCTGTTACCATTTTCCCCTCCGAATACGGTAAGGAACAGATGCAAAAGGAAGAAACCGAAGGTCCACCAAGAGAATTGTTTCAAAAGAAGAAAAAGAAAAAGCACTCAAAAGATGAATCAGACGATGAGCTTGACTTGAGCAATCCTGCTGACTTCGAAAAGGCCACCCGTAAGCTTTACGAAGAAGAAGATGGGGAAGAGGACTATGATTCCAAAGCTTTACGTCGATATCAATTACAGAGATTACGATATTATTACGCCGTTGTGAGGTGTGACTCTGTCAGCACAGCCAAGAACATTTACGAAAACTGTGATGGTACTGAATACGAATCTACCGCCAACATTTTTGACTTGAGATATATTCCCGACGGTATGGAGTTTGATGACGAGCCCAGAGATTCGTGTACCAAAGTCCCTACAAGCTATAAGCCAAATGCATTTGTTACTGATGCTCTTCAGCACTCCAAAGTCAAGTTGACTTGGGATGAAACTCCAAAAGAAAGAACTGCATTCGCAACCAGACTGTTTTCTCAAAAAGAGATGGACGAAATGGACTTTAAAGCATACCTTGCATCTGACAGTGAAGACAGCGAAAAAGAAGAAGACACCAAAGAGAAGTACAAAAACCTTTTGGGCGGTAGCTTCTCCTTCGACAATGGCAAGCAAGATTCTGAAGATGATGTCGATATGGAAATCACCTTCAACCCAGGACTTGATCCTGAAAAGGAAATCAAGGAAAAGCTCGAACAAAAAGAGCGCGAGAAGGAAATTAGTACTATTGAAGCTTACAGACAGAAGGAGAAGGAACGTCGTAAGCGTAGACTTGATAAGTTCAAGGATGAAAAGAAGAAACAAAAGGAAATCGATGAGAAGATTGATGAGAATGACGGTAAGAAGAAGGGTAAGAAGAGCAAGAGCAAAGAATCTGAAGCTGACACCAAAAAGAAGGCAGAGTTGGAACTCCTTATGATGGACGAAGAAGAAGAAGGCGAACCTGAGCACTTTAGCATGAAGGACGTTATCAAGGCAGAGAAGAAAAAGGGTAAGAAGGGTAAGAAAAATTACGATGAAGAGCTCACTCAAGATAATTTCGAAGCCGACTTGAACGATCCTCGATTTAAGGAAGTGTTTGAAGACCACTCATATGCCATTGATCCTACCAGTAGTGAATTTAAAAAGACCAAGACCATGAAACAAATTATGACTGAAAGATCTAAGAGACATCGCCATAACGGTGATAGCAAAAAGAGAAAGAAAGCTAGGACTGAAGAGTCTGGCGAGACTGCTGAATCTCTCGATGCCTTAGTGAACAAGCTCAAAAGGAAAAACCATTCAAAGTAATAAAGTCAGCACTCTAGCGAAACAATTTTAATATATCGCAATTTTTTCACTTTCTGTTACAAACAAAAAGAATTCCCACGTAGCACAGGATCACATACAGAGAAGTAGCTCTTATTGGACCACAAAGATAATACCAGTTGACTCATTGACTTCTCGCTCATCGTATCTATACGTTTGGGGTAACTGTCATTGTAAACCTGGTTTGTCCCTCGGCCTCAGATTTCAAGTAAGCGAGGCAGAACGACTCAAAGCCAGAGTACAATTGTGAACTTACCGGAACTTGCAGCTGGTGCACAACGTATTCGAGCACATCATTGTCTTCCATTCTTTCCAAGTCTCTTCAAATTCCACAGACGTCTTCAGGGTCTAACATTTGCCGTGGCATGGCTGCAAGACGTGCACGCACCATTTTCCATAATGGACACGCGTTAATTGTTGGTCAGATCAAAACAGTTTTAACTAGTTAAACTACATCATGAAGTCTATCGGCGTGATAGTTGCGTTGCTTTTGGTCCAGTTGACTAGTGCTCTTCACTTTTACCTCAAAACAAACGATGTTAGATGTTTTTACGAAGAGTTACCAGCCGAGACCTTGGTGATCGGAAAAATCGATGCTTACGAACTTAATGACCGTACCGGTGAATACATCAAAAACTCTAACTTGAAGGTTCAAATCACCGTTGACGTATGTTACTTCATTTTTAAGTCCTTGCAATCATGCTTACTAACCTTAAGGAAACTTTCGACAACGATGAGAGAGTTGCTTCTCAAAAGTCAAATCCAAATGGTGACTTCACATTCACATCCTTCGAAAGTGGTGAACACAAGTTTTGTCTTAGTCCAGTTTATGGAGATGGCACCACCGGTAAGGCTCATAGGATATTCTTCGACATTGCCATTGGCTCCGCCCATGATTACGTTGATTCCAAGTCTACCAGAAAAGTTGATGCCTTAACTCTCAAGGTTCAACAGTTGAACAAGAAATTAGAAGAGATTCACTGGGAACAAGAAACCATGAGAGAAAGAGAGGCTATTTTTAGAGACCAATCCGAATCAACCAACTCTCGTGTGGTCAGATGGACTTTCATTCAACTTTTTGTCTTGATCGGCACTTGCGCCTATCAATTACGTCATTTAAAGAGTTTCTTCGTCAAGCAAAAGATTGTTTGATGAAGGTGGGGATGCTATAATGCAAAAAATATAATCGTACTTGTATATGTAAATTTAATGCGCATCGCTCAACATATGTCTGAACGAGAAGAGCTTTTGAAGAGAATACGAGAACTCGAGGAAGAGAACGCTCTATTGCGACAGCAGCTATCTCCAGCAAAGCACGAATATGCTAAAATCGATGACATTTTCTCCTTAGATGAATATAAGCGATATGGCCGCCAAATGATTGTTCCGGAATTTGGCTCTTTGAAGAGTCAAATCCTTATGAAAAAGGCTAGTATCCTTGTGATCGGTGCCGGTGGGTTGGGTTGTCCTGCTTTACTTTATTTATCAGCAGCAGGTGTGGGTAAGATTGGTATAGTTGATGACGATGTGGTTGACATAAGCAATCTCCATCGCCAAGTTCTTCACACCACCCACTCTGTGGGCATGTATAAATGCGAATCTGCCAGACAGTACATTTCCAAGTTGAATCCCCATGTGGAGGTGGAAACTTATCCTCTAAGGCTCTCTAACTCCAATGCATTCAGTATTGTCTCAAACTATGATCTCATCGTGGATTGTACTGACACACCAGCCGTTAGATACTTGATAAACGATGTTGCCGTATTGAGCGGGAAGACCGTCGTCAGCGCATCGGGGTTGAAGAGCGACGGTCAGCTTACAGTATTGAACTTCGAGAAGAGAGGTCCATGCTATAGGTGTTTTTATCCCACTCCCCCCAACCCTTCTTCGGTCACCACTTGTGCCGACGGAGGAGTCATTGGGCCGGCGATTGGACTTATGGGGGTGGCTATGGCCATGGAATCCATAAAAGTAATTACCCACCATTACTCAGACAACTTCAGACCGTTTCTCTGTCAATACGCCGGGTTTCCAAACCAGACTCTTCGAGTCTTCAAAATGAGAGGCAGACAGAAGGGATGTGCTGTTTGCGGTGATTCGCCCACCATCACAAAGGCTGGTATCGAATCTGAAATCATTGACTACGCATCTTTTTGTGGCAAAGTTCAGCCCATATTACTTCCACGAGAAAATCGAATCTTACCCAAGGATTATTTTCCGCTGAAAGGATCGGTTTTGATTGACGTCAGACCAAAAGAGCAGTTTTCCATCACCCATCTCCCTAATTCCATCAATATCCCCTGGGATCCTATTTTTGTGAAGGCTGACAGCATTGACGAATTTCTTCCTGATGAAGTTGATAAGTTGCACACTGAAATAGTGGTTATTTGCCGGTATGGAAACGATTCACAAGCCGCAGCTCAGAAAATACTTGATTGGAAATTTGCTAATGTCAAGGACATTATCGGTGGCCTTGATAGATGGAGCGATGAAGTGGATGCTTCCATCCCCAAATATTGATGATTCTAATATACATAATATACAACTCATGTCTTCGGATCCAATCGTTCCACAATTATAAGTCCAGCAGCGGTACCCGCAGCGTATAACGAGCTTCCCGAAACAGACTCGTTCCAGGCAATAGAGGAAAACGCTATTTCCGGAGGTGAAAACGACATCTTACATCCAGGTTTTTCGGAAGGTACCTGTGCATAGTCACTAGTGAGGTTGATAAAGTCGCCCTCCATTGAAAGCGACCAGAGACGTAGAGGTATCAATGTTTTGTTACCAGCTTTCGATCTCACTAGAATCTTACGGGCAAAATTCACCACGTAGAGATCACCAATGTAGTCGCCAATTAGGACGAACGGATGCCCAAGATACTTACTAATGGCAAACGAAGTGATTACCTCTGCTTTGAAAACAGTAGACAGTCGTTCCTGGGGACATCTGGCATGAACAAACCCAATTTGGTCATTACTATCGAGAGTTAAAAATACCTTGAGCTGCTCGTGGTACTGAGTTGGAACAGTCGTTACTCCACTGACTTTTTGAACCCGGATCTGTTGATTGTCATATTGGATGAGATAGCTATCATTGTCCACAGTTTGGATGTAAAGGTAGTATAAGGAGTCACTGGGGTTTGACACCGATATACCACAAATAGCAGAGCCTGACGCTTTCTGTACGAACGAAGGAATGCTTATATCATCTTCCGGTCCTTCGTAACTGGGCAAAATAAATTCAGCAATATGCCCTTCAACGGTCCCCACCACTATTCGGTCATCGGAAAGGAGACTATAAGACATAATGGGAATGGGTTTATTGACCTCATCAGTAAGATGATATGATAATGTCGACTCAATTCGAGATGAAACACCATCTGAATGCTGAGTAACCTTAAAGACATGAACATAACCATCTGAAAAGCTACCGAGTAGCACTCCAAGGATCCCATTATCAGCATGGGTAACCCATGATAAGTCTGTGGTAACACCTATGTTAGTGGTGTTAATCTCTTCATAGAGTACGAACTCGCTATTGGTGAACTTCCATATTTGAATTGCGGTGGTTATTGATTTAGGCGGGCCAGTGTGAAATAGACTCAAGTCCGGGCGATTAATCATATCCTTACATTCACCTGGATTGTGGAGAATTGCCACTGCCAATATCTGAGACTCTCCATCTTCAGGAAGCCACTTCACAGACGTGATATGACCCCCAGTATTCAAAACTAACGCATTACGCTCGGTCATCTCATTGAGCAGTGTCCACTTCTTGGGACCAAGAATATGCTTTTTTGTTTGAGAACCCTTGGTGACCAGAAAGGAAATGTCATCACCGATACTAGTAGGTTTGCTTTTAATGGTTCCTGGAACATCTTGACTGAAACAACACGGAGATTGAATTTGATGGCGTGCTTGACTGACGAGGGTCTGTAGTTTGAGTTCATCAACCCAAAAGAGGCCATCACACCAGTTTTCCCCGTACTTCACAAACTCATCGTATACTCTCTGGCTATAGCCGTAGTTTAGAAGGAATCGCTTGACAAATGTTAAGTCACGACTTGGACGGGGTGTGGTGTTGAAGGTGGTTCTTTCTTTCGCAGAAGCAGTTTTCAATTCTGGCGGACGAAATGAATCATGATTGTCGACATAGTCACTGTCGACTTCTATTTTGACTTCGGTGTCTTGCGACTGATGAGAAGGGGCCATTTGGGATTTGTTTTTGTTTCGCGATAATGGTATTTGTATCTTTATCGCACCATGAATGCATTCAATGATGACGACTTTTTCGTTATTGGAAGCATTCAGAAGAAGAAAAAGCAGAAGACTAAGAAGAAATCTGCACAGAAGATCATTGATGGTGATACGATAACATCTCAGTCAACGATGGAGACGTCATCGCAGGATGTTTCAGAAGAAAAAGAGGAGGAAACAATTCGACGAAGTCCCCGGAAGAAGAGGGTGGCCAGTCCTCCGGCCAGTGCCAAAAGAATGGGATCTATCACACCACCTCCAGTGATAGATAAAAGTTTATTTGCCACCCAACTAAGCCCGCATATTTTAGAAAGCAAACTTGCCAATCTCGATGATAAATTGAACATGTCTGATGACGATGAGGTGGTGGAGGTGGTGGAAGAGGCAATGCCTAGACAAAAATTATCTGGGTATCAATTCAGTGATGATGAAGAAAAGACCAGAACCTACTTGATCCGAATAAAATCGAAAATTCCCAAGACCAACGGCGAGCCGTTGGATGGGGTACTCGAGTTTGCTGCCAAAGGTACAAAAAGCTTTAGTCGAATCATCGAGTCTATAGTGCCTTACTTCCGTCAAAAATTTCAAAAGGACCCCGAGGTCGATCCAGATGCCTACGACGCCAATCAGGTTTCACTTGTTTGGCTTGAGGGAAAGACAGAGATACGACCCTTCTATCGTCCTAGCACCCTTCGTATCCCACCACCAGACTCTAAAGAACCCACCAGCATCTCCTGTCTTCTCATCCCCAGCTATAATTCGAAGGATTTTCTTAAGAAGTATCCGGAATTTTCCAAGTCCAACCCAATATCTGCACTAGAGGAGATCGAGCAACTCGCGAAAAAGAGTCTTAAAAGTGGGGACGATGACATTCTCGAAATATTCGAACACAATGATTCTCCGGACAGTGATCAACACCCACACGGAGAATCCGTTGATCCAGAGGAAACAAAGGATGACTATTTTATCATTGGACTCAAGGGTTCAGACAATAAGCGGATCGAAGTACTGGTTTCTCCTTCTACCAAGATCAGTAAGTTACTCCTGTATTATCTCAAGGTTAAAGACATTGAAAGGTCAGTAAGCTTATCGAACGCCAAGTTAATTTTTGATGACGAGATTCTCGATATGAATGGAACGGTTGGTGAAACAGAGTTGGAGGATGAGTTCGAGGTGCAGGTGGTGCTATAGGTATACACGCATATTGAGGATGTCGTCGGATAGTTGCGAAACTTACATTAATTACAGCATAAATCACTATTTGTGACTAAAACATATTCTCCACAAATCCCTTTCTGAATCTGGTCCAGAATGGTAAAGAGGCCTCATATTCTGCCAATTTGATTTCCTCGACTGTTTGGTCATACCTGTCGGTGTCAAAGTCCATATCTTCGTATTTCACAAATCTATCTTGAAACTTGGTGATGGCAAACCAAATTAAGAAGCAGAGTGGAAACACTCCCAATTCAAGGTAAGATTGGAAGAAAATGTTCACGTCAAATGGAGAGAACGAAGTCCACCCCTGGATGAGAATAATGAAGGTGGTGAAGACAAAGTTGGCGTAAGGTCCCCATGGATAGGTCCAATTTCTGAAAATTAATACGTCCGTCTTGCCTTGAACTTCAAGACCTTTACGGAAACGAATGCTGACGAGAGCAATTGTCCACCAACTAATTTGGTTGGAAACACCAATGATAGATTGCAACCACGTCCACAAAGTTCCAGTACCCACGAAAGATGCTCCGAAACATAATCCTCCTATTATCCAGGTGACGAAAACAGCAACGTACGGAATGTTGAAACGATTAAGGCGAGTGAAGAATTTGGGAAAGAATCCGTCGGCTCCAAGAGTGTAAACTAATCGACCTCCACAGAAGAGGGCGTGATTTCCGGCAGACACAAGGGAAGTTAAAATGACAGCATTCATGAATGAACCACCGGCCTTTGCTCCAATCATCTCAAACATAATAGTGAATGGCGACGTTTGGATGGACTTGCTGGAAAGTCCAGGATATCCAGCACTAATATTAAGACCAATGAAGAAAACGGTAGCCACGTAGAAAATGATAATTCTGATGAAAACCAATCTAATGGTTTTGGGAATGGTTCTGGTGGGATTGATGGTTTCCCCTGCTGTCAAAGTAATACTTTCGAGGCCTCCGTATGCGAAAGCAGCAGAGACAAAGAGTCTGGCAAAACCTCCAAAACCTCCCACAAATGGCTCATCGCGCCAGTTTCTAAAACCGATGTAATCATGATCTTCATTAACAGACACATTCACGAGAAGACTGACAATAAGAAATATAATCACTGAAAGCACCTTGAGGAGAGAAATCCAATACTCCACCTCTCCATAAACTTTGACTGTTACCAAATTAGCGGCAAGAAGAATGAACCAAACCACAAGAGATCCAGCCCAATAATATTTCAAGTCCCAATACTCAAGTACAAGTTGTAATGCGGTGAGATCACTTGCAACACTGATTCCGTCGTTGATGGCATAGTTAGTAAGGATGGCAAAACCCAACGACAGGCATCCAAATCGGGTTGCATACGTGGTGAAAGATCCTGCGACAGGGATCAATGCCGACATCTCTCCAAGTGACAACATCGTGAGGTAAACAGAAATACCCATGATAACGTAGGAGAGAAACAAAGACACCGGGCCACCATTAGAGAGGGCAACACCTGTGGAAAGGAATAAACCTGAACCAATGACACCCGCAATGGTAATCATATTGATTTGCCTGACCGTTAGTTTCCTCTTGAGGTGATCCTGGTCTTCCACACTGGGATCATAACTCTCGGCCTCGACAGCATTCTCGAGATCCTTGGTACTCTTAGATATAATCTCCGACATAGATGAAAATGAAGATGAAGATAGTTTCCCATGGGGAAAACTATGGCTTTATAAGCCTATGCGGCGTAAGGCATTTTTCTTTTTGTCGCAGCCTCAGCTAACGCCGTTCGTAACTTTGACTTACGAATACCCTTAAAAATCGATTAATACCTGCAGCGAATATCATGTGCTGACAAAATATTAATCTAGCATCATATACGGGCAGTAATTGTGGCTGACATGCTTCGAGTTTGCAACGGCGCATGAGATCCAATAGGGACTGGATGAGATTTTCGCAATCACCTCTTCACACGTGATCTGCAGCCGCCGGCGGGGCATGCGCGCAACCTAGAGAAACACCCGTACCACATAATTGTGATCGAATGGCGATAACCTCCACATGTCTGATTCGGAGAACACTTTCCGTCAACAGTTTTCAAACTGGTCCACCAGTCAACAGTCAGCGCGTCCTGTATATTCTGAATGGACTGATTACATAAGGAGCTCCGCAAATGATTTATACACCAGCCTTCCTTCTTATAATAATGGTGGTCCGGCACCAGCAGATCAGGAACCACCGTGGTTTAAGCTAACACGAGTCGAGAGAGTCATTGGATTTCTTTGTTGCCTTGGGGCGTCGACTCTATTCTTTGTGTTAAGTTTTGCATTGTTCCCAGTATTGGCATTGAAACCTCGAAAGTTTGGGTTGTTATGGTCAATGGCATCGTTGCTATTTGTGGTTTCGTTTGGTATCTTACAAGGTCCAGTCAATTATTGCAAGCATTTACTATCTAGAGAAAGGTTTGTTTTCACAGGTGTGTTTTTTGGACTGGTCCTTTTAACGATTTATACTGCAACCATTCTTAAGAGTACGGTTTTGACAATTTTATCTTGCTTAGTTGAGGTCTTTGCGGTACTCTATTACACAATTTCATACTTTCCATTTGGTGCAGGTGCATTGACATGGTTCACCAGCTACATGGTGGGATATATCGGAGGATTTATGGGGGGCATTTTATAGTTAATTGTTCATATCATCATACATTTTGAGTATTTACAATTTTTCCTCGCCAGCTTCTGCCAATGCTGCTTGCAATGACTTGTGAAGTTCACCTAATTTGGCGAAATCAGTTTCCTGAGCAGGCCAGCCAACTCCCAACCCGGTTTCAGCGTCTTTTTTGGGAATTAAGTGAAAGTGAACATGATCCACTAGTTGATGAGCAATCCGCCCATTGTTCTGTAAAATGTTGTAACCTTCTCCTTCAGGACTATTGTTTACATCAAGCTTCAACACCTTGGTCAATCTCTTCACCACTGGCAAAATATCGGCCAAATACTCATCGGGAATATTGTGGAGTTTGGCACCATGGTGCTTAGGGATCACAAGACAGTGGGCTTCAGCTGTAGGCTGAATGTCAAGGAAAGAATAAGTCAACTTGGTCTCAATTAACTTAAAAGATGGGATTTCTCCCTTAATGATTTTGCAAAAGATACAAGTTGCACTAGACATACCGACTGTGGTGATTAAAGTAGAATGGAATTAGGAGAGACAGCATGCGAATCACGTGCGTTGCCATGGAAGCAAGTGGAAGCGGTGGCAACTGGTGTACGGGTAGCGTGAGGGCCAACTCACCAGCGGCAAATCCTTGACTTATCTAAAGCGAGCCAGTTACCTACATTTTTTTTCTTTAATTTACTATACGAAGAACTATGGCGGGTGAAGATAAAAAGCCATTGTTGGATGCCTCGGGTGCCCAATCCTCAGAAGATAGAACTGCCACTGCCATTCTCAGAAGAAAGAAGAAGGACAACGCATTGATTGTGGACGACGCTACCAATGACGATAACTCTGTGATCACCATGTCCACCAATACCATGGAATTGCTTCAATTGTTCCGTGGTGACACTGTTTTGGTGAAGGGTAAGAAGAGAAAGGATACCGTTTTGATTGTTCTTGCTGATGACGATATGGATGATGGTGTGGCTAGAGTCAACCGTTGCGTTCGTAATAACCTTCGGGTTAGATTGGGTGATATTGTGTCAATTCACCCATGCCCTGACATCAAGTATGCCAACAGAATCTCCGTTTTGCCAATCGCAGACACTGTTGAAGGTATCACCGGTTCTCTTTTTGATGTCTACCTTAAGCCTTATTTCGTGGAGGCTTACCGTCCGGTGAGAAAGGGTGACTTGTTTACCGTCAGAGGTGGAATGAGACAAGTAGAGTTCAAGGTCGTTGAAGTCGATCCCGAAGAGATTGCCATCGTGGCTCAAGACACCATCATTCACTGCGAAGGTGAACCAATTAATCGTGAAGATGAGGAGAACAATCTCAATGAGGTCGGATACGACGACATTGGTGGATGCAAGAAGCAAATGGCACAAATCAGAGAATTGGTTGAATTGCCATTGAGACACCCACAATTGTTCAAGTCCATTGGTATCAAACCCCCTAAGGGTATTTTGATGTACGGTCCACCAGGTACTGGTAAGACCATCATGGCCCGTGCGGTGGCCAACGAGACGGGTGCATTTTTCTTCTTGATCAATGGCCCCGAAATCATGTCCAAGATGGCCGGTGAATCCGAATCTAATCTCAGAAAAGCGTTTGAGGAAGCCGAGAAGAACTCTCCCTCCATCATTTTCATTGATGAAATCGATTCTATTGCCCCAAAGAGAGACAAGACTAATGGTGAAGTCGAAAGAAGAGTTGTCTCTCAATTGTTAACGTTGATGGATGGTATGAAGGCTAGATCGAATATCGTTGTGATTGCTGCCACCAACCGTCCTAACTCTATTGATCCTGCGTTGAGAAGATTTGGAAGATTCGACAGAGAAGTTGATATTGGTGTTCCTGATGCTGCCGGCCGGTTGGAAATTATTAAGATTCACACTAAGAATATGAAGTTGGCTGACGATGTCGACTTGGAGGCCATTGCTTCCGAGACCCACGGTTTCGTGGGTGCTGATGTTGCTTCGTTGTGTTCTGAGGCAGCCATGCAGCAAATTCGTGAAAAGATGGATCTCATTGATTTGGAAGAAGAAACCATTGATGCCGAGATTTTGGATTCCTTAGGTGTCACTATGGATAACTTTAAGTTTGCTCTCAGTAACTCCAACCCATCTGCTCTTCGTGAAACTGTGGTCGAGAACGTCAATGTTACTTGGGATGACATTGGTGGTTTGGATACCATCAAGGAAGAATTGAAGGAGACGGTGGAATATCCTGTCCTTCACCCCGATCAATACCAAAAGTTTGGTTTGGCACCCACCAAGGGTGTTTTATTCTTTGGTCCTCCAGGTACCGGTAAGACCTTGTTGGCCAAGGCTGTCGCTACTGAAGTCAGTGCCAATTTCATTTCCGTCAAGGGTCCTGAATTGTTGAGCATGTGGTATGGTGAGTCTGAATCTAATATCCGTGACATTTTCGACAAGGCTAGAGCTGCTGCTCCTACTGTTGTGTTCTTGGATGAATTAGATTCCATTGCCAAGGCTAGAGGTGGTTCCAATGGTGATGCCGGTGGCGCTTCTGACAGAGTGGTGAATCAGTTGTTGACTGAAATGGATGGTATGAATGCCAAGAAGAATGTATTCGTTATCGGTGCTACCAACAGACCCGATCAAATTGACCCTGCCTTGTTGAGACCAGGTAGATTGGATCAATTGATTTACGTTCCTTTACCAGACGAAGCTGCTAGATTGTCTATTTTGCAAGCTCAATTGAGAAACACTCCCTTGGAACCCGGTTTGGACTTACAAGAAATTGCTAAGATTACTCACGGCTTCTCTGGTGCGGATTTATCTTACATTGTTCAAAGATCAGCCAAGTTTGCCATTAAAGACTCTATTGAAGCACACATTAAGTCGCAAAAGGCCAAGGAAGAATCCAAGATCAAGGCCGAGGGTGATGATGTTGAGATGGAAAAGGCCACCGAAGAAGAAGAGGAAGAAGATCCTGTTCCTTACATTACTAGAGCTCATTTTGAGGAGGCCATGAAGACAGCTAAGCGCTCTGTTTCTGACGCGGAGTTGCGTCGTTATGAGGCCTATGCTCAACAATTGCAAGCATCTAGAGGCCAATTTACCAATTTCAGATTTTCCGAGAACGAAGGTGCTGCTGACTCCTCTGCCCCATCAGCTGAAGCTGCTGGTAATGGTGCTGCTGCATTTGGTGCTAATGACGAAGATGACGACTTATACAGTTAGTTTGTCTTTGTTTTATAAACATATATTTTTGTCAATTTGAGTCATGTTTCGCTAAACAGAATGTAGTCAATCAAGAGCAATACGTCTAGCTGTTACATTAATCTTTGAAAAGCTTTTGCGAGATTTGGCACTCTCTGAAGTGGGGACAGTCATTACATCAAGAGCACAGTTATTGTTGTCAGAATCAAATCCAAGCGATTTGAACTTGGCCTCCAAGTCCGATACACGATCAAGAGCGTTGAATGAGCGAAGATTCAAGTCAAAAATAACCTTCTTAAGGCTTTCAATAACCGATGAGTTGACCTCCAGTTGCTTTGCCTTGAGTGGTAAAAGTTTTTGATGGGCCAACTCGACTTGTTCCTCTAATGTGTGCAACTTGTTTCTCAAGCTACGCTGGAGGGATTCTTGGAGAGCATCCAAAGGTGCTGCCTTGTAAGTGGAGATTTTGGTCTCCTCATTGTACAACTGTAATTGGTCTAGAAGTTTGCCAATAGTTTCCTTTGCAAGCTCGCTCTCATTCACGGCATCGACCAAGTTGGCTGCCTTCTTTTCAAGAGAGCGCAAGTTGGACAAAGTCGATTCATCACGTTCTAGATTGAATTGGTGAAGCTGTGGGAGAAGACCATTTAAGTCAGCTACTCTCCACTTAGAAGCGTATCCTAACATTTCTGAGGTATACTCAGGGTATACCTGAGAATGGTGATCGAGGAATCTTTGTAGTGCCGAGAAATTCTTTTGAAGAACTGTTATTTGTCCATCTGTGTTCTGAATGAAATACTCTATTACTTCCGCGGGATCTTGGGGACTTCTGGCATCAGCTTCCATGAACACAAATCGAGGTGTTTCGACAGGTTCTGTGTCATTCAATTGCTCTAACGGGCTCTTCTCCACCGTCCCATCACTCAAAATCTTAGCCTGACTTCCAGATGCAAGATTTTTATGGAATATCTCATTTTGAAAGGGCGTAGATGTATCCGCTTCTTTAGCTTCATTTATATATTCCTCCTCTAATTCATGACTCTGCTCAGTTCCATGAGAATCATCACTGAAATCACCATCTGATCCTTCTTCAATGTTTGATCCTTCTTCAATGTCTGATCCTTCTTCAATGTCTGATCCTTCTTCAATGTCTGATCCTTCTTCAATGTCTGATCCTTCTTCAATATCTGATTCTTCTCTAATGGCCGATTCCCCGTCGCTGACTTCCTTGTTGCTGGGGTCATCAACATCTTCACTGTCTGCCTTCCCTTCCGACACCTCCTGACGCGTAACATCTGGTTGCGAGAATTCGATTTTGCTTTGAGCATCTTGAATTCTGTCACCGTTTTTTACACCCGGTGAAGACTCGCCATCATCAGATTCCATTGAATTGAGTAAACTTTCCATTCCAAAGGAGCTATTATATGACGCTCGTTTCAGGGTGGTATCCTTTTGAGGAACAGTTCCCAGGCTGCTAAAAGGTGAGACTGGCTTGTCAGAAGTCGAGCGAAGAGCACCAAACGGAGAGGCCGAGGTTTGAGACGTAATTCCAGAACCAAACAAGGCGCTCTTATTAGATGAACTATTCATTGGCACCGGCTGCGACTCTCGGAGAGAGGAAGGGAGCGATTGACCTGAACTGTTACCGCCAACAGCGGTAGCCCCAGCCTTGGATGCATCAGATGGCGAGGACGAGGAAGAAGATGCTTTTTCACCAGAGTATGCTAATGACGAACTGGTGCTGTTGTCACCGAGTGACGCAAAGGGTGAAGCAGGCGTTTTTGATGCGAGGGATGCCAATGGCGATTCCGTTTTGGGAGGTTGGCCAAGACGAGAGAACGGCGAGTTTGTATTTTGATTGCTTGGAAGCGCAGAGGAGGGTTTCGATGAATTTGATCCAATGCTTCCAGACAACTTGGCAAATGGTGAGTCAGAGGTAATGGCCGAAGCTTCGAGCGGCGAAGGTTTAGTGGACGAGTTGAGGGCAGCAAATGGAGACTCTTGGGACTTGGTACCCGAAAGACGGGCAAACGGAGACTCTTGAGACTTGGAGGTGCCAAAAGTGGCGAATGGAGATTCTTGAGTCTTTGAGCTTCCAAGGGTGCTGAATGGGGACCCAGATGCTCTTGTAGTCAAATTACCAAATGATGAAGGGCCCAGTCCAAACGATGAGCCAAAAGAAGACTTTACCAGAGAAGACGTAATTGCAGTACCCCAGGGAGAAGAGTTCTGCTTGCCAAATCCAGATCCCCCGAAACTTGTAGAACCAAAACCTGATGACTGTACCTTCAGAGCACCGAAAGATGTGGGACCTACATCGGAAGTTGAAGAGTCTGTTGCAGAGGTATTAGGTGCGTCAACTTGGGCTGAACCACCCATGTTCCCAAAAGGACTGCTTCTGGCGAATGGATTATCAGTAATTTGTGTCGGAATGTGCTTCTCCCCTGAAGCATCACCAGTCTTCTGTGGTACCTGAATAGAAAAGCCGTTTGCTGATGGTAACGACTGGACAGCATCATCGAGAGAAAGCTCACCTTTTTTAAGATAAGACGCTTCGTATACCCACCAACCCGTTAGGATACCGTCGTGTGTCAAGATCAACGCTCTTGGTAGACCCTTGGCTTCATCAACACCAAGACACGGCTCTGATACAGTTGTCTCCTTGTTTGATAGATCCAACGCAAATCCAATTGGAGTAGCGTCATCTCCGCTTTCTTCGATTAAGGGTAACACCGGTTGTTTCAGATCTATTTCTGGAATCACGATTTCTATGGACTCAGTTGCACGGAAGGTGCTGACATCGCTGGATACCGAGGAGGTCACAAATGTTATTGGATCCAGAAGCCATCTTAGTAACAGCTGAGAATAGAAGGCTGGAGGTCTGAAGCATTCACCCATGGGGTCTGCGATGAACGATTCCAAATACTCGTACGAGTCGTTCGTCTTGCGGATCACAAATGTCTGGAAAGCAGGATCATCTAAGGAGTCAGAAATATCGTAAATCAATAACCAGGCAAGCGCCGGTTTTAACTCAGTGATGAAAGCCACCCTAGAATTTTCTGAAACGTTTTTCGGAGGAGCAACGGAAAATAGACTCTCGTTGGTCAAAGTGGTGGCACGTAATGTGAGGTCCCCCTTGGTGGCATATAAAAGCGTACTTTCGTCCAAGGAAATCGTAAAAGTCTCCACCTGTGGAATGGAGCTGTCGCCAATCTGTAATACATCCTCGAAAGTGTGGAGAACAATGACACCAGATGCCAAGACGTAGAATCTCTTGATGGGAATTGTGATGCTGGATACTTTCTGGAGGAGAAATGAGGACACACTTGTGGAGTCTTGGAACAACTTTACACTTATGGAGTACACTGATTTATCCATCAACACATATAGAGTAGAGCCAGAGGCATTAAAAGATAGCTGGGTAATTCCAGAGAGACCAGCAAGACGCTTGAAGTCGATCCCATCGCTATTCAACTTGGAAAGATCATCGATTATAAGGTCTTTAGAGTCTGATGCCGCAAACACACTGCTGGTGTTGGATATGGATAGAAGACTGACATATGGCGAAGGAAGAGAGTCAAAATCAATAGAGTTAGAAAACAAACGAACTCCCGACTTTCCACTTGCCAAATTGAACCCAAAATCCTCGCTGTAGTTTTCTTCCACTTCACCCATGGAGTCGTATGTATGTGTAAACTGAGATATATTTTTTCTATTTGTGTACTCTCCGTACATCCGTACACCACCCGACCCGGCATGCTTTTCCGACTGATGGCGGTCCATGTAGTCAGCAAGTACGCCAACACACCGGTGTTGTGTTGATCACTTGCTCCAAATGGTAAAGGGAATGCACTCAAAGACAACCCAAGGTGGCTATTAAATGATTTCCTCGGCCAGAATATATCACGTATATACTGGTGTGGGGTCGGGCAAGAACCCCTTAGTGGTACTACGTCTATAGCATAAGAGAATGTGGGAGGAGTTGGCCTCCTTACGTGTATAAAGAGGTCACACAGACAGATTGTCCAACGAGCTAAAGAGAATTGGCATCGTGTACGATGTGGTACCTATTTAAGGCGAAATAAGATGGGGTCTTGTCCGGATCAATAGCGGAAAAAGAAATTTGTGCGAAGAATTCCATAATTTATTACCACCTCCTTTGTCAGTACCAAGATGTTTGGTTCACCGTTCACGAGGAACGGATCGGTGACGCTGCCGCCGAGCCAGTTTCGAGACTCTGCCAGAAATGCTATCTATCAACAACTTCCTCCGCTGGTAATTACCCTGAACGGAGCCAACTCCATCAAATCTGCACCTTCTCAATACAATAAACAACTCCACCTGCCATCCCACAGACTGCTGTCTCTGAGTATCTTTTCTGGCAAAAGATCAGTTAGATCTGCTCCATCTATCTACTCCAGCTCCACAGCCACTATTCCCGAGGACTCTGAACCTGTTTCAGTGACAGTTGAGCAATTGGTGAATGACATTGCATTACATGAAAAATACATGCTTGAGCAGCACCAACAACGTTCCCAGCACGGATTTGTTTTGGAGGATGACGATGCGGATACAGAAGACCTTTATAAGATCTCGCTAGGTTCGGACCTCCAGTACCAAAGTATTCCTGAGTCGCTCATTGACTGGAACTTGAATGTGACGCGGTGTAAACTAATACTTACCCAGTTACCCATGGAGTCACAGAGCCCCGATTGCCTGTACCAGCTCAATGCTCTCCCACAGCTTGTGGGCGATTTGGCGCAAATTTGTCACATTGTTCTTATACAGCCCCACATCACCGACAAGGAGCTCATCTATACACTTTTTTCGTCCAACATCTACCAGGAGCACAACCTAGATGTCAACTTTAAGCGCTCGGTCGCAGAAATATCCGTGAAACAGTCACGCCTTCTTCAAATCAATTCCCCCAAGAAGAACTCTCAAATAATCCTGGCCGACAACCAAGTGACTCTCCGATTTAAGTTTAAGGAGATTGCCATACGCAACTACCTTATCAACTTGGCTGCCGCAGCCACCACAGCATATGAATACAAACTCAAATCTGACCACATCAAGCGCAGCTTGAAGTTGCAATCAGACGCTGGGGGAAAACGTAAGCTCTCCAAGGATGAGAAGAAGACACTTTGGGAGGGTGTTCGACTGGAGGTATTTAAGCGGGCGGGTCTCGAATAACTGACGAATTACGATAATTATGTATTTAAGGAATTTTCTATATGCGAGATATGTAATTTGTGGTCATTATGGGTCGTGAACTGACAATCAGTATCGTTTTCTCATCTCCTTGGTTTTCTTCACGTACTTCTTACCACCGGAGGTCTTTTGTTGTTGAATTTCATGATACTTTCTTCTAAAGAACTTGGCAGAATCTTCATCCTTAAGAATCTCTTCCACAAGTGTAGTACCTCTGGATTTGCGGTGAAGTCTACCAGAGTAGAATTCCGTGTTACCCTCGATGATGGTACCCATTTGAAAATACTTGGGGGTTTGCCATTTTTCTTTTTTGTAATGTCTCTTCGGATCCAATGCTGCTCTGTGCTTGATCACCAACAAGTCTCTGTTGATTTCGGGAGTAATTTCGGGTTTCTTCATGTTGAACCACGCAGTTCCGGCAGTGTCTGGTTTCTCTTCCTTGGCTTTCTTGATGTGAGTGATAGGATCATTGATGCGGACCACATCCACAAAGAATCCCTTCGCTGCGCTAGCTCCATCCGCCAATTGTTGCTCGATCTTGGAGTTGATTTTAGGTAAGTTTTCAATTGTCTTTTGAATGTGCTCAAACGTCTCCTTATTCTTGGACGAAGGACGCATCTCTTGATTGAGCTGGTTAAAGAGCTCATCAAACGACACAGATGCATCTATGACAGTATTGTCGGAAGTGAGAGACTCGGTGCCCGATATTTGGTCCGTTTCGGATGTTTCCATTCTGGTGATTGCTGATGGGGCCATGAGATGAGGATAATTTTTTTTTTTCGACCTGAGTGCGGGTTCTACATTTTTGCGTCTGCGACATGTATTGAATACTGCTACCGCCACAACATGGCACTCACACTACGTTGACCAGTGATTCCTAATTCGTCTTAGCAATACTTTCGTTGAGAATGCTGATATCAAAAGCATCAATCCCGACTGGAGTTAACTGTTTTCCTTCAGCAGGCTCGGCAGGTTTTGGCCCCGAAGGAAGAGTGTCTGGTAGTCCTAGTTTCACGTTAGCATCAATTAAAATTTGGTTCGCTAGCCAGAGCTTTCTCCTTTTCTTGATGCTGAACTCGAGATCTCGCGTGACAATCTTGTTAATCTTCAAAGCTGTGTTAAGCCGGGATTTGAACTGCTTATACTCATCTGCGAATGTGGTTCTCTTGGGCGATGCAGGCTCCAGCTGACTAGCGATCATGCGAGCATCTTCATTGACTTGATCTTCAAGATCCTGAATACCCTCGCCGTCGGTGTAGCGAGAGTCGCGGGCCTGGAGAAATACCAAATCTTCGTCTTCATCGTGGATGAAATTATTATATCTAGCAACTGCAATCTCGTGTTGACGAGTATCAAATGGCTGACTCATGAGTGATGTGATGGTGTCTTTTGACTGGAGTACGTCAAGGAACTTCTTGTGATACCACCATGGAGTTCGGTAGTAATTGTACTTTTCCAAAATAGCTAGGTAGTCATCTTCGGTAAGCTTGGCAGCGTCATTGTGACCTAATTCTTTGATCATGTCCAAGGTACCTTTCTTCATGCGATCTTTCAAAATAACCAAGGCATCCTTGGTCAAATGAAGGTCGTGGACTCCCTTGACGTGCTTGGCCAAGGCGTCAGATCTAGTGAAGTGCTTTTCACATTCGGGAATGGGACAAAAGTATGGTTTTTCTCCTGTATGGGTTCTGCAATGGGATATCAACGCAAACCGAGATGGCTGCTCAATACCAAACCTCAGACATCCCTCCCACTGACACGTATATCGGATGGGGGTAGTTGGTGTTAAATGTGCAATATGTGCAAGGTGTTCCGTACTGAGATGGGTAACAAGTGCACTTAGCCCAGAGAACGGACTGTTCTCTTTGCATCCTATCCACTTACATTGGAAGGCACCACCCGCTGACAGATGATTCAGCTCTTCGTTGGTTTCCGACGTCATGATGTAGTGAATCTTGTTTTTTTCAAGTGGAGCGCACTTCCCATATGCAAACTAAGGCTACCGGACATGGATTCTTCCCAAAAGACCAGACCTATGGCCTTTGACCAAAGCGATCTACAAAAGACTCACGTAATTCATATCATTGTATCAATCTAAAATAATCTATTCTTCTTCGTCGAAAGCAGCAAGACAATCAAGAGCTGCCATACATCCAGATCCAGCAGAAGTGATGGCCTGTCTGTACTTCTTGTCTTGCACATCACCAGCAGCAAACACGAAAGGAACAGAGGTCTCAGCAGTACCAGGGGTGGTCTTGATGTATCCGGTCTCGTCAGTCTCAAGTTGATCAGCGAAAACCTTGGTGGCAGGAATGTGACCAATGGCGTAGAACAATCCATTGACTTGAAGGTCGGACTTTTCTTGAGTCTTGTTGTTGATCACCTCAAGGTGAGACAACAACTTACCGTCACCCTTAGCCTCAACAGGAGAAGTGTTCCAAACAAGCTCCAATTTTTCGTTGTTCATGGCTCTCTTTTGCATGATTGGGGAAGCTCTCAATTGGTCTCTTCTCACGAGCAAGTAAACCTTGGAGGCATACTTAGTAAGGAAAAGAGCTTCCTCACAGGCAGAGTCTCCTCCACCGACGACAGCCAATGGCTTGTTTCTGAAAATTGGCACGGCACCATCACAAACAGCACATGCAGAAATACCTTGTTGCCAATAAGTCTCCTCACCAGGGAGATGCAATCTCTTGGCAGAAGCACCGGTGGCAAGGATGACAGCATCAGTGGTAATTGGCTCAGAATCTTCGTTCCATTCAGTCCACAACTTGAAGGGTCTCTTAGAAAAGTCAACCTTGGAGATGGTTTCGGTGATGATCTCAGTACCAAATCTTTCACTTTGAGCTCTCATGTTGTCCATAAGTCCGGTTCCCGAGATACCTTCGGGGAAACCTGGAAAGTTTTCAATGTCAGTGGTGGTGGTAAGTTGTCCACCTGCGGCAATACCGTTGGCTAACATACCTTCATAAAGAGTTGGCTTTACCTCAGCACGGGAAAGGTAGATGGCAGCAGTATGAGCAGCTGGACCGGATCCGATAATAGTAACTTTGTGATGAACCATTCTGGTAAGTTTTTTATTGATGTGTTGTAATTGTTTGAAAAGAATACTCATTCACAAGTCGGTGGAAAAATCCCTCTTTAAGTAGTGTGGAGGTTATTATTAACGCGGGGCCCGGTCTAGCCCTTCGCATCATGTCGCGCCGATGTCGGGGAGACATTATTTGTCAGACGTTGGGCCCGAGATCTAGATGGTCTACCGATAACTCATGGTGGCCGCCCAGACCTTGACGATAACCATAATCACCTTTCGCTTCTGTTCTTACAGTCATGCATGTATATTTGTTATTTGTCGAGAATGAAGTCGGTCACCACTTGACTCTGCTGATACTTCGGATTTAAGAGTACATTGGTCATAAACCATTGTAGCCCCTTCCTACGGTGCTCTAGCCATTGGGATGTCATGGATAGTCGTCCGAGTTTGAAAGTGTCTTTTGGTGGAAGCGGCGGTACGTCGGAGTGGGGGAAATGTGCCAAGAGCTGGTTGCGGAACCGTTCAAGGTCACTATAACGTTTGTAGAGAACAATAGACGAATAAGTGGCATCATCCAACACAATTCGTATCAGCCATACAACATACAGAAATCCCAGGCCATCTTTGTCTCCTCCAATTATGTGACAGTCTCCTACAAGTACATCCGTGATATGAGATGCTTGGGCGAATGTAGGCTCATTGTCAAGTTCGATGGGGGCCGGAAGGATTTTATTTAGCTGACTTATTCGACGAGGTCTGCTCATAAAGGAAACACCGGTGTGGATGAAGTCAATAAAAAAGGTTAAAGTTAAAGGGAATTATATTAAGGAATTAGTAGGGGATTAGAAATTGAGATGTGACTGAGAAATCGCTGTGCGCAAATATGGACCCACTTGCTGGAAAATACACCTATTTCCAAAAGATACTTCATCGTTTCAAAGCTCGTCGTGATATTCCCTTCCGCCGTAAGTTCTTTGTTGGATATGATCTTCACGGAAATACCTACTGGGAATTCACCATCGATGGGAACATGCATCGGTTAAGAAGGAAGTTGGAACCGTACGAGCCACAAGTCCTCAAGGCAGATTACTACGATACCGTCCCTCCCCAATGGAACATGTGGCTCAGGAGAACACGCAACACCCCGCCCACTCTTGAAGAGTTGATCAATGATCAGGTTAGACAACAGAAGATCAAGATTCTTGCACAGGCTGCCGACGAGCAATGGACAGCTGAGAAGCTCCGTTTGGAAAATGAGCAACGCATGAAGCTTGACGCCGAGATAGACCGAGCTAAACGTGAAGCTGATGAATTTGAAAAGATGAGACAGTCCAGGTTAAAAGCTGAGAAGCCAGCGACTGATCCGTGGGCGGATGCTGATGCCTCAAAGAATGACAACCCCATCAAGGCGGCGTCATTTCAACCGCAACAGAAGGTTGAAACCCCATGGGCTAGCGCTGACGAATCGAAAGGCTCAGATCCCATCGAGTCAGCAACGTTCAAACCCCGAAAATAACTAATATTTATTCATGTACATACAATTTGAGCTTCTGCTTGACCACGTCCACTAGCTGGTCGCTGTAGCGCTCAAGCAATTCGGTGGCAGTGATGCCATCACCATGCTTGCCGTTGAGATCAATCTTCCTGAGTGCAGTGGCATTTTCTTTTTCGCCGTCAATTATAGTCAACAACTCTACCACCTCATTGCGAAGCTTCTGTTTATCGGTTACACTAAGCTTCTCATTGGGGAGCCTAGACTTGATAATAGTCAAATATGCAATGGACCTGTCCAACAAGTCAGTCTCGGCATTTGCAGCTCGACCAATGGCAAGTCCAGTGGTACTAGTTTTACGTTGGAGCCGAGAAAACTCGACCAGCGGCTTGCGGCTTATTCCCTTCGGCAGACTCGTTAACGAATTCATGCGAGATGGCGATGCTGGAGGACGGGATGGCGACCGTGACCTGGACGGAGATGCTGCCCGCGAAGAAGGACAAAGATTGACATGGGGCTTCTGAAGCAGAGGTGGGTCACTTGTTTTGCCATCTGCCTTTTTGCGGGCTTCGATGCGCTTGAGAGTAGCGCTGCTTAGTTTGGGACTAATGGTACGGCTCTCCTCCGTGTCGATGATATTTCTCCTCTTCCCGGGAGAGGCAGGTGTCACCGTTGTGGGAACAATCTTTCGGGTGACCTTAGAGTAAAGCGGTAACGCATCGGGGCTAGGGGCAGGTACAACGTCATCCAGTTCGCAAGTAGGGGTACTGATTGCAGCCAACGACCATTTAAACATACAACCATTAGAGCCAACCGAGTGAATAAGACCTTTTTCTCCAAAAAGAGCTATTATGTTTTCCAGGTGGCCCCATGCCACGCTCAATGGCTTGCCGGAGGAGTACTTAAATGTGCGGAGAGATTTGTCGGAACTTGCAACAATAATCACATCATCTTGGACAAGAAAGTTATCCACCATGAGCGACTCATTGGTACGGTCATCGAACAACTTAAGACTTCGACAACAC
Source organism: Danielozyma ontarioensis (assembly GCA_003706395.2). Classification (NCBI taxonomy): domain Eukaryota; kingdom Fungi; phylum Ascomycota; class Pichiomycetes; order Serinales; family Debaryomycetaceae; genus Danielozyma; species Danielozyma ontarioensis. Next base: position 176,940 of record PPLF02000006.1, read on the forward strand.
TCATAGTTATCTTTTACCAGATAAAATAGAAGGTTTTTGTCAGTGGTCGAGACGATAAGATTTTCATTCCAGATCCTCATGCTCGTAGGGCTATTCTTGAAGCTAATGATGCGTTCCTGGTGGACGGTTATGGACTTCCCGACTTCAAACTTGTGAACAGACACCGTACGGTCTTGAGAACAAACAAATAATCTGTTGTCGTAGAAAAGTAAGTCTAGAAGGTTACCTGAGTGGGTGGGAAGAGTCTGAAATACGTCCCATTCTACCCCGGACTTGTGAAAAATCTGTATCATTCGATCACGAGAAATGCTGGAGCAAAAGCTGGTGGAACCAAGCTCAAAGAATACAATACCATTCACGGCCGACAGATGGGCCTTGGTTTGATAGACAACCGCTCTAGTATCGTCTAAAACGTAAATTTGACCCAACTTGTCACCGAGAAACAAGCAGCCATCAGCCTCTTCCACTGCAGTGAGAGTATTTTGGACCTCATCAGTGGTCGGGAGTGAGAACGAATACATGCTGTGAATGGTGTTATCGTCCGCTGCTCTGATTATCCCGTCGTGAGAGAAGGCAATGATGTTATGAGAGAAGGTCTGCTTGACACCAGCCAAGCCATTGAGCAATGAATGTACCACCACCTTTCGTTCTCCGGTGAATTTGTTGTACACGACAATTTCTTCGGTGCTAGAAAGGTAGATGAGGGTGGAGCTATCAACAGTTCTCATGCTTATGATTTGAAAGTGTGAGTGGTTTTCGCTGTCCATACTAGTCCCAAAAAGCAGACTCAACTTATTGGGTGAAGATGGGGCGCTCACCAGCTGCACCTGCTTAAGTTGGCTTATGGAATAGGACAGTAAGCTGGTACCTTTGCTAGAGAGCCAGATGGCATCAAGCTCATAGTCGACAAGTACTCCATTGAACTCGCACAGTGGAGACTCGAGTGACACCAACTTGAGAGCGTTGAAGTCGAGTTTGAGCAAAAGCAACTGGTTCTGGGAAGTAGTGATGAGGAGTTCGTCGTCATTGAGAGGACTCACGCTGGTGAAGTCAGAGTGAATTAGGGACCCAAGCACCACATTCTTACCCTTGAGAGCCACTATCTTGGACGGCGTGGAGTCATCCTCAATTACCCATACCTTGATAATCCGAAGACCAATAGTAACAATATACGATTCGTGCCAGAGTAAAGCGTTGATCACCGACGAGCACTTATTTGCAGCATATAGCACCACATTTGAAGTAGACAATCTCCACACGTTGAGGTATCCGTCGTTCACTATTCCAAGTGAACAGAAGCTCTTGGAGTCGGGAGAGAAATTGACGGCGCTTATACCAAAGGTGTGTTCGTAAATGAATGCCACGGGCGTGTTGCAAGAATCCGGTGCTAATGAGAAGAGGAGAATACGAGGCTGATATCCTGTCTCCCCAACTGCAAGTAGCTTTCCGTTGGGGGAAAGTGTCAAACAGCTTATTGAGCGAACACGATCCTTAAGCTTGGAAGCCGACTCCTTCGGCGTCTCATTAGCCGTTCCGACCACAATAGGGTGATTGGTGGGAAATCCAAATGAGTCCCTCTTGATATCCACCAGCGGTGACAAAAGCTCGTGGGCCATATTTAGATATGCATTGGCACCAGACTGGGTATCTATAGTAGATATTCCACTGACATTGGCACAGAAGAACCTCTGATTGACTATAGAACCAGTCTCCACATCAATAGAGCATACCACTACGCCACCACTGGCGGTGTATGCTAGAGTATTCTTTTCCGTACAAAAGGTCTGTGGAGATCTGGAGGATGTCCCCAAGATGGTTTTCATTTCCAACTGTGCTCCTTCATGTTCTCCCATAGCTAACAGATAGGCGGTATCCAGGATCTGGAGATGTAAACAATTCATGTGCAGGAAAACGATGCCGCTTTCTTACCTCTCACCATATGGTGCAAGAAATATCGTTATCTCTAGAGGAGACAAACAAGCTACGTTTGACCATAGGACTCAAGCCAATACCAGTGGATGCTAAAAAGCCCTCTCCTGCTTCCCAACATCCCAAAACCGAACTATCAATAGATGAAACCAATAAGCTTCGACTATCTCTTGGACTCAAGCCTATATCTGCGGACTTGCCACCAAGCTCGGTGGCAACGAAGGAACCCACAGCTGAGCAACCAAAGACAGAAGATCGCGAGGCTCCGACCAAACGTAGAAGTGCCAAACTACTCTGGGATGAAGAGACTTCAACGGATGATTGGTTGAGCCAAGTGGGAAGAAAACCTCGAGTGGAACTTGCACTGAAAGAGACGGTAAATCCAGATGAAGGAGAGGCCGCTCCAGAGATCCGAATTGCACACGGTTCCAGTGAGTTACTGCAGCTACAGACCGGGATCCTCACCCTCACAGATACTGGGCTCGAAGATGATGATGAGCTCAGCAATGATGTCCTCACATCGCAATCAAAGCTCAAGCATCAACTCAAGGAGAAACAGAAGGCAGATTACATTAAGCACGTCGGTAGGTATCCAAGGCTAGAGGGTGATGAAGAGAGCGATTCTGAAGAGGCCACAGACGTGGTGATGAGTGGAGCTACCATCGTTGTATCTAAGCCGCCGGAGTATACGCAGGAGAGCAAATCTGGTGGTATGTTAGTTGATGGACTCTTTGATATAGAGGAGGAAGAGATCAAGAGTGACTATAGTAAGAGGAAAGTCAAAATGAAGAAGATGAAAAAGAAGCCACAAGCCAACACGAGGTTGCATGTGGAGGAGGGTCCGTTGATAGCAGCGAAGTTAGAGGCTGATGACGACGAGGCCGCAGAAAACGAATTGGATGGTCTACTAGCCATAAAACGAAGGCACAAGCAGTCGCGCAGGGCCGGCTTGACCCCCGAGCAGATTGCACTGGAGATTGAACAGTACAAATCATGGGAGATGGCGGCAGACGTGGAGTCGCGAGCTCAAACTGGCACTCTTGTATTCGATGGAACGTCTGAATTTCTTAATTCTATAGCCTCTAGACTGGAAACGCCTAAAGAGGTGAAAGCAGAGCCGCTTGTGATAAAACAAGAGCCGACGGAGGTGAAGACAGAGCCAAGGGAGGTGAAGACAAAACCAACTAAAGTGAAGACAGAGCCCATGGAGAATATTGCCCACCCCATTCATGTCAATACGGAGCCCTCTTTCATTAAGAAAGAGGACGATCATCTAGTCAGCGACACTATTGCCTCTCACTCAACTCCCGAATTTAACGGTATCGCGTCTACCCTCAAATATCTACAGCTGCAAAACATCATCCAGCGACAAGACTTGCAAGTTCAGGAACAACAGCGCAAGCAACGGGAAGCAATCAAGCAAGCCGAGTTTTTCAAAATCAACAAATCTATCCACGAGCGTCTTGCCCGCGAAGAGTTAGAGGCCGAGCGTGGGTTTATGAATTTACCTCGAGATGAGCGTGAGCAAAGAATTCAGCAGCGACTTGATGAGCGACTCAAGCAGAATAATCTCGTTCCTCCTCCTTCTGCACTGGCCAAGCTCTCCAATGAATATCAACCGCAAGTGAGACTCCAATACCGGGATGAACAAGGCAATGAGCTCAACACTAAAGAAGCATTTAAGTTCCTATCTCATAAGTTTCACGGAGTTGATGCTGGTAGGGGTCGTGTGGAGAAGAAGCTTAAACGTATGCACCAGAAGCTGCTGCAGAAGCTGGGCGAAGCCCATCGTATTCTATAGACGCTATATTAGTTCGTAAATATCGATCCGATCTCGGCGCATATTAAAAAAAATATCCTGTCAAAACGCACAAGTAGGAGAAGTCACATCCATTACTAATTCTTTTTTGTTTTACTACATCCTATCATTCCCTTTTATAATCTTTATCAAGCTAGTTTTTCTCCTAGCTCTCTTGGCTCGAAATAATGTCTAGTGAGGTAATACTAGGAATAGAGGGCATGACCTGTGGTGCTTGTACGGCATCAGTTACGGAAGCAGTGGAGAAGATTTCTGGAGTCAAGGAGGTGACTGTTTCGCTAATAACAGAAGAGGCCAAGGTGATTTATGAGTCTTCGAAGGTTCGCCCTGAAATCATTGTACAAGCAATTGAGGATTGTGGATTTGACGCCCACGTTCAAAAAGAATCTAAGCTGAGGACTCTGGCTACCTCGGTTGCCCATACGGTAGTTGAAATACAGGGGATGACGTGCGGTTCATGTCTGGCTTCTATCACGGAAGCGTTAGAAAAGGTGGATGGGATATCCGAAGTGTCGATTTCCCTCTTGACTTCTAGTGGCTCCATTGTCCATAACACGAGTATTTCTGCTGATATGATCAAAGAGATAATCGAAGAATGTGGTTTCGACGTTTCTGATATCAAGACCACTGTCAAAAATGATAACACAGCTCTTACAACTATAGTTTCTATTCAAGGAATGACTTGTGGAGCATGCTCGGCCTCTATCACAGAAGCAGTGCAACAGTTGAATGGAGTTCAGGATGTTTCCGTTTCCCTCATCACCGAAGAAGCTTCCGTGACCCATAGCGATAGTTTGTCTGCGGATAGTATTATCGAGGCAATAGAGAACTGTGGATTTGATGCCCAAATCAAATCTACAAATCTGGCTACTCGAAGTGCTGCTGTATACACCAACGAGGAAGACGAAACCAGTCTTCAGATCTTTGGCATAAAAGAAAACACTGACATAGTGGACCTACAGTACAATATAGAGGCGTTGCTTAACAGTCTTCCGGGAGTGCTACATTTCTATTTGGCACTCAAGTCTGGTGTCACTGAGGGACCAATGATTACTGATCCAAATTCCTTCGGCATCCAAGCAATCCGGTCTAATGAAACTGACATTCATAACGAGAACCTTATTGATGAGTTGACAGTGGAGTACCGACCTAGTCTACTTGGGGTCCGTGTCCTTGTTGATGCATTGAACAATCTCAATCCTGAAATCTCTTTCTTGGTGATTAATTCCGTTGATCAATCTTCGTCGTCTCAGCTCAAACTATTGTCAAGGGTCAAGGATATCCAGTATTGGAAATCTAACTTTTTCAAGGCTGTCTGTTTTGGTATTCCGGTGCTTGTGCTAACTCATACTGAACAACTATCATTTTGGCGTAAGAAGATGCTCTTTCCAGGATTCTACGTGGTTACACTAATTGAGTTCATTCTCACGACCCATATTCAATTTAATCTTGGCCTGGTTTTTCTTAAAAAGTTTTCTCTGTTTGTCAAATTAGGTGGTCGCAACGCCACCATGGACGTCTTGGTATGCATATCTACCATGATCTCATACTTGTTTTCAGTTTTTGCAATTATCCTCAGTGTTTGGAGAGGTCAAACCAACAGTCCTCCTAAGGTTCTCTTTGACACATCCACTATGCTAATTACCTTTATCTCACTCGGAAAGTGGTTAGAAAATACGGCAAAGGGTGCCACCTCGACCGCTCTTTCTAAACTTCTCTCCCTCACCCCAACAAGTTGTACTATTATTGATAATGTTTCCGATTATGACAAGTTTATGCAAGAATCAGAAGAAAAGAATAAGATTGTGGACATTGCCACGCGTACTATCAGCATTGATCTAATTCAAACTGACGATATTGCTGTTGTACTTCCTGGAGGTAAAGTTCCCGCTGATGGAATAATAGTTTATGGTCTGAGTGAAATCGATGAATCTTTTGTCACCGGTGAGTCATTGCCCGTCTTTAAAAAGCGTGGTGATGCCGTCATTGGTGGCTCCATAAACGGACCTGATGTTATTCACATAAAGGTTGTTCGCTCCGGAAAGAAGTCTCAATTGCAACAAATTATTAATTTGGTGAAAGAATCTCAAATCAACAAGGCTCCCGTGCAAAGGTATGCCGATTACATTGCAGCTCGCTTTGTCCCAGCAGTTCTCTTGTTGGCTACCGTGACTTTTATCTTTTGGATTGTGCTCTGCTACGTTATTCACTCCAAAAACTTACCAATGCTTTTTAACAAGGAAGAGAATGGCAAATTTTTCGTTTGTCTCAAGCTTGCTATCTCGGTGATAGTGGTTGCATGTCCATGTGCACTCGGATTGGCAGCCCCTACTGCGGTAATGGTGGGCACCGGTGTTGGAGCGTCTCATGGTGTTCTCATTAAAGGTGGTGACATACTTGAAAAAGCCAACTCGGTGAAAGTCATATTGTTTGATAAGACAGGCACTCTTACTACCGGAAATATGAAAGTGGTGAGCTCTAAGATAATCCTTCACGGAACTTTGACAACGGATGACTGGTGGAGCCTTCTGGGATCGGTGGAAAGTAATTCTGAGCATCCCATTGGAAGAGCCATTTGTCAAAAGGCAAGGGCCGAAATGGGGTTGAACTTTGAGGAAGATGTGTTTTCCACATCTATTGGTGAGTTCAAAGCTCTCGCCGGTCTTGGAATCAAAGCCGAGGTTCAATTGACCAATAAAACATTGCATAAGGTGTTTCTTGGTAACGACCATATGATTTCTGAGATGTTTCCACATTTAAAAAATACACTAGAGAGAATCTTGTCCACCAACTTAAAAAGTTCTGTCAACAGCTTGGCCCATGTTATCATTGACGGTGAATATAGTGGGTACTTTGAGTTGAATGATGCCATCAAACCACTCACCAAAGAAGTTTTGCATTATCTCACCTTTGAGGAAAACTACGTGGTTGGGATTGTCACTGGCGATAGCACTGCTGTGGCAAATCTGGTGGGGAAAGAACTTGGCGTCAGTGAAGACAACATTTTTAGTGAAGTTTCTCCGGTTGACAAAGACAAGGTCATCACCGGAATCAAGACTCGATTTGGATCTGACGTCGGGGTCGCATTTGTGGGCGATGGTATCAATGATGCACCTGCCCTTGCTCAGGCTGACATTGGTATTGCCATCAGCTCTGGAACGGATATTGCAATTGAGTCTGCTGATATTGTGCTAATGGACAATGGCAAGAGCAACGATTTGTTTGGGGTGTTGACGGCATTGAAGCTAAGTCAAGCCACGTTTGGTCGCTTGAAATTGAACTTCATTTGGGCAGCCATCTACAATATTATCATGCTTCCTTTTGCCATGGGTTGTTTCTTGCCATTCAACATCATGCTCCCACCAGTTGCGGCTGGATTTTCCATGACCCTTAGTTCGATGAGTGTGGTTGTAAGCTCACTCATGCTAAAGAGCTGGAAACCACCCAAATTGAGCCGCCGGAAGCTAGACTTGGAAAGCGAAATTGGTATCAACGATGGAATTTCTCTCAAGTCTTCAAGTCTAGAAGATTTTGAGTTGTTCAGAAGAGGGGGACGCCAGTTTCGTCTCACTCGGAGCCGTCGATGGTTGAACTCTATTCAAAATTGGAGCCGCAACAATGTGCGCTTGGGCAGACGCAGCGCGGAGTATGAATTGGTTCGTTAGTCAAACCTCCGTGCCGCGCAGCTTTGTGTCACTTTGCACGCTCGAACTCCCCACCTTCACTGGTTTTCTACTTATCTCCTCAACGAATTGATGATTATAGATTAAACACATATAGTATATGGATGTGATTATATCTGTAACTTCCCTTATGGGGTCTAGGCAAAAGAAGCGTAACGTAAATCCAGTAATTGCTGTAATTCTGCAAGAATATGCTAAAATCTGTCAAATTTTTGAAAGTACAGAAACGATTGAGGGACGTAAAGATAGCATTTGAAATACTATTTAAACGACCCGTCAAGCTTGACCAGCAGCATCAAGGATGAAAGGTCTTACCATGGGTTGCTTGTTGCTCAGCTTTACTGTGAACTGTTTAGTGATACCCACTTTAGATGAAGAGGAAGGCTCAATTTCCTCCAATATTGTCCAGGAAATTATCAGATCCTCTACAAATGGCCACAAACTTAACGGCGCCTACAACTTAAAATCACGGGAAGTGAATATTGCCAAAAGTGCCAGAGAGTCTCGATCAGTGGAGAAGTTGGTCGTACCACTTTTCAACATGGATCAATTGAACAGCAATTTCTCAGATGACGAGAAGTTGAAAATTGGTGCCAGCGACAATTCAAGTTCTGACTCAGATGATGCTTACGATTCGGAATCCGATTGTGAAGATTTCACTCCTACTGAAAATTCTGACTTATGATTGAAGAGTGACCTTGTTTGCTGGCAAGCACCGTTGAAGATGAGCCACGCGGAAAGGATGCTGCACTCTACCAAATAAGGAAGGTCAAGGTGCATGTAAATAACCCAAAACAAAATAAAAATAATCGGAGTTATGTAATCAGCAATGAGCACTTCTCTTCAGCAGCATGTACGAATAAATCGTAATACAAAATTACAATGAAAAATAAAGCTTTGAATCACTCCAATTCAATTATATAACTGAAGACACTAAAATTACACAATATAGAACACCATGGAGGTTGACTTACAAAGCCAACAAAGCACCGACCAAAGCGGCACCACCAACAGCGAATTGCTTAGCAGCAGAACCCTCGTAGACAGAAGAAACGTTAGCAGCGGAAGTGTAGTTAGAAGCAGCAACAGTGGAAGAAGAGTGAGCTGGGCAGTCAGTAACGGTGGAAGCACAGTCAGTCACGGTAACCAAGGTAGAAGAAACATCGGTCTCGGTGGTGGTGGCGGCGTTGACAGCAGCGGCAGCGATAGCGAAAAGGGTAACAGTGGAGAATTGCATTATTGAACGAGAGACAAGTAGTTGGTTGATGAAGAAAAGAAGAAAAGAAAAATTTAGGCAGTACGGAAGCTGGCCTTTTATATTCAAATTGGAGCCATTCTCGGGTTCTGCATTTGCTTATCAACTTTGTCTTCATTGTTTGTTTGGGTGACGGAATGGTGAAGAGCCTACAGACGAGAGGGCGGCATAGTCCGTATTTGGGGTTGCCCGCATGCACCAACCCCGATTTAGGAAGGTGTCCTGCACGCGCATTCTGAAGTGGTATTAGTTGCCAAAACAAACCATGGACAAATGCTCGACTCGGCCAGTTTGGTTCTGGATCCAGACAAGGCGTCCCAGTTGGCTTCAGCCTTGTAGCTGAAGCATGAGAAAATGCACTTACGTTAAGGGTTTCTACATCGTTAACATGACAAAGGTGAGTCAAGTGTTCTGTGCATCGATCTGGTTTTCGCTGGTCGAGTTGATGTGATCCAGCTTAGCCAGTTCCTGACCAGCTTCTTGGCTCAATGTGTCAAGTCCAGCAAAGCTGGCCATCCCAAACGGGAAACTGAGTTTCCCAATGGGTAATGCGCACCGCTTGTCTAGACTTGCATAAAAGCTTTTTTCCTCTAGTATATACAAACAAAAGAAAGCGAGTACTGAAATTACCAATATGGTGGTAAATGTGAGACCTACAAGACCTACGTTCAAAGTGCTGCAATAATTGCAAATGAGTATGTATGCTGGGTCAAGATGTAGTAGTATGTACTAATCAAGTCTGTTGACGTTTTTACGGGAGTACCAATTGACAAAGTCCCTAAGCCCGGATCTGATTCTGCGGTTATCTTTATTTGGCAAGGCAACAGATACCACCTTCATTAGTTTATCCACTTCCTTCTGATTGACATTGGGCAAGGAGGAAACCACCCCCGTGAGCCATTGAAGGGCAATTGATTGATCTGGAACCACCGTTAAAATCTTTAAGAGCAAGTCATTGGCATCTTGTTGAATATCGGCTTGAAATTTGAAGATCAATCCACCTAGAAGCACCTTAAAGAGCTCTCCACCATTGTTCTCTTTGACAAGAAATGTTTGTATGGAGTTTTGAATATGGACAGGATTCTCGTCAAAGAATGAAATTGGGGGATATGGAAATCCCCATGAAACAAGATCAATCAAGAAGTGTAGTGTGGACATTAACGGCTCAATTTCCTCAATCTTACTCAAGGTAAGAATACTGGCCTCCAATACGGACTTGAGAAGATCATCATTGGGGATGAATTTAAATGGATAAAACATCAAGAGATCGGTTGCCATTCTGAAGAAATCTTCAACCACGTCGGGAATCTCTTTAATTTGGTCACTATGATGGGCTTGAACAAGATTGAAAAAGGATGAGCATTGAGTAAGGCCAAACTTGTAGATTTCATCCTTCACCTGTTGACTGGAATACTCGTCGGCAAATTCTCGAATCACTATCCCACTCACCCACAAATAACATCCAAATGTAGTTTGTTGGAAACCTTGGTGTAAAATGGTAACAATTTGTTCTAGGATGGGGCTGAGGAAGGTAGAAAAGCTCTGGATTGCACTTTTAATCACCTTTAGTCCACGCTCACTGATCTTGAGCGACGAACCATATCTGTCGAGTACGAGCGGGATAACAGGCCATATCTCGTTTATGAACAAAGTGTTGATGGGATATTCGCTTGCGTCAAAATCACTACACTTCAAAATTCCGATGAAAGTGGAAAGGATCTCAAGTTGATCACCAATGGACGAAATGACTTCGTCGGATTCGGGGGCCTGTCCCAATTTAGATAGCGTATCTAAAGTTGGAGAAATGAACATTTTCGTAGTCTTGTACATGGAGTCCGTAGGGGTTTGCTTCAACACATGTGCAAGTCCATCTATCAACTTGAAGGTAGAGTCAATATCAAGCTGGTCCCTCACTTGGCCATAGAGTAGATACAATTGCTCGAGGTAGCTGAGTAGCAACTTAGAGCAATCTTGACAGAAAAACATGAGGGCGTGGGAAGCTGCCATCACGATATCCTTATCCTTGCCGGCAACTTCAAAGCCCTTGATGATGTAATTAAGTTGAGGCTCGAGAAATTCGGCATGTTGAGCTGTCCATGAAGTGTATCTTCCCAAAACCAAGGTGGCAGCATATCGGACTTTGGGATGCTCAGGCAACTGGACCAAGAAGTTCATAATCACTGGAAGCATTTGCTTCTCCTTTAATGGCACTTCCTTGGCCATAGTTCGCATGGAAAATAGGGGTGCCTCCAAGTATTGCCAATCTGATTTATTCTCCTTGATAAAGTTTTGAATTTGGTCAAATGGAATGGAGAGGGCCTTGGTGGCACCAACAACTGCACAACAATCCTTGAGGACGTCACCCATTTCGTAACGAAAATCTTTAAATTTATCTTCCTGTTCTTTGTCACCATTGAAAAGATCGTCCGTGGAAGTGATGGGGTATGTCAAATGCTTAATGATCACCACAATAAGGCGGCAGTAAAGATCGCTAAACAGAGCTTTGGACTCTTGGAACTTCGGGAGGGTAATAAGTTGTTTGAGTTGATACCAGAAGTAAAAAGTATACTTGACAACATCGAGATCATCATCGTTGGAAGTACAATCAAGTAGAATTTCAACCAACGGCATGAAATGACCTGGATTCCTAGCAATGAGAACGTGCCAGGACTCGCCCGCTTCCACAAAGAGCCTGGTCAATCCTGAGAAGATTTCGGGATCTTCAAACTTGCCTGATTGCTTCATATATGTATGAACTTCGATGAGTTTTTGATAGAGTGCATCGATAAGTTGATAGTTTTCGATATCTCTGGTCTCCCTCAAAATCGTACATAGACACTCAACAGCACGATCAAACGTGACATCATCGTTGAGACTAGTAAATATCAAATTGGTGAGAATAGTGACTTGTAAGATGTCTTCAATGGGGCACTCCTTGATCCAACTATTGAGACAATCTAAAATCAAGGAATTGTAAATTTCACCGGCTATCTTGGATAGAAACATAATCACCAGTTCCACTTTATTGGTTATGAGTTCTTGGGTCCTGGTATTGAATTCAGTATCAGTCAATGAAGTCTTTTTCACATCACTGAGCTCCTCGGGTAACACCTTCAAAAATTCAAGAAGGCAACGTAAATTTCCCTGATCTGCTGAGAACGCTGCAAGTATTTCATCCATGGCATTGTTCCAGTTCAAATACTGTAAAGCAAGTTGTGATAATGCAATGGAAAGTTGAGTTCTGATTAGCTTTTCTGCTCCACTGGTACCTCCATATCTCAAGGTGAGTTGAATGATTGAGTTCTTCAAATTGAACAATGTTGATTGATCGTCATTCAATTGTAAAAAATCATATGTGACCTTTGATCTGAGTGTTTGAGCGGCAAAAATCTTGATCTCTTGAGACAGAGAGTCATCGCTTAAAATGTCATGAGTTATTTGCCATGCCTGCTGGGATTTTTGAAATGATTCAAGAAAGTGGGTAGCCTCCTTTTTAACCTTGGCGTCACCCGCCGAATACATCGTCGCTAGCGCCTTCTGAATATTATCAACATCCATGATGGTAGATCTAGGAAAAATTTATTGAGATCAATCACAAAGATGGAGTTTGACGGTGAATTCTGCAGTGGTAAAAGATGAAGTAGCCAAATTCGAACGGTACGGCCTTTCAGTATGAGCTAGTCTCAATTTTTTTTTATTCCGGTTTGTTTGGTTTCTTTTTTTCTTTTTTTTTTTTTGGACACGAAATTCCCTACGTGTATCATTCCTTCGTTTATCCACTACATTTCTAAAGCTATAATGTCTAGACCTCTCGTGATTTCAGGCCCAAGTGGTACTGGTAAGTCTACTCTCCTCAAAAGATTGTTAGCTGAATACCCTGACAAGTTTGGATTTTCTGTTTCTAACACCACCAGACAACCTCGTGTCGGAGAGGTTGATGGGGTTGACTACCATTTCACCAAGGTTGAAGACTTCAAGAAGATGATCGAGGAGAAGAAGTTCGTGGAGTGGGCCCAATTTTCTGGAAACTACTACGGAACCTCTATCAAGGCTGTTGAAGATGTTGCCAAGCAGAACAAGATCTGTATTTTGGATATTGACATGCAAGGGGTGAAGTCTGTGAAGCAAACCAACTTGAATGCCCGTTACTTATTCCTCAGTCCTCCATCAATTGAGGCATTGAGAGAGCGTTTGGAAAACAGAGGGACCGAGACTCCTGAATCTCTTGAGAAGAGAATCAGTGCTGCAGCTGCTGAAATGGAGTACGCAAAGACCGGTGCTCATGACAAGATCGTGGTTAACGATGATCTCGAGACTGCTTACAAGGAGTTTAAGGAGTTCATCCTCGAAGACAATTGAAGCACCTTTTCAAGTCATTTGTGGGATAAGTTGCATTTTTGATGCTGCACTCCCATGAAGTGATCTCCCTCGGTGTTGCTGCTCTCATTCTTTCATACAATGACTTCTCACTAATACCCAGGCCGTTGTGCGTTTTTACCTTATTAGGCCCTAGGTAATAACTTTTAAGCGTACTTCTCTATAGACTACCTTTTTTTTTCATAGAAATACTTTTTCTCTGGACTCCACAATAAAATTGAGAAATCGTACTACTCAAAACGTCATGTCAAAACTTCCCTCGTCATTTGACGGCGTCGAGCACGATGAAGAGTATGTTATTCTGCATTTAGAGTATGATTGTGGTACTAACATTCAGGGAAATGGATATTCTTCAAAAGATGTGGTACAGAAGCAAACAGCAACCACTTGTTCCTATCGGATGTCTTGCTACCACGGGAGCCATCATTCTAGCCACCAAGTCTATTCGTCGCGGAGATCGTATCAAGACTCAGAAGTACTTCAGATATCGTATCGGATTTCAACTAGCCACTTTGGTTGCCTTGGTTATTGGTGGTTGGTACTACAAGACTGAAAGTGTTGCCGAGAAGAAGACCAGGGAAGATCGGTTGAGGGAGAAGGCCAAATTGAGGGAAAAGCTATGGATCGAAGAATTGGAGCGTCGTGATGAACTTACCAAGCTTCGTAGGAAACGTTTAGAGGAGAGTAAGAAAGAACTTCTTGCGGCTGCTCAGCATGGATTCCACGAAAAGGAACTCACACCTGAAGAAATGAAGAAACGTGATGAAGCCATCAAGAAGAAGAACAAGGAACTTGAAGAAATCATCAGGAAGAAAGAGCAAGAACTTTCTAAGTAAGAGCCATGTCATCGTACTCCAGTCCTCGAAACCTTCAAAGGTGATATGTACATTTTTGTAAATACGAATATTACGAAAACTCAATCATGGAGTCATTAACATAGTCAAGTATGGTGTCGATGTCAATATTGGCGTCAACGTGAATGCAAGTGTATGGAGCATTGTATGACGTGATGAATGGCAAGGACAGGGATTTGAGCTTCCCGCGAATCCCGACGAGTCCTCCTGCTCGCTTATAGGGAGAGAACCCGGGAACCAACAGCGAGACCTTAGTAGTGAAGTTGGACAATTGGTGAGCTTTGTTTTTTATGGCATCGAGATCAACGGGTAAAAATGTGCTTGAATGAATTGTTAATCCAAGGTCCACTGATTTTGGCCCACTGAGTAGGACAGTAGTGTCTTCTAACGATGCTATAACATAGTCAAGTCCCCAATCGGAGATTGAGATGAGTTCATGAGCATTTCGGGTATCCAATGCAACAAGTGTTGTTGGGCTCAATTCTTTAATTATTGACACTACGTCTTCCACGGGCACAAGAGTTCCAGACTCCTTGTGAACGTAATCAACGACTACGAGATCGTAGAGGAAAAAGCCGATTTTTGTAGCAATCTCATCGAGAAAGTCAGCGGACTCAGGATCAAACGGAAGATTGTGATCATGACTTTCCTCACAGTTGACAAAAAGACGGTTTACCAACGGAAGATCGTCCCACACAAGCGGTGATTCGAGAAGTCCGAGCTTAGTATTTTTGCACCCACCAAAAAAGCTTACCACATCCTCCATCAAGGTAATGGAACACGTTGTATTCTGATCAGGTACCTTTGGCTGGCGCAGTGAGATTTTGGGTGCGCCTAATACCATCCTGGAGGCAGGTGTGTTTGTGAGAAGAGCTTGAGTTGTGGCCAATGCACTGGAATGATTAGATGACCGGAGCGAGTGAGGAAAGCTCTGAGAACTATCCTCAGTTGCTTTGAAGTAAGATGCACGTTCCACCCGGGGTAGCATAGGGAATTCTGGTTGCATTTGGGATCTAGCTCGGTGCTGAAGATGGCTGTTAAATAGCTGGAGTCTTTCGAGTGCACTCATTTTTATGAAGTTTCTTTCTTTGAATAGCGAAGAGACTTCTTTAATTTCAGGCAAGCTAAAAGGATTTCCTATAGAGTTTAAGTTCCCAGCAAGCCACTTGTAGGGTGTAGTGGTACTTTATATCAGAGTTGATGGGAACTGGAAATTTTTCATTTGGTCATGCCACGTGACGTGCTGCGAAAAGGCTACAGTTATCAAAAGGAAAATGTATATATTCAATTTTCCGAACCAACGACCTGGTATTCCTTGAAAAAAGTGTAGAGATCATCCATCATATCGGTGATTCCGTGATTTCCACTAGCTTCATTGGCGTTGATGTTATTGGAATAGACTGCTTGCACTAGTGATTGGATTTTAATTAGTCCTTCCTTGGCCACAAGATCACCAAGGATTTTGATTAGCGACGGCGAAAAGTCACAGTACCAGCGGTGGTTCCATACCAAGAGTTTGATACAACTTTCCAAGATTTTCTCATTGAGCTGGTTGACAATCTTGGTATAATTGTGCGTGTAGGAAGGAGAATCGCCTTGGCCAGATGTCGAATTCTTAGATAAGATCTTGGACCTTTCCATCTGATAATATTTGAGAATCTCTCGTTGCGACCGAGCGGAAAATCTGCCACTCAATGCATTAGCAAAAGCAACCGATCCCTCTTTGAAGTGTTTGAGACGGTAAGCAATAAGGCCGAGGATTTCCCACTCGAGGGTGGTTTTCTTATATTCCATCTGTTGGGCTTGGAAATGAACGTATTCCGCTTGCCAGATGGTGTATGCCCTCAAATCTTCGTATAACAACATGAATAAATTATCCAACCACCGCTCACACAATCTTTTCTTCTTGAATTCGTTCTCGAGGTCCTCACTTTCATCCGCGCCATCCAATTTTGACTCCACCTTTCTGGGTGACTTGACGGCAGTGGTAGATGAATTATCGTGGGTGGTTCCATTCTCTGGAGTCTGCGCACCATTGATTGATAATGTGGAACTCTTTCTGCCATGACTGCTGTTGATCTTGTCCTTACGGTATTCCTCCTCCATGACAAACACCTTGGCCCGGTATTTCAACAAAGACTCCCATCCGGTCTTCATCACAATCTCTGTCAACAAGTCATATGCCTTGGCGAAGGTAGATTTGAGATTAGCAGCTGGAAGATTGGCTAACTGAGGGTCTAAGTTTCTTTGCTCATAGCTGATCTCATTACTCTGTAAATTAGAGACTTCATCAAGAGTAACATCCACTGGAGATGGAAGATGAAGGTCTCCGTTACCACCTCTGAGACCAACAATACGTTTAAGGAAGTATTTTTCCTTGTGGGAGTTCATGGGGCACGAATTTAATGTTAAAAGAGCATTTTCAAAGTCATTCAACTTGGTGTACACCTTGACAAGGGTAGCCCAGGTCTTGAAGTCAGAAGGAGAACTCTGAACTGCTTGTTTAGCTAAGTGTAACGCCAAGTCGTATCTTTTCTTCTCGATACAGAATTCAGCTTGCAAGAGTAGCAAGTCTGAGTCTCGCTTGTCTTCGAGAATCCCCTCGTTCATGAGCTGAACTGCCTTAATTTCTTCATCCTTCAAAAGAAGAACACGAGCAATAAGGGTGATGACAGATGGCTCGCTTTCTCTTATTTTCTCCAACGCAGCAAGGGCCTTGTCGTAGCTCTGGGTTAGTTCAACCACCTTGATAAAACCATCCACAAGATAGTTGGAGAGTAAGGTTGGTTGGGGAATCTCAACATCACATCCCAACTTCGAACCCTCCCAGAATAGTTTTTGAAACCCATCAATGAAGTATTCAAGAAGCTCCTTTGAAGCCTTGCCGTTATTAAAGGGATTAACTTTTCTCACCTCCACGAGTCCTCCCACCTTGTTGGCATCATCCTCATCGCTATCAATCACACATCTGACTATTGAGGACACGAAAGTTTCTAACCATAACTTATCAAGTTCGTCATCACTAATTTTATCATGAATTAATTTTCCATCGTTATTCACAACGACACTCTCAAACTTACCAGGGATGTGAACCGTCACTCTCATATCAACCTTGGAAAATGCATTATAGGTACAGTAAGTTAGCTCGGGGATCTTCCAGTACTTCTTTTCTCCAAACCAGTATTGACTCTTAGACCCAATCAACGTAGCCAAGCTTTGAAGATGTGCGGCAATTGAGGCGGAATTGGAAGTGTCCACTCCTGTAAAGTATAAGAAAGTACCAACTTCAGTGTTTTTCTTTGAAGTTACTGACTGTTTATGGATATTACACAAGTCAGCAGGACCCAAATCGACAAAAGAAGGTAACCTGCTGGTTCTCTCAAGAATCGAAGACCCAGGGGTCTCTTCTTTAGCTCTGAGGTTAGTAATTGGTGTTCAATTGCCTTGAAAAAAACTTTACATACTCAGGAATTGACGACAATGTTGTCTGAAGCATATTATTCCAATGGATAACTGTCAATCTGAATTTGTTCAACTCGGTGATCTGGTGAGTTGTTGTTTTCGTGGAGCGTGCGCCTCGCCGCTGACGTAAGCGTACACCAGGAGAGAATCTTCATCCATTATAAGTATATACTAATTCGGTATCATACACTCATCTACATCAAGAGGTTCTGGCCTTCTTGGCCGAGTTTTCCTCATCAGCCTGTTCTTCGTCGATGGTTTCCCATTCCCTGGCTGTGAGACAGTATTTTTCAGGAGGTAAGTTTAGGCCCCATTTGGGAATTACTGGCGGTAAACTCTTTGTGTTTCTTTCATGGGCTAACTCTAGCATGAGCTCCTTTGGTGGAGCAGGCTTGAATTGATAATTTGATCGAGCTGCAATGGCGAGACGAATGTCGTCCGTGGTAACAGTAGGAACTTGACTCGCGGTAGTGCTTGGATGAGAAGACTTTGCGTGGTCACTGTAGGTGGCCGCATCCTTCAAGATAGATGTTGTGTAGCCTGGAGGTTAGTATTCGAAAGATGATGACAATGTCAGCAGGATTTGATTAAGGTATACATACGGTGAGCAAAATCCATGAGCTGAAGTGGGACATGGTCCTGGTAGTTCTGGATACCCTGAGTGGCAAAAATCAAATGTAGCAAGCGAACATCCCGGGGAACGACACTGGCTTGGGACGCCAGCTTGAGTACGTCCGGGTTTGATGTCCCGTTCAGCAGTTTTAGGGAACTCATGATGTAGTTTATAATACTGGAAGCGCACACCCGTGCACCGCATTACATCATGTCAGTCACTGAGCAGCCAGATGATCTAGAAGTGGACATCCCACCACGATGTGTTGTGCTTGAGCCGTTCGATTTCTTAACGCTGTCGAATGCGCAAGAACGATCATGCTTGTTGATTCTTAATACGTCTGTCAATGAGGTGGAGCTCCCCAAATTATGGAGAAGTACATCTGTGCACATTTGTGCTGACGGAGGAGCTAATCGACTTTTCAACTATTTTGACAATGATAACGATAGAGAGAAATACATTCCTGAATTCATATCTGGTGACTGTGACTCGCTTTTACCGGAGGTGGAGAATTTTTATTCCAAAAAAGGCTCTACCATTATCAAACAGGAAACACAGTACTCTACCGATTTTATGAAATGTGTTCAATTGATGGTTATAAGCTTCGACGACACTCTTCGGAGCCGGCTCCATAATCCCAAAGATATTTCCCCTTACGATGGTTTGAGTGAAATAGCATCCACTGTAAAGTCGATACAGCCAATTCAATTGTATGCGATTGGAGGTATTGGCGGCAGATTTGATCAAACCGTGCATTCCATTCACCAGCTCTACAAGCTCAAAGAAACGTATCCTGCTATACGTTTAATGTTCATAACCAGTGAAGATGTGATATTTCTTCTTCCCAAGGGTGTCAACTACGTCAAGTATCCCAATAAGCACCTCTTTAACAGACACGGTAATGTGCCGACATGCGGGCTATTGCCATTTGGCAACACCATCACCATTAACACTAAGGGGCTTAAATGGGACGTTACCAACTGGAAAAGTAGTTTCCACACTCTGATAAGCTCCAGCAATGGAGTTGTTGGAACCACCGGTTTTGTCGTGGAGGTGTCTGACGACCTAGTGATGAATATAGAGACGGCCTATCTGTAAGGCCATATACGATTATGTAATCTCACTCGAACTTTTTTTTTCTTCCACCTTGATTTTGGTTAGAAAATTCACCATGTTCCTTCGGCTCGTTACAAGGGTTCCACTCATGGGCATCAGAAGCCTAAGTAGTGTGATTCATCCTACAAGAAGTGCATTACCTAAATTCTTGACCCAGGTACCCAGGTTTATCACACCACTTCAAAATATCAGCATTCCAACCATGGCAGTTGAAGAATTACCCGTTCAACCTGAGGTCGATGCAGAAGAGGACAACACCATGCACACAGATTCTGTGTTGAGAAAGAGACGATTGAAAATGAAGAAACATAAGTTAAGAAAGAGAAGAAGAGCTCAGCGGTCGTTAAAGAAGAGATTGGGTAAGATTTAATGCCGCCTTCCGAAAACACCACTCAACTACTAGAGACTGGCACGAACGCCATCATCACTACGTTCTGGCAGATTTGTGTGCTAAGACTTTCTCATGCTTGACATCGATGATACAGAAATATCTCGACTAACCCATTCATAGAACCCCAATCATGTAAATACACATTAAGCGTTAGCAAAGTCGATAGTGTAATACTTGCTGCTGCAAACAGCTTTGTAAATCCATATCTCGTGACGGTAGATTCAAGCTCACTTTTGTAGTTTAAGTTGATGTAGGTGTGTCCCTCGACATACTCGACATAAAAACTAACCACTCATCCATCTTGTGCGGCATGTCTGAAATCACATTTGTTACTGGAAACGCCAACAAACTCAAAGAAGTAATCGCTATCCTAGCAGGAGACTCCGGCTCGTCCAAAGTAGGTGATTATATTATCAAAAATCAATCGTTGGACTTGATTGAAGTTCAAGGAACTTTGGAAGAGGTGACAATTCACAAAGCCAAATCGGCGGCCGAACTCATCGGAGGTCCTGTTCTTGTTGAAGATACATGTCTTGGATACAACGCATTTCATAATCTTCCTGGTCCCTATATCAAGTGGTTTGTGAAGCTGGTGGGACTTGAGGGATTGGTGAAGATGTTGTCAGGATTTGAGGATAGAAGTGCCAATGCCATTTGCACTTTCGGATACTGTGAAGGGCCAGGTAAGGAAGTGAGACTCTTTCAAGGAATCACAAAGGGTACCATTGTCCCAAGCAGAGGACCCACTAACTTTGGGTGGGACTCTATCTTCCAACCAGATGGATTTGATCAGACCTACGCAGAGTTGGATAAATCGGTTAAAAACAGCATCTCCCACAGATTCAGAGCTCTTGACAAGCTCAGGGATTTCTTATTGAGTCAATAGGGTAGGATAATAAATGTATAAATGAGTCAGTATTATATATTTCTTGCTCGTTAATCGTAATGTACCAAGATGTGTAAAACTAATTTGTCCAGGTATGCCTAGGTCACTAGGTCATGAGGGCAAGAATGCAGACTTAGGAGAATATTGTCTTGACTTTTTGCAAAAAACCCTTCTTTTCCGATTTCTTGTCTCCGTGGGATGTAACAGCGATCAAGTTATTGGAGCCACTTCCATTGGATTTGGTTTGCGATACCACATTACCAAAACCCCCTCTACCAACAGAGAAAGACTTGTTAGAGGCAACGGCGTATAGTTCATTTTCCTTTGCTTGGGCCTCGGGAGTGTTAGGGCCATCCACGTCTTGTAACTTACGAGTGAGTTCAGGATCATCGTTAGGAACCATATTACCATAGCCTCCTCTTCCGGTGGTGATCTTACTGGTATGCAACTGAGGGGTGTTGGATCCTTGGGGAGCAAGCTTAGGAGAAGGAATAGAGTCGGAGCTTTGAATGTTTCCTGCTCCGCCACGGCCAGTGGAGTAATAGATCTTCTTTGAGTCATCGGTATTGGAAGTTATGGGTTCGATATCAGGCAGATTAGCAGATGCGGAGACATCCAAATGATTGTCATGAGACGTCTTGTTGACGGATGTCTGAATATTTCCAGCACCGCCTCTACCAGTTGAATAAGCCATAGTTGTTAGTGCAGATGGAAATTGTGGGAACCCCGAGAACAGCGGTGACCGAAGTCGTAGAGTCACGTGCAGAGACAAGAAAAAACTCTGGAGAAACGCCAACCGGAGCGGCGTTGAAGGGGTGCGCAATTCGCAAAACGCCGGATACGCAAATGGCTACCAGAATTTAGTGTATGTAAGGTATAGCGGCATAGTCGTAAAATTTCGTAGGAGTAAACATTTAAATAGCAGATTTGATTTATGAGTTTTTAATGAAGCGGGAGTAGTAGTATGACTTGTTGAAACTTCAGGAAGATGGAGTACGTTGATGGCGAAAGTCTTGCCATTCGCAGCCAGACTCAAATTTTGCGAGAAGACCTTCCATAATTTCATCGCGAGATTGGTGAGACGTTGGTGACTGGAAATTAGATAGAGATGCCTCGGAAACCGAATCTATATCACAGACTATGGATGATGTATCTATGGCATCGCTCGAGTTATGCTTCCGAGGCGTGTCTATAAATGAAACCTTGCGAAGAAGCTGCTTGAAAGCAGGTATAGATTTATGCTTGATTAAATTCTTGGAAGGTGTCCGTATGAATGATGATAGTTTCCTGAGCTTTTTATTAGATGAAGTATGACTGGGGGGTGGTGGAGCAGGAGATTTGGGAACAAACCTATCACTCGATAGATCCATAAACTGGGTTGACAGACTGGACATGCTAATCTTAACAGGAGGCAGAAGGGAGTGACATTGGTAATCATAATCATAGACTTCCAAGCTAGTGAGGTCTGGTTGTTGCTTTCTGCGGAACAAGAAGTTTGTTCTCAGAGTTAGCGAAGTCATGAACAGGGAAGGAGAAGGTAAATTTGAAGATGGATATAAACCAATCTTTGGTTCTGGTAAATCACCGGGCTTACCAGCACCTTTAAAGGGTTCACGCATGAATAACGCGTAAACAATATAATCCCAATACGTAAGGGGCACTGTAGATTAAAGTTCGTATTGGAGAGAAGGTCGATATAACAACCCGTACCCAAAGGAGGTTTTCAAACCGCTTATAAATCTAAATAACCCATCCATTACTATACAATGACGTTCTCCTCAATCTTCTTACAAATTATAAACTTATCCCGAAGTGGGACTCTAAAAATCCAGACCATTGTTCGGAGCCTCTTTGAAAAATGCATATTTTTTTCTTTTGGGAGAATTTCTCGACTAGTTTGTGTGAGACCCCAAGGTGGTTGCATTCGCAACCAATATTCTCAGCCAGCTTTCTCTCCATAAAAACAAACTTTAATTGATCACCTACCGGTAGACATGTCAAAATGGTTCAAGTAACTGCCGAGCGCCTTTTGGATAAGGTACATTGACGCGTCGGTGCCTTTGCCGTTGGAAGATACTTGTTGAGAAGTAGATGGGCTAATCTTTGTGAAGTTGAGAATTATCAGGATTGCATGGTGCAAAGAAGGAAAAAGTGAAAATATAAATAGGACAAGACCACCCGGAATAGGTAGTGCTACCTGATTGTATTGGACCACGATATGCTACTCATAACGCCTGAGATATTTGACACTGTCGGTAATTGTTGCGAATATGTATCAAGAGTTGCAGCGGACATGGTTGACCTAGTCGCTTATGTAGAATGGGGTGAGTGCCACACAATTGCAGTATGTATACTTTTAAAGATGTGACTGGTGAAACATGATGAAGGAGATAAAATTATCAAACACCTTTTGCTGATGCTAATAAAGAAAGACTTTGAGAATCAACTGGTTGTGATGGTACTATGACGAATAACCTAAAAGCAGAAAGATTATCCCCGAATTGCCGTTGGTATCCCCGAATTGCTGTTGGTCGGGAACTTCGTCGGGAACTTACTAGCACATATCGGGAATTTTTCTCTCACTTATTTTTTGAGGGGTTTACTTTTTAGGAGTATCTGGTACTATGCAGTTGCAATGTAATTGGGTAATGAAACAATGCTGGCTCAAGTATGATCATACGTTTGCTTACTGATGTCATCAAGTTGCCATGGTAAATGATCCTAATCCCGCTCGAGATACTCGTATTGTTCACATTAACTGCGAAACTCGCAGGGAGACCATATAGACCTGAGGCCACGCAGAGCAGATTGTCTCCAAGGATCACTCTTGTGGAAAGACTTCTTAGTGCTGTATCGTCTTTTCTTTAATTTGACGGGACTGACCACGAGTTAGATGAAACGTCCTGATATGACGCCGTGTTGGGCTCGTCGATGTTGTTCCGGCTGATAGGGAGAATCGATGATGCTGATCATCAGGTCCTGGATAATGAAAGAGTAAGGAAAGAAGCTCTCAAATCCCAGTAGTTACAGCCACCAGAGCAACCGCCAGTACTGCCAATACAACTACTGCCGCCGGAAAGGATTCTCTCGTGTGGACTCACGGCCCACTTGTTCCACTTTGCACTCAAGGTGAGTATGATCAACGAGACGTATTTCGAGTCCGACTTCACTCTTATGGTCCGGGTGTTTAGGAACCACTAAATATTGGTGATATGTCTTTTGGCACCCCCTCTCGATGTACTGGGGTCTACCACAACCGTGCCACCCACTACGCTCGTATACATCATGCTATTATAATTACTGACGGAGTGATATATGGAAACTATTCTCGAGAGCTATTTTACCAAGACCTCTGCCATTCAGCTGTTGGGCACCTATGTTTTTCTTGATCTCACTGAGATAAAGACCTTGGCAAGCTCACGCAACCTTTCGCTCGACGCCGAGGTGTATCGCCGGATCCACTACCAGCATTACTATAGGTCCAGCATTACTATGGGGCCTTATGTGTCCACCAAAACGCTACTCAGGCCAATTTGAGCAACTTATAAGGACAGGTCGAGCTTGTGGGCGACGGTCCATTGGAGATCTTGCACGAAACAGAAGGAGATCACCTGGTGAGGTTCAAGGGTGTGGTGCCGATAATTGCTTTACATGGGGAGGAATAACGTTGGCCATAAGACAGAATCAGAAGTCAACAACACTTATTGTCTGGTAGTCCGATTGGCTCTACGATCTTTTCACTGAAGGATTCTTAACTTTAATGCTATCTAATTTCTAACCACCTCTCCAAAGGATTAAGTGTTAACTCTAATGCTATCTAATCTCTGACCACCGCATCAAATGCGGCACAGAAGGCATCAATGTTGTTGTCGTTCAAACCGGCCACGTTGACTCTTCCATTCTTAGGAAGGAAAACATGGTACTCCTCAAGGAGTTTCTTACTTTGTGCTTCAGTCAATCCCGAGTACCAGAATAGACCTCTTTGTGTCTTGACATGTTCCCAAGTTCCTGGAGTCTTGTATTTCTCAGTGATCAATTTGTACACGGTGTCCCTAATAGTCCTCAAACGCACACTGACATCCTGTAAGTCCTCCTTCCACTGAGCGAATAGCTCATCGCTCTTGGTGATAAGAGCCATTAATCTAGCACCGTAAGCAGGAGAACTCGAACACTCGGCACGGAACAAGTATCTCAACTGATCCAGCACTAGCGGAGTATTGGCGGCATCGCTGACCACCACGTGCAAGCATCCCAATCTTTCTCCGTACAAACCAAGGTTCTTGGAAAACGACTGACAAACAATCACCTCACATCCCAACTCGATAAATTTCTGAATAGGCAACCCGTCAGTCTCAGTTGACCCACTGGCAAAGCCCTGGTAGGCAGCGTCGAAAAACGGAATCAAATCTCTTTTCTTCATGATCTCAGCCACCTGCAGCCATTGGTCGATCGTCAAATCAGCAGCAGTAGGGTTGTGACAACACAACTGTAAAATGAAAACCGACTTGGCGGGAGCTGTGTTGAGCTGGGCAACCATCGCGTCGAAGTCTACACACTTGTTCTCGGTGTCATAGTACGAGTACGTGGTGACGGTACCTCCAGCCTGTTTCATCAAAGGAAAGTAATTGGGCCACGCGGGAATCCCGAGGTAAAAGTTCTTGTAACCTGAACTTTGAGTAAGAAACAAGGCTCCAAGATGACAAGCACCAGTTCCACCGATGGTTTGACACGAGGAGACCAACTTCTTGGACACAGCAGCTTCACCTACGGCGACCTTTGCAGCATTTTGCACAAACTCGGGCAACCCCAAGCAGAAGGTATAATCGTGTCCGTAGTTTTCCTCGTGGTATAAGTCTTTGGCTTTGCGGACCACTGGGAGGGTGAAAGAGTCTCCATTTTCTCCTCTGTACACCCCGGCACTGACATCGATCTTCTTGGGATCGGAATCGTTGGCCAATTTGATTCTAAGATCGTTGAATTCGTCGGCGGGCTGGAGCTCAAGATGAGAAAACTTACTCATTTTTGGCGTTGATGAAAAGAGTCAAGCATAGATTGCGTCCATTATATACGATCTAGTCCAGATGGACAACTTTGGCTAAATGTGCGGTAAGATCTACGGAATTTTCGTGCAGGACGCCGATAAGATGGACAACGACGGATAGCGATGGACGCGAACTGCATAGACGGCCATCAGAGCGTACTTGGCTCTACCGATTTGGGAGCCCAGCTTTGTGCCGAAACCATCCGTTGGGTTGCCGCTAAGAGGCGAAGGAATGCATTTCATCGATTCTACGATACAATGATCTTGTAGTGTTGTATTTGTCTTTACAAAACAAACTGAATACCCTTCTCTTTACAAGACGAACCCGAATACACTTATTTTCTTATCAAGACGAACCCGAATACACTTATTGTTTTTTTCAAAACGAACTGAATATATTTATATCACAATTTATAGCACTATCATCTAGATAATGTATCTCATGTTGAGCTGTTCAAAGTCAGTCAAGTCCAAAAACTCGGCATTCTCTGGAGGTGGAGCAATCTTTCCTTCCGCTTCAAGCTTGTCTCTCCGACGGTTTTCCCTGATGTTAACAAATCTGATCACCAACAAAGTTCCCAAAGCACATCCGTAAAAAATACCCACCAACTTCTTACCAGTAGGATACTCAGGTGCTTCACGAGTAAGCCAAAGCTGAGGACCCACCCAGTTACCAGCTGCATAACAGACGATCTGACAGGTGTTAACAACACTCTTTTTGGTGGATCCTAAACTGCTGGCCCCAATCATCGACATCACCAAACCCCAAGAAGCACCAGCAGCAGAGATAAAGTAGTAACCCACCAAAAGAGGACCCTTTTTATGCACATCGATAGTACTCATCATGATACCACCAATCATTGGGAAGGCAATAGCAATGGCAGCCGGCAAACTCTTGTCCATTAATTTGTCAGACAATGCAGGAATACAAAGCTTGAAGATGATATCGACAGCTCCACCAGGCATAGAAAGTAACAAAGAGTGCTGAGCATCGAAACCGAACGAGTTGATGATGATACTTCCAAAAGTGGTGACACCTCCATTAGGAATGTTCATCAAAAGCGAGTAAAGCATGTACAAGTAGGTTCTTGGGTCTTGGAACGCTTCTCTAACTTGGTACCATTTCCAAGACTTGGAGCCAACTCCTTGAAAATTGGTTCTGATACGGTCAATAGCAATAATCTTTTCTTCCTCAGAAAGAAATTTGGCAGACAACTGGTTGTCTGGGAAGAAAAGGAAGAAGAATATTCCCAACACAATCGTCACCAGCCCGAAAATCAAAAAGAGAATTTTCCACGAGGCGATGGCAGCACCAGTAATAAATGACAACCCGAATGCAACCGGTGAAATCAAGATGGTAGCACATCCATTGGCGGCCAAAAGGATTCCCAATCTCTTACCCTGCTCAGACCGCTTGTACCAGATACTAATGATTAAAACAACACCAGGAGTGATACTACACTCGAACATACCGAGCAAAAACCGAAGAACAAGCAAAGAAGCATAGTTTGTAGCAGCACAAGAACACGTAATGACTATACCCCAAGCAAGGATGTTGAAGGTAAGGAACTTTCCAATGGGAAGTTTAGTCAAAAAGTAGGTGGTGGGGAACTCAAAGAAAATGTAACCAGCATAGAATATAGAAGACACCCAAGAGAATCTTTGACCCACATCAGTATGTGTGTCGACTCTGATACCCATTAACGAAGCGTAACTCAACGATGTTTTATCAGCAAACTGAATGAGATACAACAAGAAAAGTAATGGCATGACATGCCAGTCGATTCTTTTCAAAACGGCTTTTTCCTCTTCGGCCGTGTAGTCAATAGTCTTACCGTCCAAAAACTCGAAAGCCTTGTCAAGCCCTTTCATAGACGTCAAGGCCTCATGGTCCTCGATGATGGAGGTAGAACCTTGTTCTTCTACCATAACTTCATGGTTTAACTTTTCCAGAGTCATTTGAATATTGATGTTGAACCCAGATTTGGAAGAAATTCTATAGCAATATATACAAGCTGTGCAGTGGTGATGCAGCAAAAGATAAGATAACTGACCAACGCTATCTGCAGACAATACCTTCCAATATTAGTAACTGATGATTTATTTCTTGACGCTGTACATTATTTATCTCACAAACTGGAGCTCCAATGGATACAGATAAAAGCCTGCGTATAGTCGTTGCTCGACCATTCCGAGCGGATTCTTATCAGTGATTTCATTTTCGCGCGAACTGGAAAATTCGCAGCCGTAGCGTGTGCCAAACGGGATTGGTTCAAGTCAAAGAAACTGTCAGAATACCAGTAGGCCCATGGAATGTGTGCTTCGGGTATCAGAAACTACCCCACAATGATATTTTCTCTCTAAATTTGAAATCCCCGTCTTTCTTGAAGTTCCTCATCTCTTGACCGATCACTTTTGATCGGATAATAAGTTCCTGTTCTACCGACAAGTTTTCTCTATCCATCGGACACAGTGATGAATCGCAGAAAATATCGATTTGTGGACCTCAGATGGAGGGTGTACGAAAACCCGACTCTATGCAGTTCCTGCTCAAAACGGGCAGCTAACTCCCGCCTTAACCGTTTATGGGTACATCGGGACAATTGACATGTCCGACTCGCCATGATAAGAGTCTGAAGTACAAGCCCAACATGGGCTGATTTGAGTTACGTGAAATGGTCTTTGGATGGAGGGTGAAATCTTACTTCGCGTCTTTGGAAGGAAGGTGAAGTTAGACTTCGTATTTCGGTCTTACGGCAGTGAGACCCATGAACAAACGCCGTGAGATTTTTGATAGGTTAAGCGGAATCAAGGGTTATAAATAAAATTCTATCAAACTAGACACTAAGACTTGACCAAGAACTCCTTAAGGTACTCATCAGAATACTCGGGTTCTTCGTCCTTGTCACCCAATAAACCTAAATACCAACTCAAATCACGGTTGTCGAACTCTCTCACATGGAAACCATTACCAAAGTACGAGAACCGATTATTCAATTCGTAAGTCAAGTTGTAGTCTTCCCATCTTGGGCTTTGCATGATCTCAAAGAAGTGAATACGAGAACCAGGCCACATCATCAACTCCCCATCGTAAGTACCTTGCTTAAACCAGGATCTGCAAGGGTCGTTCCAGATAGTACGTTGTAAGAAGGTCTTTCTTTGGTCGATGAAATCTTGGACAGCCTCTTGCTTTGGTTCGAACGAAGTGATCGACTCGGCAGCAACTCTCTGGATGATCTTAATGAAGTTCTTAGCAATAGCTTCGGTCATGGGCAACACAGAACCATGGGCATATGGGGCGTGAGGTCCCATAAAGATCAAGTAGTTGGGGTAGTTTGGAACAGACACAGACAAGTAGGTTTCTGGCTTTTCCTTCCATTCGTCACGGAGATCCTTACCACCTCTACCAATCAATGGGAAGTGGGGAACCCAAGAGACATCGAATCCAGTAGCACAAACCAACACATCGAACTCATGGTGCTTTCCATCCTTGGTACGCAAGCCGGTTTCGGTGATTTCGTCGATATCGTCATAAACCAAATTGGTTTTGTCATCACACAAGGCTTCCAAGAAACCGTTACCTGGGGTTGGACGACGACATCCAACACCGAAGTCTTGAGGAATGACCTTCTCGGCAATCTCTGGTTTGCGAGCCAACTTGGTCTTCATTTCCTTTTCAGCAAATGCCCTAGCTTCCTTTTGTTCATCACTTCCTTTAAGCACCGAACGGAATCTCTTGTTAAGATCACTCTCGATGTTCTTTCTATAGGTCAAGTACTTCTTGGGATCCTTTTGCAAGATTTGGATTTGCTCATCGGTGTATTCGAAGTTGGATCCCTTTGGACCAGCGAACTTTTGAGCAAAACCAGCAGTGATCCAGAACTTACTTCTAACAAATTGTGTAATAGACTTCACTTGTGGCAAGATGTTAGGAACAATTTGAACAGCACTGGATCCAGATCCAATCACACCTACTCTCTTGTCCTTCAACGACAAGGAAGTATCCCAGTTGGCAGAGTGAAGCTTAGGACCTTTGAAGTTTTCCAACCCCTTGATGGCGGGCCACTTCCATTTATTCAACACACCGGTAGCATTGATCAAGACTTCAGCAGAGTCAATGAAGGTGTCGTTCGGGTCTTCACCTCTTTGAATGGTGACTTCCCACTTCTTGTCTTCTTCAATCCACTTACACCCAACAACCCGACAGTTAAGATGAACATCCTTGTCTAATCCGTGTTCCTTGGCAACCTTCTTGAAGTATGCCAAGATCTCAGGACCCGAAGAGTAGTACTTTTTCCAGTCGGTACTTGGAGCCCAAGTGTACTGATAGTTGATGGAAGGAATGTCGCAAGCAACGCCAGGATATCTGTTTTCGTACCAAGTACCACCGATGGATGGATTTTTGTCATAAAGTGCCAAGTCTGCACTTGGCACGTTTTGGTACACCTCTCTAGCAAAATTAAGTCCCGAGGCACCAGCCCCGATAACGATGATCTTGATTTTGCGTGGTGTGAAGGCAGGTTCTTCTTTGATACTATATGCAGCGACGGTCATGAGTTGTTCAGTAATGGCAAACACAGTGGATATCGCCTTCACTTATAAAGCAGATAACGGGGGCCGAATGGTCTGATATCCATAACCCTAGACAATTGTTGGTAAATCCTTACATTCCATCGATGGAGCTCCACTATCCGATAAGAAAGCCCGCGCGGACAGATAAATTTCCACGCACGCAGCACTGTACATTAATTCTATATCGGATCGTCTATCATCAGAGCGAAGGACGCTGCTCCACAGCTGCCAACCCCCCAGGTGTCCTTCGATGCCAACACGGACTCGACCCACTTTTCAAACACCACCGGGTGGTCGTTTACCGGCTCAATACAATTAAGCATATCATCCGTGAGCCGCTTCAACATATATACTTTCTCTGACGTTTTAGACTTAGTCAATTGGCTAACAGTCTGGTCTAATAATTGCTCGTTGGACTTCTGGTTGATGGACTTCAACGCATTCAAGATCTGCCACGCCACTAGGGCAGCTTTGTAGAACATGAAGGTGAACACCGGCGAGGTTTCGGCAAGCTCGGTGGTGAACGTGTAAAGAAAATAAAACACATGGCTGCTGGTTAATGAGAGCACCTGGTACGGGATATCGGTGAAGTCATTACTCAACAAGGCGGTTCCTGGTGGTGTTTTGGACTGTGGTTTGGCCAAAGCAGATGCGGTTGCAATGGTTTCGTCAAGGGACACCTCCACAATTCCAGAGGTGATGATGGTGTCGGGAAGGTGGAGATGGATATAAGCCAAGTTCCAGGTGACCGTGAAGAGGTCCCACATGTCAATGAGTTTCCCCGTCTGATTTCGCTTAGGAATCAATGTGCGTAGCCCGTTCAAAGCGGACCCCAACTGAGATCTTCTGGAAAACGCATCCTGATGATGCACGGGCGACGTCTCGAGAATCCCCGCGTACTGGGCCATGTTTCGGATCATGATGTGGATAGCAAGGAGCGATGCAAGGCCTCCAAACGACGAGATGGGACTCGAAATATGCCCATACATCAATACCTGCTGTAGGGCCTCAAAGAAATGGGGCCCTCGCTGTGCCGGGAGCCGGGAGGAAAGCTTCATCCACTCCTGGGAACTCTCGGCCTCCCATACCTCGTCCGGGCATGGAAGAGTGTGTTTAATTTCGTAGTGCGATAGACATGGGGGATAGTTGAGGAGAATGGCCATGAGAGCGTCCACCAAGTATAGCCCGTAGGCAATCCGCTTGTTGCTCTCGGCCTCGATAAAGGATATCCAGTCCAGATCCGAGTTGTCGAGCGGGTTATACTGGAAAATGGACAACTCCCTCGCCAAGTTGACCAAGCGAGAGTGCAGCAGAAACGACTTTGTGAACCACTGGTCTCCACCCGAGTAGATTCCCGTAAACGACGCCAACAATATCGCCTGTACTTCCAGCAACAGTGGTGACTCGGGGAACTGGTCCAATTTCTGGAACACATAATTGAAGATTTGGTTGGAGACATACCGCTCGTTGTCCATGTACCGCGCACCAATGGCACAGATGACGTTGGTCAACAAGTCCTCCGGGTAGTCCGATGGCAACGAGTAGCTGCTGCGATGCAATATAGCGAACGAGGGATGGAAGTTGTTCCAGTACAGTAAGAGGTGCTTTAGCACTCTATCGGAGTCAATATCAGCCAAGGGAGACTTTTCCGATTTAACGGCGACATCGGGGACGGGTTTGCTGGTGAAATTGTGAACCTTTCTTGTGTGAAGGTTTAGCGAGTCGCTCCGGGAGTAGACCTTGTGGCATTCGGGACAGGTGTATTTCTGGTGCAAATCTGGGACGTTAGTAGGAAATTGGAGGAGGAAGGAATTGGACGATACATACGCAGCTTGCGGTGCCGCATGAGGTTCTCAGCACGGGTAAAGCTCTTGTTGCATTTGGAACAAGCAAAGGGCCGGGATTTCTCTTCCAGGTTGGACAGAGGCATCTGTTCAGTCATATTGATTGCAGACCACCGCGAGAAATTGTCGCATTAATATCACAAGTTGAGATGCATTTTCCAGAGATAAGAGTTTCGGGCGCGGCTTGAAAACCATTTATTGTTTCTATAGATTACTGCTTTCTATACAAATCCTGAGGTCCGGCTTGGTTGGTCAGCATGATTATCGACTCGGCAATCACGGCTGTCTCTCTTCTACTGCACGCGAACACAATCAACTCGGCCACGTCCTGGGGAAGCAACGTGTCTACCCCTTCATACACCTGAGAGGCTCTATCGGCATCGCCCTTGAATCGAACAAGGGCAAATTCCGTCTTGGTGTTACCGGGAGCCACCTCGATCACTCTGATCTTGGTGGAAGTCAACTCTTTTCTCATGGCTTCGGTGAACGACTTCAACGCCGCCTTGGAAGAGCAGTAAATGCTTCCTCCCGAGTACGTCCACCGACCGGCAATCGATCCCAACTGGACAATGTCACCTCTGTTCCGTTCTTTCATACCTTTCAAGACGATCTGGGTCATGGCAATCAACCCGAGAACGTTGGTGTCGAAGACAGCGGCAATGTCGGTGGGATCGATGTCTCCCACCTTTTCTTGTCCTAAGGCTTTTCCGGAATTGTTGATGAGAACATCAATTTCCAGGTATTCGGCAGGCAATTCGTCGAAAAATTGGTTGATTTTAGATACATCCGACACGTCTAACTGGCCCACGTAGATTTGCACGGATGGGTACAACTTTTTCAAACCATCAGCCAACTCTTCAAGCTTGGACACTCTCCGAGCCCCGAGAACGAGCTTAATGTTGCCGTTAGTGGCCTTGACGAATTCAGTGGCGGTAGCAGCGCCGATTCCTGCTGATGCACCGGTGACTAGCACTGTTTTTCCTAGTAAATTTTCAAACATTTGGTGGGTTGATTGTGATTACATCCAGTGGGAGTGATATAGTGATAGCGAGCGGTTGCGTGCCCATCGCTCGCAACCCGCGTCCATCCGCGTCCATGTCGCGTCCATCGTTCTGTCCAACTGATAAGGACGGAACTCGCGACCCCAATTCCGCAGGTGCCAATGCGCGAGTGGCTCAAAATTATATTTATCCGTCCTCAATGTTACTGTTGCAACTACTTCCATAATGTCCAAACCGTTGATACTCCATACCGACCCCGTCAGATATGGGCAAGCTCCATGGGCAGAGATGGAAAAGACCGCAGAGGTCGTTCATATTGGCCAGTACTCCCGTGAACAGTTCATCGCAGACCTCCACGGAAAGTACAGTAATGTGGTTGCCATTGCTAGAGGTTACTTGACTGGCGGTAAAGTCGGTCGTTTTGACGAAGAGTTGGTCAGCCACTTCCCGCCTACGTTGAAGTACATTGCCCACCAGGGTGCGGGCTATGACCAGATTGACATTGAGCCTTTGACCAAGAGAGGTATACAGGTGTCTCACTGTCCAGATATTGTGAACGCTTCCACTGCCGACAGTAACTTGTTTCTCTTGCTTGGAGCAATGAGAAACTTTGAGGCAGGTCGTCGCCAGCTCGTGGCAGGCAACTGGCCTGCTGGTGGGTTCGGTGGAGGTGTGAAGGAAGGTATCAACCCTACAAGAAAAGTGTTGGGAATCATCGCCATGGGACGAATCGGCCGGGCCTTCAGAGACCGGTGTGTGCCACTTGGTTTTGAGAAAATCATCTACTACAATCGTTCTCGGTTGCCAGCCGAGTTAGAAAAGGATAGTGTGTTTGTGAGCTCCATCGAAGAGCTTGTGTCTCGGGCAGACGTCATTTCCCTCAATTGTCCATTGAACAAATCGACGCACCACTTGATCAGTGACGAACTTATCCTGAAGATGAAGGATGGAGTTATTATTGTCAATACTGCCAGAGGGGCCATTATTGATGAACAGTCGTTGATTAAACACCTCAAGTCCGGCAAAGTCGGAGCCGCGGGCTTGGACGTGTTTGAAAACGAGCCTTACCCGCCCAAAGAACTCTTGGAGCTCCCCAATGTGATCGCCTTGCCTCATATGGGAACACATGCTGTCCAGACGGTGTTTGACATGGAAAATTGGGTAATTGAGAACGTCAAGTCGGGTCTCACCACGGGCAAAGTTATCTCGTTGGTTCCCGAACAGCAGGGGATCCTTGATGTTTAGGACTTCCAGCTGAATTTTGGATTGTGGCTAGACAAGAGTTGATAGACAAATACAAGTACAAATTATGTTCAAAGAACTACGTAATAAGGCCTTTGGAAGTCAGTCATAGGGAAGACGGGCAGAATTGTATGTGTTTCTTTCTGTCATGTGAAGGCAAAAGTAGGTGCAATTGCTCTTGGAGGAAGGATCTATTTCTTTATGTCCACTGGTGAAGGAATTGGTCTAGTCCCATCAGTCCTCTGTTACTCATTGTCCACTTAAGTGCTCTTCATTGTCCACCTTGTCTATTAAAGATTACTGTAGCTCTCTTCCTTGTCTACTTGCCTATCGAAGGTGTCTAAAGCTCTCTTGTCTGTCTGTCTGTCTATTAAAGATGTCTGAAACTCTCTTCCTTGCGTACTTGTCTAATAGAAATGTCTATGAATCTCTTCCTTGTTTCTTAACCGTAACTAGTCTATTAAAAATGTCTATAACTCTATTTTTTTTTATTGTTTGTAACATTTTCTCTCATCTTGCCCCCAAACCGAATTAACACCAAAGTGCAACAGAAACCTGAAAACAACAAAAGTGCCGAAATGGTGTTGGTCCATCCCACTCCAATGGTGTTGATTTGCGTGAGACAAGTGGCACTACCCACGGCTCCAGCAATGTACCGAGCAAAGTAGTTGCTGGCGATGGCATCTCCACCTAGATGGGGCAAACAGTCCACACAGTATGCGTTGATACTGGGGAAACAAAAGGTTTGTCCCACTCCATTGAAGAAAAGCGTGATAATTGGAAGAGCCATTCCTCCCACCTCTTTGTCAATCAGCCATCCAAAAATAAGCACACTGGCTGGCAACACGAACCCGAATGACACATAGGTGGACCGGAGTCTATCCTCTGGAATTCGTTCACCTCTCATTTTCTCAAACTTACGAACGTAGTAGTCAGCCCATTTACCTCCCAAAAGCGAACCGATAAGATATCCCATCCCGGGAGCCAAATAGAACAATGAACCGTACACAGGTGTTGTGAGGTTGAACCGAGGGTCAATGACGTTACGAATAGGCGTAAGTAACCCGTACATATTGTAAAGAAGCGTCATGCTCATGTAGCCTCCAAGAATCAAGTTAGGATATTTGAAAGCACGCACCACCTGGAGCGGGTTGTAAGGAACCCACACAAAGCTGCCTATTTGGTTCTTCCCTGGGTGTTCCTTTTTGTACACCTCACATTTCTTCACGGTGGCAGTTTCCTTTAAAAACACGAGCGCAGTGCCCAAGGCGATTCCGCCAGTTCCGGCAAGAACCCAGAAAATCACCCTCCACGACGTATAGGTGATGATAACCCCACCAATACATGGAGCAAACGCTGGGCCTAGCTGCGACCCGGACAACGTCCATCCCATGGCATTTCCTCTCTCCTTGGGTATGTAGATATCAGAAACAATACTTCCACCCAATGGGAAAAAAGCCACTCCAAAGAAGGCCGAACAGAGTCTGAACACAATGAACATGGCCAAATTCTGGGAAACCGCCACGAGAATTGTCAGCACCGTGAACCCGAGACAGCAGATCAAAAACATGATTCTGCGGCCATAGATGTCCCCCAAAGGACTGGTGACACAGGGCGAGATGGCCATCATCACACAGTAGCAGGCATTTGAGATATTGATAATGGTTTGGGTGGTACCGAATTCCTCGGCAATGTTCAGAATTGCCGGCAAGAATGCCACCGTCGACAGCGGTGCAAGAAAAACTGCTAATGAGATGATAAAAACAAAAAGATTCTTTCTCCGGGGGGAAAACCGCGTATATTTGGGGTCGTCATCAGAGATCACCACATAGTCACTGGAGCTGCCATCGTCCGAAGACACTTGCTTCTCTTCCCCCACTTCAGGCTCGTCCGTTTGCTTCTCTAGGTCCTTAGGATCTACCACACTCATTTTATGCTGTTTGTGACAAAATATGCAACGTCTTGGGTATATGTGGAAAGTTGGGGCCGCCTGCATACA
Organism: Danielozyma ontarioensis; assembly: GCA_003706395.2. Lineage (NCBI taxonomy): Eukaryota > Fungi > Ascomycota > Pichiomycetes > Serinales > Debaryomycetaceae > Danielozyma > Danielozyma ontarioensis. The sequence continues at coordinate 213,024 of PPLF02000006.1, forward strand.
GGATGACGCATCAATGACAGCGGCGGTAGTTGGAGCTCCAGCGGATCTATGTTTTTTCCGCAAGCATGCCCGTCCATCGGCTGGTGCTTCAAGTTTTCTCACCCAAGCACGCCCGTGAATCGGCTGGGTTGGAGCTCCAACTGCCACTGCTGGGCCGATCGGCAATTTCGTATCCAAAATCCCGATCTCACTTCTCATCTGTCCTGGAGATGGGGGGCATATATACTGAAAGTAATCTGACTTAGATCCTTAAATCAAAAGCAAGAACTTCACTACTATGGTATCTGGAGTCAAAATTGCTATTGACCGTGGTGGAACTTTCACCGATGTTCACGCTTCGTTACCAGGTAAGAAAGACTTGGTGTTCAAGCTCTTATCTGTGGACCCTTCCAATTATCCCGATGCTCCTACCGAAGGGATCAGAAGAGTGTTGGAAATCGCTTCTGGCACCAAAATCCCAAAGGGAGAACCGCTTAAACTTGATGCCATTGAATCAATCAAGATGGGAACCACTGTGGCCACCAATGCTCTTCTTGAAAGAGAAGGAGCCAAAGTTGCCCTTATCACCTCGAGAGATTTCCGCGATGTATTGAGAATCGGAAACCAAACCAGGCCCGATATTTTTAATATCAGTGCGAGAAAGTTGGACCAATTGTACACCAAGGTCATTGAAGTGGGTGAGAGAATCACTCTTGCCAATTACACAGAAGGTGGTGGTGCTGAAAAGAAGGTCACTTTGGCCGACAACAAAGACTTCGATGGCGCCTTGGTAGAGGCCACTACTGGTGATGTGATTCAAATCATTGAGAAGCCAAATATGGCTGAGGTGGAAAAGCAGTTACTCGAATTGAAGAAGGAAGGCTACACCAGTTTGGCCGTCTGTTTCCTCCACTCCTACTTGTACCCTACTCATGAGCAACAAGTTTCTGCTCTTGCACGTAAAATGGGCTTCCAAGTGTCAGTTTCCACCGAATTGCAACCATCTATTGGTGTTGTCAGCAGATGCAGTTCTACTGTCGCTGATGCCTATCTTTTACCCAAGATACAAGAATATCTCGAAGGCTTCGGAGCTGGTTTCGAAGGAGGATTGAATGCCATGGGCAACAAGTTGCTCTTCATGCAATCCAATGGTGGACTTTGTCCATGGAATAAATTCACCGGTTTGAGAGCTATTCTTTCGGGTCCGGCAGGTGGAGTTGTTGGTTACGGAAAGACCTGTTACGACACCAGGCCAACTTCCAAGAGAGCCACTTTAGGTTTTGACATGGGTGGAACCTCCACTGATGTTTCAAGATTCTCCGGTACTTTCGAGCACGTCTTCTCCAACATCGTCAGTGAAGTCCACTTGAGTACTCCACAACTTGATATCTCTACGGTTGCTGCCGGAGGTGGATCAATGTTGTTTTGGAAGAATGGGATGTTCACTGTTGGTCCGCAATCGGCTGGAGCTCACCCTGGTCCAGCCTGTTATAGAAAAGGAGGTCCGTTGACAGTCACAGATGCCAATCTTGTCACCGGAAGACTTCTTCCCGAGTTCTTCCCTCTGATCTTTGGTCCTAACGAAGATCAACCACTTGATGTGGAAGCTTCCAGAAAGTTGTTTGCAGAGTTGGCGGAAGAAATCAACAAACTGAGAGATGTGCCTATTACCGCTGAAGAGGTTGCCTGCGGGTTCCTTAGAGTTGCAGACGAAGCCATGACCAGACCTATCAGAACTATTACTGAGGGTAAAGGTTACAGCACTGGAGACCACAACTTGTCTGTTTTCGGTGGTGCTGGTGGTCAACATTGTTGTTCTGTTGCTCGTAACTTGAACATCAAGCACGTTGTCATCCACAAGTACTCGTCATTGTTGTCTGCTTATGGTATTGCTTTAGCAGATATTGTCATTGAAAAACAATGTCCAGTGTCCCTCACTTTCACGCCCGCCAATTTGCCGCAATTCAAATCCAGGTTGCAACAATTGCAAGATGAGGTGGAAGCCGAGTATAAGAAACAAAAAACCGGCGAGAGTGCAACTTCTATCGAAGTGTTTCTCAACATGAAGTATGCTGGTACCGACACCTGTCTTATGATCAGCAAGCCTGAAGATGGGTGGGACTTTAAGCAAAAGTTCATCAACCAGCATCAACAAGAGTTTGGATTCACCTTGGAAAGAGATGTGGTGGTGGAAGATGCTCGTCTTAGAATGATTGTCCACAGTGAAGATACTGATGTGGCTAATCCCTTCGAGGAACACGAGAACATCGAAAAGCTTCCATCTCCAGCACCCGAGAAGACCTCTCAAGTCTACTTCCAGGGTCAAGGTTACAAGGAATCTGGTGTGTTCTTGTTGAACAAGATGCAATTGGGAGCTACTGTTGCCGGTCCTGCTGTCATTATTGATGACACCCAAACCATTCTTGTCGAACCAGACTGTGTGGCCACTTTACTTTCTGACTGGGTGTTCATTGAAGTATTACAGACCAAGTCCCTTGAGTTGTCGGCCACCGTGGTTGATCCTATTCAACTTTCAGTGTTTGCCCACAGATTCATGTCTATTGCCGAACAGATGGGAAAAACCCTTCAAATGACTGCCATTTCCACCAACATCAAGGAAAGACTCGACTTCTCGTGTGCCTTGTTTGATGCCAACGGAAAGCTTCTTGCCAACGCTCCTCACATTCCTGGTCATCTTGGTTCCATGTTCTCTGCTGTTGAAAAACAAAACGAAATTTGGAAGGGTAAGCTCAAGCCTGGTGATGTGTTATGGGCCAATCACCCTTCGACTGGAGGTACCCATTTGCCAGACATCACTGTTTTAACGCCAGTTTTGGATGAAAATAACGATGTCTTATTCTGGACTGCTTCGCGTGGTCATCATGCGGATATCGGTGGTATTTCTGCTGGTTCCATGCCTGCTGACTCGAAAGAAATTTGGCAAGAAGGTGCTGCCATTGAGTCTGAGAAGCTTTATGACCAAGGAGTGTTCCAGCACGAACAAGTCGTTGATTTATTGTACACCAAGCCAAGTCAATACCCTGGCTGCGAAGGTTCCAGAGCTTTGGAAGACAATATCAGTGACTTAAAAGCCCATGCCTCCGCCAACAACAGAGGTATCAAGTTATTGAAGGGATTAATGGAAGAGTTTGGCTATGATGTAGTCAAGCTTTACATGGAGGCCATTCAAAAGTCGGCTGAAACTGCTGTCAGAGGATTGTTGAAGATTGCTTACGACAGATTTGGAGGAAAGCCCATGAAGGCCGTTGACTATTTGGACGATGGTACTGCAGTGGCCGTCACCGTCTCAATCAATAGAGAAGACGGTAGTGCGGTGTTGGACTTCAGTGAAAGTGGGGAACAATTCTACAGTAACTTCAACTGTCCTACGGCTGTGTTGTATGGAAGTATTCTTTATGTGTTGAGATGCTTGATCAATGTCGATATTCCCTTGAACAGTGGGTGTATGGCTCCTTTGGATATCATTGTCAGAGAAGGTTCGATTTTCAAGCCTTCTTTCGATGCGGCCACCGTTGGCTCCAATGTTGAAACTGCTCAAAGAATTTCCGATGTGTTGTTCAAGGCTTTCCAAGCCTGTGCTGGTTCTCAAGGTACTTGCAACAACTTTACATTTGGATCTTCCGATTCTAAATACGGGTTGTTTGGATACTACGAAACCATTGCTGGTGGAGGTGGAGCTGGTAAGAACTTCACAGGTCAATCGGGTGTGCAAGTCCACACCACCAACACTCGTATGACAGACAGTGAATCTTTTGAGAAGAAGTTTCCTTGTATTTTGAGAAGATACGAGATCAACACTGGGACTGGAGGTATCGGATTACACAAGGGAGGAGACGGTGTAATCAGAGAAATCGAATTCACCATTCCATTGCAAGCAACTTGTCTTATGCAACGAAGAGTGTTTGCACCTTACGGTATGAACGGAGGTCATCCTGGTAGAAGAGGGTACAATTTTTGGTTAAAGAAGTTGGACAACGGGAAGTACCAGAAAATTGCATTGGGAGGTCAAAACAGTGTGTGGGTCAAGCCTGGTGATAGAATTCGGATTGAAACTCCATCTGGAGGAGGATGGGGTGCTGTTCCTGGAGAAGAAGATGGCTCTCGTGTTGAAGATGCAAACATGGTGGACTATCCTTCCATCGATGCTCCATTCAGCAAGCCTTCCATTTTGACTGGTAGTGTGGGTTTGAGAGTTCTTGCCCAAAACACCAACTAGATATTTAATTATTGCGTGTTTTAATAGATGCTAATAGAGATCGTTACTGAAGTAAATAACAGAAATCAAAAACTGCCATGTGGAACCTTGGTAAATGTTTAGATACTATCAGGTAAATTCGGTTGCTACTATTTCAGAGTTTTGGGGTGGAAACTCAATTACACCACATTTCATCAGTCGGCGAAAAATGGTGATTGCAATCAATAATTGGTCGGGCTTGCGACCTTTTGCACTTATGTCAGCAGTACCGGTACTTCTTCATTCTTTATTCTTCAAAAAATCTAGTTTTACAAGTATCTGGTACTCTTAAGTATACAATATAGTTGAGTAATGAAACAATGCTGGCTCAAGCTTTAACGTACGTTTGCTTACTGATGTTATTGAGTTGCAATGATAAATGATCATAATTTCGGTAGAGATGCTCGTATTGTTCGCAATTACTGCGAAATTCAGACACTTTTAATGAAATGGCTCCGGGTCTACTCTAGTGAAGATTACAAAATTTACATTATCATATATAATACCATGGATGGACGATGCAACGATCTCAGCGATACAACTGACTCAAAACATTAGTATTCAGCCAGAAAATCTGAATCCGAATCCGCCTCTTGAAATAGGTTGGCACCCTGATGCACCAGAACAAATTCACCGTTGGCCAACTTATCAACCAATATTTGTTTCTTCAAGGTATAGATCATAAGCCGGTGCTGGTATCCGTGAACATGGTCGACCAACTCATAGAATGTTTCAAGAAACTTTACAAACCGACTTACATTTGTCAACGATGCAGTAGACTTGCCAAGATCTGACTCGAGTTCTCTCACACGACAGAGAAGTTCATCGACGTCAAGCTGCGGTGGGCGGAGTTGTCTTAAGGCTTCGACGATATCCTGGTAATTGGTGTGTTTGTTTGGAGTCTGAAACATCGGGAGCAGTTTCATGGTTTGAGTTTGTGGCCCGTCAACTCGGGTTCTAGGAGAAAGGCGGGATAAAGTGGCTGCGGATTGACCCATATCGTCATACTTCATCCGAGAAAACGACTTAACGGCGTATCCTGAAACAGGTACTCGGGGGGTAAGAGGAGTCATATTTGTGGCACTGCGTAATTTCTATTGTACATTATGCAAACATAGCTAGTGTCTTAGAAGACATCAGGTAATCTTTCAATGACATATGAGTGTCCACCCACACTTAGAATAGGAATACCAGGAACCTTTCTAATTCTTCTCTTTAAATCTGCATCATTAGTGGCCACAATATAACACTTGTGTTGTATAACTCGGTTCACCAAACAGTCATCGGCATAGGTACCCTTGTGAGAGCAGCTGATTCTCTGAATACGAGGATCCTTGGCGAGCTTCAATGCAATTCGGAACTTTGGTCCCAACTTTTCCAATTCAGCAATCACACAATCGGTCACGATGGGGATAGCCTTGGCATAGAGACAGTCCATAAGTCCCCTGATAATATCGATTTTCTTTTGGATCGAGAAATTGAAGAAATTCGTATCTAGAAGAACCTGGTAGGGGGGTTTGATGGCGGTATTGTATTGGAAGAATAATGCAGATGAGACTTGAGGAACACTCTTGGTTAATTCCGAATCCTTGGTTTCTTGTTGATTGGGGTTCACGGGCTTGTTCACACCAATACGAGGATCCTTGGGCTTGATGGCCCGCTTCATGAGCGCAAACTTTCTGGTTTTCTTTGCTTTACCCATTTGCGATGAGGAGAAGTTAGTAACAAGAAAAAAAAAATTTGGTGCGAAATCATGTCTTATGATGAGATGATAATATTAACTATAAAAGATACATGCAAGAATTAAATATTAGCCAGTACGATAGATGTATTGATGGTCATAGGCCAGAGTGTCCGACTCCCTGACTTTCCAACTGAGAAGCTCGCCTTTCTGGAAAGTAGCATCAAAAACACGCACTTTCCGGTCGTAATTTTCATCAAGCAGCGTTTCACCAGAATCACCAGTGATACTGTTGTAACAAAGCCAAATGGACCGCTTCTCACTTTCGTCCACGTCTGCATCCTCAAAACTTTGGATGCAAGCGTCATTTTCATGCTCGTGGCCAACGGCAACTGCATGGTAGCCACAATTGATGATGTCTTCTTTGACCCTTGTGCTGCTCTTAGAGTTGAGACGGTGTTTTTGATTGTAGCCTCCAATCAACTTAAATAAACCAACGGGCCGAAAGTCAGGTAACGGATAGTGGAAAAACACCATCTTGAATGGTCCAGCATCCTTTTCTTTTTCAGCCGTATATCCTTGGGTCATGTGGTTGATTCGGTAAAGATAACTAACTTGAGAAGCATCAATTTCTCGATCTTGAGAATCCAACACCGTCACAAGTACCTGAGGAGTGGTAGATACTAATTCATTGAGGTCGATAGCCACCCCTTCATCCACTCGATATGCTTGGAGATTGTAATTTGTGAGACCATGGATTTTCATTTCGTCTTCTCCAGTGGGAACGGTGTTGTAACAGTTGGGAAGGGTTGATAAAAACTGAAGAAAATTAATTTTGGTTCTAAATTCTTCAAGATTGTAATCGGATTCTCCAAATGTAAAAATGAATGGAACAGAGGCCTTGAGAATGGGCGCCAATGCCTTCAACACCACGGACTTGAAGTTTTTGAGCCTCTTGAAATCAATAAGATCTCCAGTGATGATGACGAGGTCTGGGTTTTCCGAATTAAGACTGGCTTCCAAAAACCGAAGAGTTCGGTAATCAGATTTACAATGGATGCCATAGCATTGGCCCAAATCTTGACCGAAATGAAGATCACTTATTTGAAGAGCTCGGAAATTCTCTTTGGAAGTGAGAATCACGCCCATTCGCTTCAATGACTCAAACCGCACAGCTTCCGACTGGATTTCTTCACATTGTTTCTGAGAAAATTTGAGGAGGGAAAGATAATTTGGGGTCTTTGTTTTGAAGGGCACGTGGAAGGGGTGAGATTGAAAATTCCAGAAGGGACGGGCATCTGTCAAGTCTTGTGATCCGAATAACACGTCTACATCACGAACAGCCTTGACCTTGTCGGTGTCTTCAGTTGGAAGTTTGGTGACATCGACATAGTTGTGCCAAATGGAAATATGAGAATTAACTGGGCGTTTGAACCAATTTCCCTTCTTGGGTTCCTTGTCAGAGATTCGTATATCGGTGATCAAATAAGTCACATCCTTCATGGGCACATAATTCACATAAAGATGGTAGTCGAATAAGGAACCTTGTGAGAATGCAGACGCGTATAAGTTAAGTGGAGTCTTATACTGAACCCATGATTCATCATCACCATAGGGTTTACATTCTAATATTCTTAAGCAACGTCTTATGCTGACTTCGGCAACAACGTTATTTGTATTGGTGATTTCAAACAACGTGGGGTTATTGAGATGTTCAGAAAGTAAATGAGCTTTTCCATACAGTTGGATTCCGTAATGCAGTTGCACATTTACGTAAATGAATAGAAAGAACAGGGTGCATATCAATAGTAAGTTAAGGCGACGAGACCTGAAATATCGTGCTAAGATCAGCTTCATGAATTCATAACCTAAAGAAGTACCAACAAGACAACTATCGACTTATATATATCAGTAAAGAAAAAATTCCCTCCATGTAAGACAGAAGGAAAGCGCAAAAAATATTTTTGTTTTCTTTGCCATATAAAAAATCTTGTGAACCGAGCTAGCGGGGCTTCTAATTTTAGTTGTCGATCTAGCCCTGCGGGCTAGGCGTCTATAGACTCTAGCGTGAATGAGCTTCACTAGCTACGCATGTTAGCGACACAAAACCCTGTAGCGTGCTTAATAATAAGGCTAGTCTGACGCCATCAAACTGAATAAAATGCATTCGTCTAACCAGCATTCAAGTACAAGAATGACAAATGTAATTTTAAAACAGAACCACATCCTGTACCATATGCAAAGGCCACAAGGCGCAATAAGTTGAGGAGGCGGCGAAAACTTTCGCATTTAGCGAATTTTTTGCCTTGGTGAGAGTATACGCGATAGCCGCCTTAGAATACGCCTTTACCTAATCTAGTCATAGCAGAAAAGAATAGGAAAGATGCACAAATACGACGCACAACAACCAAATTGCGTGAGCTAGTCTAAATCAATTAGGTTGTCCTCACCCCTAGACTGGGCAAGCTTTTGAGCAAATTTTTCCTCATCCTGGTTCAATTTTTCGATCAAGTAATTGATATCGGGCAACTCTTCTTTAGCAGATGAAAAGGACTCTTTGCCGTAAATTAGAGTTATGCCACTCTTTGAACTCTGCGTGTAGGAGAAAATTGCTTCTTGGATTTGAGAGAAGGCTTCTATGCGTTCGATTTCAAAGTCAATTGTCTTGTGAGAGTTATTATATGGGGATGAAGTGGCTTCGAAATAATACCACTGATCATCTTTGTGATAGCGATAAAAGTACCGCTGGTCGCTCATGATAATTCCGAGTAGTGGGTATTTTGTAAGCACAATATCAGGATGATTCTCTGAGAGGTAACGTAAAATATTACCGTAGCCTCGTACGTCGTTTTTACTCATGAGGCGTCGTAATTCCTCCTGTTTGGAAATATAAAGCAGCCGTTGTGCTTGCAAATCTTCGTTAAGTTTAGTGAGATCCTCAATAATATCTGAATCGCATGTTTTTGACAAATGATGAATGGAATGTTTGATGAAGCTTTCAACTCGCTTTCCTTCGAAAAAGTTGACTTGAAGAAGGTTGTTGGTTGTTTGTTTTCGTTCTTCCTCATATCTAACCTCCAATGATCGTAAATCCCCAATGGCGGCCAAACATTTGTCGGAGTATAGTTCGGGATAGAAATATTCGTCAATTTGAAATGGGGTCACTTCATAGTCACCCTCCTCGTCTTCATCGCTAACTAGATGAAAGGTAAGAATTGGTGCCACTTTATCGTATTTGATGAGTCCTAGATTCCGAAAGTCTCGTTGCCAAAAAAGCTCATTCATGGTAGAGTAGATGTTTGAATGCCGATTTTCAAGTTCAATCTCTAACACGTACATCCCACTTTTCACATCATCGGCAAGGCTCTCCACTTGGGAGTGAAGCAATTGCTCTACTTTCTTGCCCCCATATACCAAGTCGTAGTTTTGACTGAGACTCTCATAAATTTTGAGAATAACGTCCTCCACGCTATCCACACCAACACCAAGGTCAGTCTTGAGGTCGCCGGGGAGTTTTGCGATGAGATCATCAACTATTAAAAAGTTCCGTTTCGTGGGTTGATATTGTTGGAAATAATATAACACATATTGTATTTCCTTGAGGAATTCCTTTAATTTTACGTGCTCCTCGTTGTCATCAGTAATCGGCTGAAATACAAGTTGGCAAAACTCGGGTGACTGTGCTAAGATCATTAATAATGGTACCAAGTAATTCTCCAAGTAGCCCAATCGACTCACTAGTAATGCAGGGGGATACTCGCTCCGTTCCTCATAGACAAGGTCTTGTAAACTTGCTTCTTCTGGACTATCAATCGATTCACTCGATGCGCTGATGGTCTCACTGCTTTGAGGAGGTCGGCGGTATTCTGAAAAATCAGGGATCTCTTGTGGGTTCGCCACTTCCACCGTGTCCTCCTTCCCCAGTGCAATTTCGGTAGGCTCCACTTCAATCGGATCGTCAAATAGATAGTCGACTGCCTTGGAAAGGTCATTATTAGTCACCCGAAGAGCTTGTTGGGCTTGGGCTTCTGTGAATCCCATCTCTGTTAATTTGTTGATGTGGTCTGACATGGTTAATGACTATCCAATTCTCACTGTTTTGCTGCAAGTGCGGACACTGCTCAGAGGCCTACTACGAATTATAAAAGTATCACAAAAGCTCAACAAACGACAGTAGTCAAAAGGCTACGTGGTGGAGTTGCCAATGATCACGTAGGCTTGGTTTTATGAGCTGCAGCATCAACGTGGTCGAAATAGTGCTACCCCAGAAGCACGGTAGAACCGTAGGAAACCGAGTCCCAAACTCACATCGGCACCAATCATCAGAATGACCCGTGAGGTTCTCCACCACGACGGCTTTCCCTTTGCGTTATGTTACCCAGCGTCTCTCACTTTCAATAGACGGAAGCGTATATGAGATGGTGGCATCAGGATGTGTCATTCTTATCGTGGTCGTGCACCGGCAGGAAAGTTTTTTTTCACCCAGGCCTTTAATGAACCTCGTCAGGAGTCTCATCCCATTTCGATCACTTCTGCAAAAATATACAATGGCCTCTGTTGATACCATCTCCAAGACATTGGGTAAATTGGGACTTGAAAGCCCTCAAGCTTTTGAGGAATCTTACCCTCAATACAACACCGTTGATTTGTTAAGAAATTACATCACCAACGAATTACATCGCCTCTCCGATGTTTCTAAGGACATCATCTTCCAGGCCCTTGATATCCCAAGTACCTTGGAAAAGGGTGATCTTATTGTTCCCTTGCCAAGATTGAGATTAAAGGGAGTCAATCCTAAGGACAAGGCTGAAGAATGGAGTCAAGCTTTCAACAAGGGCAAATACTTGAGTGAAGTGCGTGCTGAAGGACCCTTTTTACAATTCTTCGCCGACAAGCAAGTTTTGTACAATGTGGTTATCGGAGATGTGCTAGCCAGAACCACTGAGTATGGTGCTATTCCTTCCGGCAAGGGAAAGAATATCATTGTTGAATTTTCATCTCCTAACATTGCCAAGCCATTTCACGCTGGACATTTGCGATCCACCATCATTGGAGGATTCCTTTCAAATCTTTATGAGAAGGCAGGCTGGAACGTCAAGAGATTCAATTATTTGGGAGATTGGGGGAAGCAATTTGGTGTTTTGGCTGTCGGATTTGAGAAATACGGTAATGAAGAAGCCCTTGCCAAGGACCCCATTAACCACTTGTTTGAAGTTTATGTGAAGATCAACAAGGATATCACCGAGGAAGGTGACGACATTGTCGGCGGCTGCAACGATCAGGCCAAAGAATACTTCAGAAAGATGGAAGACGGTGATAAGGAAGCCGTTGCTATCTGGAAGCGATTCAGAGACTTTTCCATTGAAAAGTACGTTGATACCTATGCTCGTCTTAATATTCATTTTGATGTTTACTCTGGTGAATCTCAAGTGTCTAAGGAGAAAATGAAGGCTGCTATGCAGACTTTTGCTGACCGTGGGCTTCTTCATGAAGATAGAGGGGCTAAGTTGATTGACTTGAGTAAGTTCAATAAGAAATTGGGTAAGTGTCTTGTTGAGAAGAGTGATGGTACCTCGATTTACGTGACCCGTGATGTCGGAGAAGCTATTCAACGTTATGAGAAGTACCAATTTGACAAGATGATCTACGTGATTGCCTCTCAACAAGATCTCCATGTTGCTCAATTTTTTGAGATCCTCAAACAAATGGGATTCCCATGGGCCAAGAGCTTGGAACATGTTAACTTTGGTATGGTTCAAGGTATGTCCACCAGAAAGGGTACGGTTGTTTTCCTTGACAACATCTTACAGGAAACCAAGGAAAAGATGCATGAGGTTATGAAGAAGAACGAGGCCAAGTACGCTCAAATCGAAGAACCCGACAAAATTGCTGATCTTATTGGTATTAGTGCAGTTATGATTCAAGATATGCAAGCCAAGCGTATCAACAACTACGAATTCAAGTGGGATAGAATGACTTCTTTTGAAGGTGACACCGGTCCTTACCTTCAATACGCTCACTCTCGTTTGAGTTCTGTGCAAAGAAAATCCAACATTGATGATTCCAAATTGGCCCATGCCAACTACGAGTTGTTGACGGAGGACTGTGCTCAAAACTTGATTAGAACCTTGGCTCAGTATCCTGAAACTTTAAAGAAGGCCTTGAAGAATCACGAGCCTTCCACTGTTGTTACCTATTTGTTCAGTCTCACGCACATTGTCTCTCAATGTTATGACATCTTATGGGTTGCCGGTCAAGAAGAAGACTTGGCTGTTGCCAGATTGGCTCTTTATGCAGCTGCCAGACAAGTATTGAACAATGGTATGACTTTACTCGGTCTTACTCCTGTTGATAGAATGTAATTTAGCAAGGTATCACTAATATATAGTAAGGTGTGTGGCATGATGATTGATAAATGTCTAAGTTTTTCTTTTCTTTCTTTTTTTGTTTTTGTACGCGGTGATTTTCGAATCCTCTTACACATACCCATCCCTCATCCTCGTGTGCAACATGAGCGCAAACGGCGGGAATCATCTCGCCATGACTAACGAGGAGTTTCGAAGCACATTACGAATATTTGAAACAATGAAGGTGGCCGAATTAAAGTCCATGCTAAAGGCTCTACTGTTGCAGATGAAAGGATTAAAGCAAGAGCTTGTCGCCAGATTGCTAAGCTACTTCAGACAAGCCAAAGAGTTAGACGACCAGGTACGCCTCATAGCAATGAGGACAATGGCTGTCAAAATAGTACGAGGCGACGTTGTTCCTGATTACAAAACTTTGTGCAATCTGTTGAGAACTGGCGCATATGACCACCAGGTCCCAAATCAATATACTCCATCGCTGACTGATCCAGCCAAGAAAGTGCTACTATTTCGGTCAAGTCCTTTCTACGTTCAGAAGCGATTGATTAAGGGATCGCCTTATTACGCTCAAGCTTGTGTGTCCAAGAGCTCAAGACAAACTGTTCATTTTTCCTTCAAGTTGAGCGCCAGTGAAGAAGCACTTTTGAAATCAAAGCAGCTGATGAAGTTGTACCTTTTCTGTGGACTAGCAAACACCAGAACCCATGATGCATATGTGGAATTCCCTTCCCAAGTGGAGATTCATTGCAATTCGCAACAGGTGAAGCAAAACTATAAGGGTTTGAAAAATCAACAAGGTACCGGCTCACCTGCGGATCTTACTCCCCACTGCAAAATGGGGTTTGCTTCTAACGATACTACCATGGTTTATATGGGAGCAACCGAGCCTTATCTTCTTTATCTCTACATTGTGGATACAAAATGTGCGTCTGATATTTTGCCCCAGGTTGAATCGAGCCCGCATATTCATCGAGATAGCACCATAACATACATTAAAAGAGAATACGAAGCCGGTGATGATGATCTTGTGGTGGCCACCTCTTCTATTTCCCTTCGATGTCCACTCACATACCTTCGCCTCGTGCACCCTGCAAAGGGTATATACTGTCAGCATATTCAGTGTTTTGATGCTCTTTCCTTCCTACAACTGCAAGAAGTCATCCCCGCCTGGACTTGTCCCATTTGTCAAAATCGAGTGGAGTTGAAAAACTTGGCCATCAGTGATTACATGCTTGAAGTATTAGCCAAAACCGACTCCGACGTGGAGACGGTTTCCATCAATCGTGATGGTACCTGGAGCCAGATTTTAGAAGGGGCCGCGCTGCCTGCTGACAGTGATGATTCCGCCCATACTCAAATTTCTTCTGCTGTCCAACATACCGCAGGAGGACCAGCCACGCACAACCCTCCTGTCATTACGAGAACTGCCCTGCCAGATATTGAGGTGATAGAAATTCTCAGCAGCGATGAAGAGGAAGAGCCCGCGCCACTTGTTAGCGGCGTACAACTGCCATCTGTGGAAGTCACTCCAGCTGCACTCATTTCTCATCCTGCTCCTTCTCCTCCTCCTCCGCCCTCTTCCGCGCCTGAGTGTTCCGCGTCAAACTCCTCGGGAGTCAGCCGCAATAGTGCTTCTGTGGCTCATACAAAGCATTTAGCTGAAACATATACCGATGACTCGGATTCCGACAGCGAACAACAGCACACTCGCCCAGTTATTGCTGCCTCAGACGATGAGGATAATGATGAGATACCTCTTGCCAGTTTGGCTAAAGACGCAAACATAAACTCATCTAAAGGCTTGCTGAATTCCCATCCTCGTGACCTGTCGACACCTTCCCAATTTCCTTCCCGTGCGCAGCTTCCTTTCCGTTCTCAGCCACCTCCTCGAATTGATGATTCTTCTTCACAACCAGAGCTCGTCAGATCTCTGTCACTACCTGTCAATAATGTGTCATCATCAACTCATTCAACCCCTGTCAATATATTGCCAGTGCAACCTGCGCCTTCCGTACAGCAAGCTTCGCAGGTCAACGGATCAAACTTTCCATTTACCCCATCTACATATCAAGGACATAATTCAACCAGGTCCCCTTCGGTGGTTGGCCCTTCTGAAGCTTTTTCCCAGGCTATCTCGCAATTTGCTTCAGCGACTCCTTCCCGACCCGGAACAGATAATGGTCTGCCCTCTAGCGAGAGTCATCTGATACCTCAAGCGCAGTCGGTAGATCTGCGTTCATATTTGAACATCTCTCAACAACTTCAGCTGCTGAAATCGCCTCAGTCTCCCCCCATGCCACAAGCACCCCCACTGACGCCGAGCATCCGCGAGCAAGCCTCTTCGGGTAATATTCCAGCCAACATAGTAAGACAAGCTGGAAGTTTGTCAACAAACCTGGCAATCAGTGGTCCAATGCGTGTATCCCCTCGATCATCAACTGCAGTCAGCCAGAGTGTGCCTATGAGTTCGGTATCTTCCGATAAAGGTGATCGCAAGGCCATTGATGCCCCGTCTCAAACTTCTAGACGTCAAGTCAGACCCTTGGGTCCAATGCCACTACCCAATCCTTATCCAGTAAGAGAAGGATCTGGGACTAATGGTCGTGGTACACTGACTCCTCAAACTCAATCGTCTCCACGTATTGACGTTCGAAATTTGAACTTGTCTGTGGAGGAAATGAAAGGCTCCGGGGCACGTCTCAATCGGTTACGAGAAAGATTACGTGTTTGTCGGAGAGATATCGAATACTCCGTTCATCAGATGGTAAACCTCTCACAAAAGTTCGTTGAATCATGCAAAGCTCTTGGTGCCGGTGCTGATGCAGCAACGAAAGCCCAACAGATGGTTGGTAGTATTCGACTAGCATTATTGAGCCAAAACTTTGATGATCAGGTCCGTCTTTTGGAAAGTGTACAGCCTATTTCGCATATCAGCAGTGCTCTTTTCATTGAACAAGATCTGATCTTCAAGTTTCGCAAGCTTTACATCGATTCCCAAAACCAGTATAAGGTCATCGATTTAGAAATCTCCCGGATAATGGCGTGGCGCCTTGAATTTTCGCTTGCTTGGTTCAAATATCTCCAGCAAGAGCTCGATGATTACTACCTGCAACTGCATGAAAAAGATGGCTTGAATGTTCTAGAGGCTCGGATGGTATATCTCAAATCTAGGATTGAGCTTCTTGAGGCGATGGAATTTGATGAGCCCTACATTTCGAAGAAGAAGTCCATTATGAATCAGTATAAGGAAATCTACATGTCAAGTCGTGAGCGGAATCTATCAATGAGACAACGCGCTGCTTCAGTTACTGCACCATCAGCGCCGGTTGGCAAAATTCCCTTTAAGGCAGCTGTACCCCATGACTCAAATACGTCGCGACCTAGCACTGATTCTAATGCTGCAGATTCTCCGCCCCCTCCCCCCATTCATCAAAGGATTCCTACTGTACTCGAAGGAGGCAGCGATGGCGAGCAAGTTTCTCGCGCTCCTTCCACGAGGATTCCCTCGGTTCAGTCAAGCAACTCCTCTGTGGAAACCAAAGAGACGCCAGAGAAAACTGCTCATTCGCATCAATCGAATACCATGATCGAAAAGCTGGCTCCAGTGGTCTCTAGTAGCTTCCAAAATGCGCTTGATTCCCAGCAGCGGCAAATTGAAGAGCGTGAGCGTCGTCGGGCCGAGTTCATCAAGGCCCAAGCAGCATTCAGTCGCAGCATAAGTCGAAACGCGTCGTCGGAGGCGTCGCCTCGCTCAATGGTGCTGACTTCTCATGATGAGTTAGTTCAATCTTATTCCTCAAAGAGTCCTGAGACTTCCAAGTCAATTGAAGCGCCCAATCCAATTGTAGGCGAAACCCTATCAAGAGACATAGATGCTGAAGACCGACAAGAGAAAGACGCACAAGTCCCGAGCGATCCAACAAATCCAACCACAGGCTCGATTATCCCACCACAACAAAATGAGCTGCATCAGAAGATCCGAGAAGAGTTCCCTAGCATTGGAACTGAGAATGACGAAAACGATCCTAGTGGGAATGGACCTCGTTATTCGCAGTCTGCGTTTGATCTAGTCTCAAGCTTGAGCCAAAGGTCTACCCGCATTAAAGGTGTATTGGGGATCGAGCTATTGGATAATGTCGTGAATAGTGCAGATGATCCCTCCACAGTTTCACCCTTGAATTCCCGCATTAGTAACATGTCCATTGAAACTCCCAATACCAAGAAGCGGTCGTTATCTGGCCCGGACCTGCGGCTGTGGAACAAACGTTTGAACAGCGACGGAGGGCCAGAATCGGATCTGAACTAATTTGCATAAATTTGTACCATATGTATACTAATACTGGAACAACGCCATGAAAAACGTGAGTTTATTTAGTTATATTTTGGTTTTGCGTCATCTGATAGGGTTGGCTCATTGACATGACGGAGCTGGTGTATAAATGCTCTATGATTAAAATTACATCGGAGATGGACCCAAATAATCCTCCTTGATACTTCCAATGGCATAGATTTCATTGACATCTGTTCTGGTACCAACAATTTTTAACCTCACACGAGAACCCTTTTCTATATTTTCTTCGGCACTGACATATGCTGGAGGATTTGAAGAAGGATTATACTTCATATCCGAAGGAATCAAATGTGTACTGACAAAAACAGAAAGAGGTCCCACATCTGCAAAAAATCCCATTTTGTTCACGGTGGTTACAACGGCATCAACAACTTCTCCCTTAAATGGTTTCCATACCACGGCTCGATATTTCACCTCAAACTCAGCCATTCCTGACCCTGGAATGATTCTTCCCTTCCCCACATCAATATTCATACAGTCAAGCACGCAAACAATGTATCCAAATTGACCCGTACAAGTACCCTCGACATCACTAAGAAGTTTGTCTCGAAGATATTGATTCATTTGAGGTCCAAAATATGATGGATGAAGTGTTAGGTTCAACAGAAGATCTTTTAGAAAAAACATAATGTGCTAGAAGGATGGAATGAAAGAAATCGAGAACAGGAAAACAATGGGGAAAAAAAGGAAATTAAATGGGGCAGTGGACACCAGGTACGAACTGAATGATATCGGAGGTTGACTATATTGTCACTATGTACTTTTTTTCGTTCTTCAACGTAGGAGACATTGCGACATTGAGACATTTTCCTTTTGATTTTTCAACCTCATTTTTCAGTGGGTAAATTTTCCTCAAGCATCCATTCAATATCAAACTTCATCTAAAGGCTATTCCTATATATGTCGCAAAGAATTGGTAACTCTGCCCTTGCTCTTACTAGAGTATGGCATCATGTGGATATGGGCTCTGATAACAGAACTCTTGGTCGTCTCGCTGCAAGCATTGCTTTAACGCTCATGGGAAAACATAAACCAACTTATTCCCCAAACAGAGACCACGGTGATTACGTGGTGGTTACCAACTGTTCTCATTTGAAAGTCACTGGTAACAAAATGCAAGACAAGACCTACTGGTCTCATACAACCCGTCCAGGATCATTAAAGTTGGTCCCTATGGAACGAATGATTGCCAATAAAGGTTACGGAGAAATTGTTAAAAGGGCTGTCAAAGGTATGATTCCCAAGAACAAATTACGACTTGTACGTCTTGACAGATTGAAGGTTTATGATGGTGATGTTCATCCTTATAAACAAAACTTGATTGCATTTGCTGACGAGATGCCAGATGTAAAAAGGAAGATTGCAGAGGTAGCCAAGAGAGAAGCAGAAACTGCTGAACTCCGGAAGAAATTTTTGGGTAACTAGATTCTTGTACATATATATACATTTCACCTTGAGATTGGTAGATTCGCTGATGATTTTTTTGTGTATCCTATGATATACAATCTTTCGTATGAATACATTTCTATTTAAAATACAGGACCCTAGACATCCAGGATATATTTATAAAAGAAGACAATCTTCTTTGCATTTTGGTAATTACTTTTTTTTGGCAATTTTTTGGTTTTCATGAGTACAGTGTGCAATCAAACTCTCACAGATATACCTGACCGTTCAGTGTATAATCTTGGAGATATGTTCATAGCCATTAATTCTTGGAACAATAATTTGGCAGCATAAGGAATGTGAATTTGGTAAATGTTGGTCTTGTTCTTACAGGACCGACACTCAAACTGGTTTTTCTTTAAGTTGGCGATTACCGTCATTAAACCACAAATTCCACACACGTGAACTCTAAAGGCATCCGAAGCCTCCATTAATCTCTCCTTCAAGAAACCAGCGGCACCATGTGCAATCATACAATCACGCTCCATCTCACCGAAACGCAATCCACCATCTCTGGAACGACCTTCCACTGGTTGTCTGGTTAATACTTGCACCGGCCCTCTTGCTCTTGCGTGGATCTTGTCGTCGACCATATGTCTTAATCTTTGGTAATAGGTTGGACCAAAGAAAACTTGTGCCATTAACTTCTTACCAGTGTGACCATTGTACATGACTTCGAAACCTCTGGATTGATATCCATGTTCTCGTAATAATTTAGAAACAGCTTCAGCTGTCACGTCAGTAAATGGAGAAGCATCACCTTCGAGACCAGATAAGGAAGAAACCTTAGACAACAAACATTCAATCAAATGCGCTACCGTCATTCTCGATGGAATAGCATGAGGATTAATGATCAAATCGGGAACGATACCCTGGGCGGTGAATGGCATGTCTTCCGATCTGTATGTGACACCGATAGTACCCTTTTGACCATGTCTGGAGGCGAACTTGTCACCAATTTGTGGGATCTTAGTAGTTCTCATTCTGACTTTGACGAACTTAGCTCCATCACCATTAGTGGTCAACAATACTTGGTCGACAATACCTGACTCGGTACTTCTTAATGGAGTGGATGCATCTCTCTTAGTATGATATTGAGTTCTTTGACCTAATTCTTCGGTGTCAGGAGGAATGGGGGTAGTCTTACCAATAATGATATCCTCACCGGAGACACGAACACCTGGTGCAATTAATCCATCGTCATCCAATTTCTCGTAAGTACCGTGCTTAAGTCTTAAAGTATCAGAACGCGTAGGTTTCTCGAAAGTTTCCAATGCCTTCATACCTTGACGCTTCTCCAAATCCATATAAGACCGGAAGAAGAGAGATCTGAACAATCCTCTATCAATGGAAGATTGATTCATAATCATAGAATCTTCTTGATTGTAACCTGAATAACACTGGATGGCAACAATTGCATTTTGTCCGGCAGGCAACTCACGGAACTTGAGATGTTCCATGGCTCTGGTGGTTGCCAAAGGCTTTTGAGGATAGTATAAAATGTTTGCCATGGTATCCATTCTCACTGCGTAATTCGTCAAGAAGACTCCCATGGCTTGTTTACCCATAGCCGATTGATAAGTGTTACGAGGAGATTGATTATGGTCGGGAAATGGAATGATCGAAGCAGCAACTCCCAAAATCATGGATGGATGGATTTCACAATGTGTGAACGTGTGGGTGGTGGCAGTGTACGTAGGCTTGATTCGCTTGGCAGGGTCAATTTCTTGTTCCTCTAATTGCATGTCCTTCTGTTGAGTCTCGGAAAGAGTGCTGCGACTAGCTTCCAAATCTTCAGGAGTCATGGCAATCATGATGGTTTCTTCTTCTTCGGCATCAACGTATTCAACGACACCGTCGCTTACTAAGGAAGACCAGGTGTATGCATTCTCATCATCAAAGTCATCGTATTCAGACGATCTCAACTGGTGAACATGTTCCTTTTTTAGCATGAGCTCACCCTTGGTTTCAGAGTCAGGATCATCGTCCACAATGAACAAAGGACGGTACACACGACCAGCATCAGTAAAGATCTTGAACTCCTTCTCTCTAATATCACGAATAATCGACACTTCAGGAGAGATATCACCTCTTCTTCTTAAATTACGCATTGTGTCAACCAATTGAGCGGGTTCACGGTGGGTACCAACCCAGACACCATTGACGAACACTCTGGTGGCATCGGGTGAGTTAGAAGGCACGTAGTCTTCCAAAGGCTCCATACCCCATTCTTCTAAGAAGTATGAGATGGGTTCAGATGGTGTACCAACGGAAATACACGTCATCAAGGATAAATTCTTCACCAAACCACACGCTTGACCTTCTGGGGTTTCGGCAGGACACACAAGACCCCAGTGAGTATTATGCAACTGTCTAGGCTTAGCAATCTTACCATCACGACCAATAGGGGTATTGGTTCTTCTCAAGTGAGAAAGAGTGGAGGAATATGTATAACGATTCAACACCTGAGAAACACCAGCTCTTGCACTCATGGCCTTCTTCTGTTCACCCCAGTTACCAGTAGCCAACGAATATCTCAAACCATCGGTAATTGTTTGTGACTTGACAGCTAATGTCAAGTTGAACTCCTTGTCATTTTCAACACATCTCTGCATGTAATTATAAATGTCCTTGGTCAATTTTTTGAAAAGAAGTCTGAACAAGTTGGCTAAAAGAGGACCAGCCAAATCCAATCTCTTCTTACCAAAATGATCTCTGTCATCAGCTTCCTTTCTTTCTAACGCACACAATAACAATCTGTTGACCATGTAACCCAAAAAGAACGCCTTACGGGTCTCAAACCCTTCTTCCTGGGTGATATTAGGAAGCAATTCTTTTTGCAAAATGTCCTTGGCGTACTGAATACGCTTTTCTCTTCTGATACCGAGAACTCCTCTTCTTCCAATAAAGTCAAGAGCAACTTCACGCTCTTGAATAACGAAACCTTCTTCCACGCATGGCTTCAACATCTCCAACATTTGCCAATCATTGGCATCGTAACATATATGCTCGAGGATGTCACCATCGGGAACAACTCCGAGAGCTCTGAAGACAATGACAATAGGGATATCCTCTTTAATGTATGGCAAAGTAGCCTTGATTGTTCTTGAGGAGGTACTTTTTTCTTCACGGCCATACAACTTGATTTGCATGGAAGAAATCAAACGAGAACCCTTTTCGAGTGCCGATCTGATTTCAGCAATGTGAGAGATAGGAGACGGGGCTGCCTTTTTAAAGACTTGAACGATATTAGCAGCACTTCTCTCTTGAGCGATCAACACCTTTTCGGAACCATTAATGACAAAGTATCCACCCATATCATAAGGACATTCCTTTAATTCGTAAAACTCGTGTTCACCAAGTCCTCTTAAAACACAGAACTTAGACCGCAACATGATGGGGACCTTACCGAGATAGACCTTGGTTTGGGGCTCATCTTCGATCTTTTCTTCGATCCACTCTAATTCATTATCCCCGCGTCGATTGTTATCATCACTTTTGAACACACGCTTGGTCATGTCAACATACAAAGGAGACGAATACGTCAAGTTTCTTAATCTAGCCTCCTGAGGAAACATGGGGTGGGTGGTACCATCACCTTCGGTTTGAGTTGGCTTAGAAATATAAATCTTACCAAAGGTAATCTCATACCGTCTATTCTCATGATCCTCCTCACTAGTATGCTGAGCGGGTTGGTCGAGAATCAAGTGAGAATCTTCCCAAACCAATTCCTGGATGGTGGTTTCGATAAACTCGTCGAACGAATCCAACTGTTGAGATACCAACCCTTTCTCCTGGAAAAAAGACGAAATCACCGTCCAACAATCCTCAGGAGTAATGCTGGACGAATCGTCATCATACATGTATGGGTCCTCAACCTGGTCCGACATGCTTTTGGAATGGATTGGAAGAAAAGGGTGTATTTGTTGCCGTTGGATATTTTCAATTTTTCAACGGTAGGTACACGAACGCCTGGTTGGGAGGTGAGAAAAAAATCCAAGGACGTAGCGGAAAAAAAATTGAAGAGACAGATCTAGCAATCATGAATAGAATAGGTTTAGGCATTAACCTTCGTCGTTTCATTCATCATAAGGAGGTGGCCAAAAACTACCCTAAGATCCATATTGAAGACGTCCAGCTTGAAAAACCTAGATTTGGATTTAGAAAAGTCAGATTACCATTAATTTCTCAACAAGTCAATGACACTCTTTTCCCCACCACCAAGATCAGAAATAGATACATTGAAGAAGGGAAGCCTGTTCCTATCAAGTATCGTACCCGGAGTGATGAAATCGCCCGTCGTAACTATGAAAGATACCAAGAAGAAGTTGCCAATGGAGAAGCCCATTTCCGTGTTGGAGAAAAGAAGGTTTACTTCCCCAAAGCCAGAGTGTGTTTATTAAGACCAAATGCTAAGCATACCCCTTATCAGGCTAAGTTTCTTGTCCCCAGAAATTTTAACAAGATGGATTTACGTGATTATTTGTGGCATGTCTATGGATTGAGAGCCTTAAACGTTACCGTTCAGTTATTGCACGCTAAATTTAATCGTGGACCCATGGATTATGCTCGTTACCGCGGACCTCAGTTCAAGAAGATGACCATCGATATGGAAGAACCTTTTGTATGGCCCGAATTACCGGAATCTGTGATGGAGAAATATAAGGCTCAGCACGATGCTCAAATCCAAACCATTGACTATAAAAATGCCAAGGGTTCTGATAAGCATAAGCCAACTGATGCATTTGACGGTGTGTATAAGAAACCTGATTTACCTAACAGTTGGGTTCCAAAGAATCTCAGAAAACAGGGGGAGAAGACGGTTAAGAAATATGCTGACTTCGTGGAAAGACAGCCTGACCAGGAACTTGTGGCTCGTTACTTGAAGCTTTAGATTTCATTCATGTATATATAACTCTTTACAGATATCTGTAAATAAATCATCATTTAGGATTGCTGAAATAGAATCATTCATTCATATCTATACCAAGCGCCTGCGCTTACCAAATCCATCCCTTACGCTGTGTCATCGTTTGTTCACCATCCTTATCCTTATCCGGTTTATCAATAACATCGTACTCTTCCTCAACCTCGGCTTTGGCTTTTGCTTTGTAGCCCAAATAAGACCACAATAATCCGGGGTCATTTTCTTCCTTCACCTGGGAAACTGTAGCTAAGAACGAAAGCTTCCCAGCATACTGGCCAACCGCTGACTTTAGTTTATCCAAATTAACGTACTTCATTTCACCATCAAGGAAGGGTTGTAAGTACTGATAATAAATCAAGCCACACCCATCATGGGTGAACTTCAACCAATTGTTAGTTATATCTGTGGTGGTAGTCGTTTCGGTATTAAACTGATGGAGATCAGAAGCGATTGGTAATATCAACCATACAGAAACGAAAAACCGTAACATGGAATAGAATGGAATAATCACCCTTAATAAGAGAAGGCGCTCCACTAAAAGGGCAGTGGCAAACACAATCCAGTACACCATCCACTTCTGGAGTGACAAGGCATGGAATTGGAGAAGCTTGTCTTCATGGTTTAAGGGATTGGAGTCTCCGGAGGCTTTCCTTAACAAAGCTGCCACCGGGATATTAACGCCTCCCACATTCAAATTCAGAGAGGCAATCGAATTAGAAAGCTGAGAGTATGTTTCAAACGCCTTGTAGGAAGCCACACAGGGATAAGCTAGCGAAACAATGTTGCTTTATTTGTTAGTCTATTAATCGTATTTAGAGGTTATGAACATACTCTAAAAGTCCAAAGAAAGTCATTGGGGTAGAAGGTGGGAAAGTACAAAAAGGATAGGGCTGATAAGATTAACCCTTTATCGCGCGATGGGCGTGCGCGGTCCAACCTTGTGATCCCCTACTCCAAGTTAAGGGTAAAGTCACGTTTCTTCAACTCAGCAACGTTCCAGTCCCAAGTCGTATTGATATAATCTTGGTTAGTGGCTACCTTTGAGGGAGTCGACTCCTGACCTCCGTCAATATAATACTTTCCACTATCGCTTTTGGGGGTCAACGATTCGTCCAAAGCAGCTCTAAGTGTTGAGAGCGAGCCTTCTTCTGGGGTGATACCAATGGCTCTATGAGCTAACGCAAATAATGCCTTGTTGACGTAATTGAATAGTGAAACACTCCTTTGATAAGAGTATAAGTTGGTTTCAACAATCACTCCTGGGTGAACAGCCAGAGTAAGAATATCGGGGAACAATTCGTGTAGCTTCTTCATAAAATGAATGCCTGCTGTCTTTGCAATGCCATATCTGACGTACGTGAAAAACGTCTCGGGGAAATTCGTCACTTTTGTTCCTGGCTGGAAGTACTTATAGCTTAACCTGTGACCCATGGATACCACGTGAACTACCCTAGGAGTTTTCCCTTGGGTTGCCACCTTCTGCAAAAGCGGAAGAAGGCTTAACGTCAATAGCATGTGACCCACCAAGTTTACCTGGTATTGGACTTCATAACCGTCTTTGGTTTCCTTGTAAGGGACGGCCATTAGTCCAGCATTCAAAATGAGGATGTTCAATTGAGACTCATTGGCCTTGAACTCATTTGCCGCCTTGGTGACTGTGGACAAGTCTTCAAAGTCAATTTTGAGACTGTGGAGTTCCCCCACAAATCTAGTGGCCTTCTCGTCGTCGGAATATTTTTCAATCCGCTTTTCAGCCTCTTGTTTAACGTGTTCAATGGCCCCAGAGACTTTTGTTTCATTTCTTCCAGCAACGTACACAACATATCCGTGCAAGTACAAATGTAAGACACTAAACACACCGATCCCACCATTGGCACCGGTAATGAGCACCGTTTGGCGGTCGACTTGAGGATTGAGGTATTGAGCGGTTTCAGGCTTGTAGAATGACATGTTGGAATTAATTGATTTACACAAGCATATTCGCGTTCTTTATATACCCCATCAACGTTAGACTATTCTAGCAATTAAATCATCAAGGATCGCCACTGTCTCTCTAGGGCTGGCAATCCATACGGTACAGGCGCTGAGGCGAGCTTTAAAATCATTAGCGCCGAGGGAGGCGAATTGATCGCCAATGTGGAGTGACTCGCTTTTTGCAATCGGGCAAATATGCAGAAATTTTTTATCCTTACAAAGGTATTTCTGAAGAGACTCTACTCCGAGACTCTTATCGCCTATATCCACCCAAACGTCACTACCTCCATTAAACGCGCAAACGTTAATGTTGTTTTTCTGCAGGTCGGTAGTGGCTTGAGCGGTGATGGATGTTCTTCTGGTTGTGGGGTTTTTGCGCAATTCGGAAGCAAAATTTGGGCCTGCCTTCAAAACCTCGTTGACTTTTAGTGAGCAAGATAGCACCATTTCCTCGAGGTGCTCGCGGAGAATTTTAAATCCCTCTGCGGGAATAACACCCACCGATCTTTCCTTACGGATGATGATGGACTTTTTATCGTCATCCAACTTAAACTTCCGCCGAAGATGCATGAGATGACGCTCGATGGTATCCATGATTTGAGAAATGTGGTTCTTATCCCAATTTTTCATGAAAGGAAGAAACCACTCGTCTCCGTCAATAAAAACAAGGTTTTTGTGGGAATTCTGAAATCGAAAAAGGTAATTGGACTCGGCCCCCATAACAAGGAGATTCTCTTTTTGGTGGTCACCGAGGGTAGACTTGTTGATGGCATCAATTAATCCCTTTAGTCTTTCGTAGTACTTAGGCACTCCCAGTTGCCCAGGGTATCCGGCTGCCGTTACCACCGCCACGAATATATCCATTGATAGAAGTTTAAGTAACCTTTGCACAACCGGATCCGTTTCAGTCAACGACTTTCCATCCTCATATAGAGTGACGTCTCCATCGAAGGTGATTAATTTTAACTTATTTCCAACCTCTGGGGGATTGTTATAGATCCTTCCTAGTGCAAGGATTTGAGCCGTGTTAAGGATGGCCCGAACATCATTGAAGGAAGGACTCACCAATCTCCGTTTAGACATTTGTTTGCGTTCATCTTCAATTAAGAATGCATCTCGCAATGGTAAATTGGTGAAAAATCTCCCCACACTGGGTACCAATTGACGCAATCGACTAAGTGCAACTGGGTTCTGGCTGCGGTCTTCCATCGTGTCTAGCATGATGGTATGATTGACCAATTTCTCGACATCACCAAAAATTTCCAAGTACCGTTTCTGGCACTCCATGGCAATTTCCAACTCGTGGGTTTCAAGAAACGTTTCGTAAGTGGCAGGGTCGTCGTAAAACTCCTGGAAGTCACGGTCGTAATTCTCCACGTCCGCATGTAAGACGAAAGGGACTGCTAGAAGTCCTTTAATCCATTCAATGAACTCATCTCGACGATGACTCTTGAGAGCATACTCTACTCTGTATCTAGATGTCATTTGTGAAGCAAGCGAGAATATTCGCGATTTCCCGATTTAATTATCATAAACCCTGAATTTTGCCAAAAAAAAAATCAAAGGAAATCTCCGTTATCAGCAATGTCTAAGATCACCGAAAAATATCACTCTCGAAGTCAACTTGAAAAATTCATTTCCCATAAGTACTATTATACATTTACAAACCAGATTGGGCTCTTCTTCTGTCACGCTCTTCAGCAATAGACAACTTGATACCCTTACCCTTTGGTAAGGAAACCCATGGCTTACCAGCTTCGGTACCGACAACGAAAACATTGGACAATCTGGTCACGAAAGTGTTGTCTAAGGAATCCTTGATGTGGACCAAATCGAAACCTCCCTCGTGTTTTTCTCTGTGAGTGATAACACCAACTCTACCCAAGTTACGACCACCAGTAACCATAACTAATCTGCCGGTGTCAAACTTGATGAATTCAGTAGCCTTTCCAGTGGCCAAGTCAACCTTGACGGTGTCGTTAGCTCTGATCAAAGGGTCGGCGTATCTGATAGTTCTACCATCGTGGGTAACAATGTAAGGGATACCTCTCTTGCCCAAGGAAACCTTCTTAACCTTGGCAAGCTTGTAAGAAGCTTCTTCGGCGGTGATTCTATGGACAGCGAATCTACCCTTGACGTCGTAGACCAATCTGAAGTTTTCGTTGGTGGCCTCCAAGGAGATGACATCCATGAAACCAGCTGGGAAGGTGGTGTCAGTTCTGACTTTACCATCAACCTTAACGTGCTCTTGCATCAAGATGGCCTTGACTTCTCTACCGTTTAAAGCGTACTTTAATCTGTTTCTCAAGAAGATAACAAGAGGTAAAGATTCTCTCAATTTGTGAGGACCTTGAGAAGGTCTTGGTGCATAGGTACCGGACAACTTGTCCAACATCCAGTGGGATGGGGCAGCTAATCTCTTAAGGTGCTTCTTTCTGATATGTTAGTAACAATTCACTACGAATAGATCCTTCAACAAAAGCATGGAGCCAATTGCTGGACGACACATTCAACGGAGGTCTCCACAAAACACAACACAACGTAGAATCCGTCACCACATGAATCTCACAGGTACAAATACCGGTAAGCTTCATACAGTACAACATTCGAGCACCCCCGTCTTGAACAGTGGTATGTTCGGTTGTTGTAGTCCAGACAATTATCGACAAGGCTCCCTTCCAAGCCAATCCAAAGGATTGGCTGGTGACCGTTAGAAAGTGCAAGCACAAATCTCGGTATAAATGGAGAGATCAAAAAGATGATCTCTCATGCTTCGTCGCTCTATCTATTCCGAAGAACTTCAAGGTTGACATACGGGCCTCTTGCCATTTTTAATGATAATTGTAGGTTGTGAAAAAACTTTTCAGTGCGCGGCAACTACTTATATAGGAATGGCGAGCGCGCATCAACAGGGAAACGGCACGTGTCAAGTCACGTGTACCTTACAAGGGCGTGTGCCCTATCCAAAAGTGGAGAAGCAACAGGCCCCTATTCAATAAATGCAAAAAACTGTGCATGCATTATCTTATCACGAGAGGGGATGTGGAAACGTTTATTACACGTAGAGCGGAGAAGCTCCGCATGTCAAATGCTTATATCAGTGTTCCAAGAGGAGAGTGGGCAGAATCTTCAAGATACTCCTCTGAAAAAATAGTGGCGTCCCCACATAGCTAAATGCCAATGCAACTGGAACATGACCCCCTGTAGAAATTCCCCTCAAAGGACAGTATCCTTTGGATCTTGAACCTTGGCCGTAGTGATGGCACTACCGCCATTTCCAAAGGAGATGTCAGAGTCCACACCCCCATTATTAATTTCGGTGGGCGGAGAAGATATGGATAACCTCTCACTCCTAGATCTTTCAGTTTCCTTTTCAACCTCTGCTCCCGTCATCACCTTTATCCAATCTATCTTGAGTGAATAAGGACCATACTGCTTATCTAGTAAGCCTAGTCCCACAGTTTTGATTTCCGATTTATTGAGTTCACTTCCGTCTTGAATGACTCCCCAATTGGTCATCACAAAGTCGTTTAATGGAATAACCACGGTTTCCCACTCCCCCGGGTGATTAATGAAAAGACGATGTTGAAACAAGTCTGTGACTAGGGGTGTGTTGGCCTGGATATTTACAAGATATCGTCTTCTATCTCCTTTCACTCGTAGCACCAACGACTGAAAGTTGGACCAGTCCCAATACACATTTCCTGATAGCCACGATTCCTTCTGCTCCTTGGTGCGAAACATGGCGTAGCCCGATCTGGTGATTTCGGGATTATCCTTAGGAAGATCCAAACTTAAGTTGCCATGGAAGTGGCCAGCTTTAGTGATCGGATCAATGTCAAAGTGGACGGTAGAGAAGCCGCCCATTTCCTGGTCGCAGCGAGTCATGATGTTGCTTAAGGATTCTTCGGGGTTTTTCTTGAAATCAACAATGGTTTGAACGGTCTTAGCCAAGTCGTTGGACTTAGCAAAGAAGCGACTCAAAGTAGAGTTCAATCCAAGGGTTCTGAGAGACATGTGCAATGAGGAATTAGTAAGTGATGGAGAAAGATGTATAGTATTTATAATATGCGCGCCCTCCCCCCGGCCCATCGTTCCCACTAATGTACCCCCCCTCCCTTTATCTTGAATGAAAAATATGGTATTGTCGTAATGGGGAAGGGAAGTAGACATTCAAAGTGGGGATTGGTGACACTGACCCCAGATTTCGGAAACATTCTATAGTGCTTACACATGACTGCAGAAGAAAGGGGTAAGTTCAGCAAGGGTGAATTTCCAACGCCATTGTGCCCACCCGAGGAGGAGGTAGAGGAGGTAGATTCTCAAAGAAACAGGTCGTACATGTAGCATAGTGTATATTCTAAGATCTAAGGTGTAATTTAAAAGCACGCAATGTCTATTTGATGGGCCAGTAACCTGGGAATAGGTAGTGCATCTTCTCCAACAATTCCTTCTTGACACCGTGGGGACTGGTGCTGACAGCATATTTCATGGAGCCTTGCAACGACTTTCCCAACGTAGAGCCTTCCTTTTCAAGTTCGGCGCTTACAACATCAATGAGATGAGCAGCAACCTTGCAGGCATTTGCGGAGTTGGCCTTTAAGTTACTCACCACGGTTTCCACGGTTACAGGTTCTTCATTCTCATTCCACGAATCGTAGTCTGTAGACATACAAATCATTTGGTAAGAGATTTCAGCCTCACGGGCCAATTTTCCCTCGGGCAACACCGACATGTTGATAACAGATCCTCCCCAAGTGCGATAGAGCTTACTTTCAGCACGGGTGCTAAACTGAGGGCCCTCCATACAAATCACAGTAAGATCTTCTCCCTTGTTGGTGTGCGTCTTGGTGTGTAAAATAGGCTTGGCGTCAGTACCAAAGGGTTCCAAGAAGTGTTGAGAGGGAATGGAATCGCTGATTAGCTTGTTCAATTCCAAATCGAAAGGCTCTCCAAACATGGCATGAGCCACAAATCCCTTTTCAAAAAACGTTGAAGGTCTGATGCCCTTCGTTCTATCAATCACCTGGGTAGGCACCACGAAATCACGAGGTTTGATTTCTTGTTGAAGAGAACCCACTGCTGAGAATGCAATGATAGCCTGGACGCCCAACTTCTTCAATGCCGCAATGTTGGCTCTGGAAGGAACATCTGATGGTAACAAGTCGTGGTGTTGACCGTGTCTGGCCAAGAAAGCCACGGGAAATCCATTTTCGTTGACCGAAATGGTGATGGGTCCAGAAGGGAAGCCCCACGGGGTGGACACCGTCAATCTGGCCACAGGCTTCAAGTTGGGTAAGTCGTACAAGCCGGTTCCCCCAATGATAGCCAAGTGGACGGGCTTATCGTAAGTATGGGGAAGTTCAGCAAAGTCAATCTTATCACGGTGGAGAGACATTAGGCGAGAGAGATTATTCTTGGGAAAGATTTTAACCATGCGAGCCACACAAATATGAGATGGCTGGAAATCGGCCACGGGGGCGTGGGCTCACCACTATTACTACGCCATTTAACCAACCGATTAGACGGTAGCATCTACGAGACTTTTGAGGCCCGCTAGGTTGGTCCAGCCAATGAAACCCAATCATGGCTGCAGACGGTGGTGGCATGACTAATTTCGATGGTGTACGGGTTTAATGCCCGGACCATTTCTCACCTTCAACACCATGCTACTGCTCCTAGGTCGAACAACCAGAGGTGTAAGCCACCCGTGTGGCAAACAAATGACATGTCAAATCAGAAGTATGTCCAAGAAGGACGAAAGCTTTGATGACGTGCCTCCAGTCAGCGCCAGCAAGCGGCGAATCAACCCTCTTATTAAAGTGAAGCCCCGTGTGCGTGGCGAAGATGCCAAAATTCCAGCCATAAAGGCCAAAAAAGTACAGAGCCTTGATATTTCCAGCAGCATCAAACCTATTAGTGTGAGAAGGGATTTCATTCCCTTTCACCGGTTTCCCAAAGCACCTGACACGGTGGTGAAGTTGTCGGTTGACGAGCTCTACGAGAGCATGGGCATGGAAGCCCCTCAAGACGAAAGTGCCAACCAGCCAGAGAAGTTGATTAATTTCGAAATCCCTGACAAGCATTTGAAGTCGAAAATCAGAGAACAAATCACCGACAAGGACCGGGCGGTTGTGGAAGAAATCGATAACTTGGCCCGAGCCAACGACGAAAAAGAAATCAACCAGCTCCATATGAATGTGCTAAAGCTCTACTATGACGAAGATTCTCATAGTTTCCATCCTCTTCCTGAGCATGCTTTAAAGAAGTCGCTATCGGGAATGATAAACTTAAATCCTTATTTGGAAGATATAGATGATGAATACCTCTGGGATTTATTTCCCAAGGGTAAGCTATTCTTCAATCCTCCTTTCGAAGAGAAGCCCGGAAATGTACAGGGGTTTAAGGCGTGGGAACTTCAACAACTCGACAAGATCAAGCAAGAAAAGATTATCAAGGACTCCAATGAGAAGGAGTACCATGAGTTTCAGATGATGCTCCATGACTCCAAATCTTTTTTCCACAAGCCGACATCTACAACCAAGGGTGGCCGCCGCAAGCTTGACCGCCCGTTATTGAAGCGGTATAAAAAGCTCAAGAAAGAGGGCAAGCTTCCTGAAGATTCCGACGATGATAAGTTCTAGACGTTCTTATCCAGGAAAGTTGCATTATACCACTTATGAAATTTGCATGAAGGCACATATTGTATATATATATAGAAAATTATCACATTAACCTAAAAACGTGTCAAAGAAGGCTTATAAGCTTTGTCATTTTCTGTCAATATAATCATGAGGCGTGGGTCGAGTCTGGCCTACGAATACAACGCGTCTCACTCTATCAAGTCTACCGTGGCGGAAGGTCTGTGAGACACTATTATAATGGCTGCATGAGACAATTCTGTCTCTTACAGGGCTTTGTCAACTGACGTCACAGGTGCTAGAACGGTGGCCCAAGCCAGGCTTAACAAGTTCACGGTTAAGTGCGGGTATTACCCAGGATCTCCGCTTGTACCATGTTTGTAAACCTGGGATCAACCATTGTAGCAGTCCGCTGCCCGTACTTGGGGCGCTCGAACGATGTGATGCGAAGTTCCCCTCACCAACACGAAAGCGCAATCCTAATCACAGGCGCAACTAACCAAAGCCATCCTGCTCCAGCCAAATTGTTTGCATGGCAACGACCCTTTCTTCAGCGTCACCAGCTCCAAAACCTTTGGTTTTAGCAATCGAGGATGAAGTTTAGAAAAGCCCTGCTAAATGTGCGCAAAACCCCTCTCTCTGGTTTCATTGTTAACTCCACCGCAACTTCGGTACCGCAACTGATTGTGCCTCCCACTTACCTCCAGTAAAGCCTCTGCCAGCAAGACGCACGGAAGTCATGACCCGAAGCGTGTTAACTAATTAATAATGCATGTTCCCCACTATTGACGGCCCATTAACATCGCCGTCGCCATTGCCCCAAAATAATTTGAATCACCAAGAAAAATATTCCTGAAATCTGCCTGGTTGCAGTGTTAACTTGACCTGGGCCGGATAAAAAATACCACTGCTACACAAGCGGGAATCTGGGATTTACGGGAAGTGAGAAGTCATGGAGTGACCTTTAACTTTGAGGCAAGCTCAAGCATATCGTAATCGCCAAAAAAAGAAAGAATATCGCTCTCCGCCCTTCGTTTCTTTTTCTTCTGGTTCCGTGCTCTTGTTTGTTGGTCTCGCGGTAGCATCTTCCCCAGACTGCACACACGCGTCATCAGGTTTTTTTTTCTCTTCTCTTGCGTTTCTATTTTAACCACCCAGCTGCCTACTTTTTTTTTTCCTGTTGCCTACTTGATTGCAAATTCTTCATCATGAGTTTGGCGGTTTCTCCTTCATTTTCACATCTCGGATACTCTGGAAAATCGCACTTGGAGGACCTTCCATATGACGTGATTCAAGAGATTTTTCTGTTGATTCCTCTCGATTCCGAAAACATTTTTTCTTGTATTGAGCCATTTCGGTCGCTTCTTCTCCATTACTCCATTAAGCACATTTATGTGGGCACCAAGTTTGCCGAAGATTATTGCCACGTTCGAGGGGACTCCATCTACTGTGCTTCTGCTTATCTATTGTCAGAGTACTTCACCCAGCAAGAGTCATTGTTGATCCACCCTGATGTTCTCTACATTGACGCCAAGAGAAATTACGATATATTAGCAACTGCCTACCCTCATCTTCTCCACAATGCTAGACGCATATGCTATAGTCAAGAGGGGTTTCCTAGTCTGATAATGGGCTCGGCATCGGAAATTGAGGTTGTGGTTCGTGGTGGTATTCCCGCTTCGTGTACCGAATTGGTGGTAAACGGTGAAACCTCCACGCTTCCTCACAATCTTCATACTCTTGAAATTTCTGAGATTTCCTCCTCCACCGTGGCATTGATTGAAGCTCAATCTGGAGATCTCAAGAATCTCTCTGTCCGTCTTTCTCATCCCGAGTCTATTCACTTAGATCTTGAGTCGTCAAACTTGCAGTCATTCGACTTTGGGGCAAATCTTGCCGTGACCGGCCGCGTCCGCCTTCCAGTGTCTCTCCATCATCTTTCGATCAACCAGTCTCTAGAATTGATTGGCTCGGTGGGTCGGTTTGCCTTCTTGGAATCATTGACCTTACGCTCTCGTGCCGCTGATGATTTTCTTTCTGGCCATTTGGACATTCCCGCCGGTCTCAAGTCGCTTTACCTTCTTCACGACGGAACTCCCGCCTGCACTTTAAGACCCCTTATGAATGGTACTGTACTGCTTCCTTCTTACTTGCATACGTTTGTGGCCACTGGTTTCTTCGACTCCTTCACCTCCACCAATGCCGACTGGATTCCTCAGTCAATGGTTAATTTACAGGTATCTGCTAAACTTGCTTCTATCAAAACATGGGTGTTTCCTAAAACGCTTCGCAATCTCAACCTTTGTGGTAACGAATTGAAGAGTTTTGACTGCACGGCTCTTCCTGCTGCATTAGAAACCCTCGATGTATCTAACAACAAGAAGTTGGATTTCTTCTTTGCTGACTTCAAGTCATTATGCCCACACCTCACGTCGCTTAATTTACGGGACACCAACTTGAGCACATTGGAGTCTTACAATTTTCCAAATTCCTTAAAACATCTTAAAGTGGACTCTTACTTGGTCTCGTGTAACCTCAGCTTACCGGAGCTTGAATCTGTTTGTTTGAAGATGGATTTTTTTAATTCCAAGTCACAGTTTGTGCTTAGCTCTAACATCAAGCACCTTGAAATCCACGGCACCAACAACCCTTACCATGAGTTTTTTGACACCACACTTCCTCCAATCGAAGAGCTCACACTAACCAATTTTACTCTTGATTTTAGACTTCATCCTGACTTCATTCCTTCAACCGTCAAGAAACTCACTTTGGTAAAGTGCAACCTTTTTTGCTTCAGTGAAGTCTACCCCCAATTGACGGAACTTACCTTTGACGAATGTGTGCTTGAAACCCTGATCGTTCTTCCCACCTTAAATAATGACCGCTTCTCAATAATGGGCACTTCGCCTAAGGTTTCTCTTCACCTTGATCTCGGGGCCAAGTTGAAGAGCTTTTCCATCGACATGTATGATGAAGAAGACCGCCTTTCATTCCACATTCCCAGCTACATCAACTTGATTGATATTCGTGAGCATAATTCCCCGAAATTCTCATCTCGAACTCTGAGTTTTACTCTCAATGATAATAACAACCTCAAGTTTCTTCGCATTAATGGCGTCAATCATCACACCGCCAAAATATCAAACCTTGTTCAACAAGTTTTTGAAAAGAGTCCCATGCTATTCCACGTGTGTGTGGATGATGAGACTGCTTATCTGTCCTTTCCTAATTATTCGAGCCACATTTCTACCCAGTGGCCATTCTAATTTCTTCATGATCTACGAACTACCTATGATGACTATAATGCACATACTTTTATTCAATGAGGCATAGTTCAACGTCTCCGTAGCCATAATCATCTTTGTTCTCCTCAAAAACTCGCTTTAATTCATCCACATAAAGCTTGTGGTAATGGTTTAACACTTCTTGCGGAACTTTTTGACGAGCAGGAGGGTTGGTTGCTTTGAACGACCCCTTGCGCTGGGGTTGAGGTTTCGAATCAACGGACTCCTTAGGTTGGTTTTTGAGGTGATCCTGAAGAGTGTTGGCAGGGATGTGGATGGGGTTTCCCATCACCACATTTATAGGGTTTCGATAAGGTAAAAATCCAAAATCATAAATAAATATTCCTCTGGCACTGAAAAATGGAAGAGTGAAGGAAAAGTGTTTCTTTAACCATCTTTGAAATGCATATCCAAAAGAACCCGGTTCGGGGGTAGTGAGCCTATATAACTCGGCCTCTCCGAACGCAAATGTAGGCACCAAAGAGACATTGCCTAGTTCAATGGCCAATTTGACGAACCCCTTCCGTTTGTTCAATACAAGTCTGATTTGACGAGAAGTGGGTGAGTCATCTGTATCTGCATCACCATCTTCCTTCAGCGGGACATAACCGTTGCCAACTTTGGGAGATTTTGCAACCATATTATTGAGGAGAGACTCTTGTGCTCCTCCAACAACTATACAAACAGAATTGTCACCATTCAGAATAAGACTTTTGATGTTCCGGGCCGATGCACTGGTTAGACCAAGGCTCAATAGATAGTCACGATAAAATGGGAGGGTGAATTGGGTGGTCAAGGTGAGTGGGAATATATGACCAATACCCGGGAGGAGTCTCTCTTCCTTGGAAGGGTCATGGAACAATGGCTGGAGACACAGAAGAAGCGGTTTGAAAGGTTCGTTTCGAATAACATTTGTGGCAAATACACCCATGGCTCCCATGCTTATGACGCCATGTGGATGATAGCCGAAAATGTACCGAGGACCAGTTTGGAATCTCTTGTAAGAACGCTTAGTTTGAGGCTTCTGATCTCCTTCCACCAGTGCACCGTCCGAGTCGGATGATGCATATTTCTCTTCCTGGTTAATTCTCTTGCTCAAGCCCACCTTTTTGAAAAATCGATCAATGGTGGTTCGTGAAGTTTCGGATACCAAATCCTCCTCATCGTCGACTTCGTCCTCCACTAATATAGTAGTGAATGTCGGTTCCAAGTCCACCGTCTTATGAACACGAATGGGAAAGTAGTTGACAAACCACTCCCAGATGATTAGGTTTCTCATCCACGGCCGGACTCGGTAAGCTGCTTTACCATTAGTGGGAGTGTGAAGATCAAAACCATACCACCATACAAAGTAGGGTAATATGACTAATGTCCAAGATATCCACCCGAACGAAACCACTAGGAGGAACAAACACACAAACAGTGGAATCGAAATGGTATGCCATATGATTCCCAACGTCTCCAACCGGCTTTTTAACGGAGTGTTGAGGGGAGCAATATTGAGTTTTCGGCGTTGCCGTTGACGTTTCAGGGTTTGACCACGTTTAGGCCGAGAAGACGGGGTCTTTTCCTTGTTTCTCTGTCTAAGTGCTCCATCAGACATCCTTGGGATCAACTCCTCGAGGGTTAGAGGATTAGGATTATAAATATGTCAATCACAATGAAAGGGGGGTAGCGCCGGGCAGCAAGAAGTGGTTATAACACCAAAATAAGATGAGGATGAGGATGAGGATGAGGATTATTCTGCATGCGTTCCCAAATAGGAAATTTTTGAGTGCCTTACAGAAGATCCTAGTACCCTAATGTGGATAAGACGACGTAAGTAGCTGGGTTAGATCGATTGAATATATAGTCAAATTACCCCTTTTACTTGTACAGTTGCAAAAGAAATATAGCAAGGTCCCCTTAAAAAGATAGAGTACTTATCTGCGGGGGGCGAGGGTCAGTGTCCGCAAGTGTACCTATCGGTCTAGTAACCCCTGAAGTTCACAAAACCTCCACCGAAGTTACTAATTTTCATTGAGCGTTGATCTTGATGCAATGACTGCAGTTTTTCACCGTGGTTTTTCAGTCTGCATATGACTCTGTGGGGTATATGGTAGTGGGGAAAAGTTGGAAGTTATTTGGAGATGATTTCCAGGGGTGCTTACGTCATTCGCAAATTTCTACTCGGAGGAGGGGCGGGGCCTGGCTCAAATCTGAGTTCCATCCACCCCTCAGCCAACACAGTGTCAGATTTCATCAGCTTCACTTAACATAGCCCAGGTAGTCACCTGCGGGATATGGCTCATTGATGACGTGGCCCAAATTTGGCCACTTTATTGGTCCAGTAGGTGGGGCCCTAAATTGGCGTGACCAATCTCCCGTTTTGTCCTCTGAGTGTGGTTCCAAATGGTTCCATTTTTTTTCGGGTGCTGGTTCGTTTTGATTCGGTCCCGCCCACCGGCCCCTCTCCAACTGTCACGCACGAATTGTGGCCAATATTGTCAAAATCTCCCCACAATACTTTCCGCATCCGGACACTCCCCCATACTCATATAAATACTGGTCTGATTCCCCTATTCTTCTATCGATAACCTTAAGTTAATTTAACTTACAAACACTACTTGAAACAACATTCGACAATAATCAATCATGACTAGAACTAACAAGTGGACTGTGCATGAGAAGACTGGTGAAGCCAAATGGTTTACTCATAATGGACATTCAGATTCCGATCCCACCAAAGTCAGAAAAAATGGAGCTGGTAAAGCTAATTGGGGTCAACCGGGTGATGAATTGATGGATGATGAATTATTGGACAACGTAACATTTTTCGGAAAGTCCACCCGGAGAAATTCTAATCATTCTGTCAATGAACAACACTTGAAAGAATTAAACAAAAGTTTAGATGCTAGAATTTAGTTGATTACTCACAAATAACGATATTATCAAAATGAATAAACGAATCACCATGTACAGCTTCAGGCAGTGTAGCTATTTTGCAAGTTCTTGCTCCTTGATTTTCAATTCAATCTCTGCTTTCCAACCCTTTTTCCTTTGTCTCTCTTCGTATGCCTCACGGTTATGAAGCACCCGATCCACTATTGTTTGAGTATTCATATCGTCATACTTATGGGGACCAATTTGCTGGAAAATAGCATTAACCTCATTGTAAATACCCGCTTTAACGGGAGTGGGTCCGTGGAAAACCACCTTCACATCGCCAAAAAATAAGTCCAAGAATTCTTTTGTTGGCTCGTAGGGCGCTTGAAGGATTATTCCATCGACATACCGACATTGTAAAACACACAAGGATCTCTCGAACATATTCATAATAGGATAGTTTAGCCCCTTCTCGGAATTCACCGTCCCATCATCGTGGAGCCCCACAATCACCGCCGAATCACCGTAGTCCTTGATGGCTTTTTCCTTCACCACCTTCAAAGCCTCAATGTGTCCAGGATGAAAAAGGTCAAACCCGCCGTCGACGTATACGATGGACTTGTATTGAAGTTTCTTCTCTGCAGAGGGCTCAATAAGAGTGCTAAGTTTACCTTCACCCACCACATAGACACCACTTCCAGCTTTGTGCCCACTGAAATCACTTGCGTACGATTTAAATTTGGTGATACTTTCTTCTTCTAATAGCAGATGTGGTCTACCTTGCTGAATTGGTTGATGATGATGGCTCTTACTCATGAGTAACATCCGTCCCACAAGATCAGTGGTTGAGATATTTGGTGTCCGTTTAACCACAACAAACTTGCCAAGATCTTTTACCACCTTGTAGCAATCCTCTCCGTTAGCATCAGTGGTGATATCGTCTCCGTGAACAACGTACAGGCATCCATAGTCTTCCATAACCTTGGGATCAGTAACGTATGGTGCTCCTGCAACCGCCTTGGTCAGCCACTTGCATGCTTCCACTGCACTCATTCTTTCATCGAGTTTCATTACTACCGGTCCTTTATTATGGAGAATATCTTCATCCAGGTGGACACCAACGTATAGTTCTTTACCCAACTGTCTGGCTTGGAGCATAGCACCGGCGTGGCCTGTCATGGTTAGTTTTCGACTATTCTATTCTCTGTATTATACATACCATGATGAGCGAAATCAAAGCAACCGTCGATCCAGATGCGACACTGGTCGATTCCGGCTGGTCTTTCGTACATGGTCAGTGGGTTTCGCGTTTATGCGAACACGTTGATATCTTGATCCCCTGATATTATGTGCTCTATATCAATTTGTTTATTGATGGGACTGTCTATATGTAACTCTCAGATTACTCCACTCTGCTGTTCCCCAACTGTTACTCGGTCGGTTTTACGCAGAAATATGTTTCGGGTTGCAGGAGCTTGCAACTCTCGTGCTTGTGGAGATTGGTAGACATGATTTGGAGTCAAGCCTCGAGATGTAGGTGCCTGGTCTGGGTGGGATGGCTGTTGAACTCCAACGTAAACAGGAGCAACGGTTGTACCCTTCAGTCTTTGTTCTGACACAAATGACATATATTGATAGATGGCTGATGCGTTTCTGGTGGAGCACGAATGAAGCCACCCAAAGAAGCAACCAATCAACGGAGGAAATGTGATGATTAAGTCAAACAATATCTGCAGCTCAAGCTTGGTAATTAATTTGCCCGGTAGATTCATCTCTTTCTGCACCATGTGAATTAACCGGGCATGAACCACGTACATAACAATAGGTCCAATTGCTGGAAGAAAAAATGTCATTAGAGTAGCCAATCCTACTCCACAATCCATACCCACTCCACACAGTCCGAGAAAACATTTATCATGTACCCAAGCCTTCTTCTGGACCCGCCGCCAGAGATTATGCTCGAACTTGGTAGAGTTTGCTGGGAGTCTTCTCCGGTTACCATTTTCATCTTCAAACGGATCAATGCCGTTGAGATGCTCACCAGCATACTCATCCCAATACTCCATCACGATATCATATCCAGGAAGCCCCTCCAATTGACTCTGAAGCTGAGACATGTTGATTCCAGAAAAAAATGGGGTAGCAAGAAGCGGTGCGGAATACTCGGGATTTCATGGTTGACCTACCCAAGTAACCATCACCACTGGTAAATGGTCCCTACTTGACAACACTCACATATAGTGCTTGTGAATTGCTGTTTGGAAGTCAAACGCACTTTGGTCCTTGATTCCTCTGTATGTAGGTTAAATTCGTTCGCTGGTGTAATTTTGTCCATTTAACTGCAAAAAAACCAATTTTTCAGAAAATGGCGAAGACGGTTGCCATGGAAGGTAGCTTTCATCATTTTGTAGTAGATTCGCCTTTCTTTTACTTGGCAACTGACAGATTACCAGCAAGTATGTCAGTTCGAACCTGAACCTTATATTCTAATATACAAAATTTTACCATGGTTTTGACCATGAATCTCTAGGAGTTGATTAACTTTTCAAGTTCCCTTTTGGCCACCGGTTGCACCGTACCACCAGTTTCCTTATGACAAATGAAGCACTTAGTTTTCTGCTTCTTGAATCGACTCATATAACAGCTCTGACAAAATACGTGCTCACACGAGGTCTTCACTGGATTCTTATAGTCCTGCTTGCAAATTACACACTTAAATGGGAGCTGCTTCACAGTTGTCGCAGAGCCAATTTGTACATTTTCCCAGTCTTTTTTGACGGCCTTCTTTTGTCTCAGCTCATCTCGAATATGAAGAAACTTGCAGGTATCTCCATAGCCACAGTATCCTGTTTGTAAAAAATCCTTACAAACATCGGGCTGAAAATCAGTAATTGTCGTTGTACGAATATTTACCGGCATGAGCTTAAGTCCATTACTCTTGGTACCGTCTGAGGGTCCCTCGGAATCATCCGATTTGTCATCAGCATCATCTTTAATTTCATTAGTTGCTATGGACACTTCTTCCTTAGAAACTTGGAGGCTCATCTCGGGCTTTTTGCCATCAGGCTTAGGATCCAGTAGAAAAGTTTCCGAGCCAAGATCAGCTTCTAGCTTTGGTTTCTTATTGGAGTCATCGTCAAAAGAGCTGTCAGGTCGTTTCCGCTTGGCGTCCAGCTTCACTACCCGTTTCTTGAACATGTGTGTAGCATAAACTTTCGAATGGCTATTTTCCCGCGATTCTTATAATTAAGTCCTAGTTGCTTATTCATTCACATCCTCGATGTTTCGAACATTAGGGCTAGTCAAATATCCATCTCGTCATTTCAAGTTATGGGTAAGGTCCTATTCCACCACGGTACAATCATATTTTGATCTCTTCCCCAGTACATTCCCGCATGGAGGACCCCCGGCCGATTCCTTCAAAATAAACAGCAGACATTTGCGCCGTGAGTACCGAACTCTCCAAAGCGAACACCACCCAGATGTCGTGATTGGCCTGAGTGCTCTTTCGAAAAATGCTGCCTCTCAAGATGATAGCTTGTTTTCGTCATTGATCAATAAGGGGTACTCCACTCTCAAAAACCCTCACTCCCGAATTGCTCATATTATCGAACTTAAGCATCCTCAGCATCTTGACATTGCCCAAGATGACGTGGCCAAACTGTTAATTGCCAAATTTCAGGCCTCAGAGTCCTCTTTGGAATATAAGGATATGCTAATGACAGTTCTTGAAGCGCACGAGCTGTTGGAAATGGCCACCTCAGAAGAAGATCTTGAATCATTATCAATCGAAAACGATGCTCGGATTGCGGACTCTGAAACCACCATTGATACACTCTTGAAGGAACAGCCCATTCGTTGGGAGAATGTCGTGATGGAGGCATTAAGGTTAAAATACTGGGTGAACATCCAGAACGGTATAAAGGAATGGGAACCAGGCAAGCCAGTCCATTTGACCCATTAGATGTACATATGATATGAATGAACGTACTACATAAACAAGTACAAACAAGGTTACTTAATCGTATATGTATTAAAAGTAGTATCGATCACACCAGAGGGAGGGAACCTGCCTTCTAATTATCTTCACTGGCCATGGTTTTATCGTCCTGATCATCCGATTGTAGGTCATCATCACTATCGCTTGGAACTGACAATTCACAATTTTCGTACTCAAGCTTCTGTTCTTCTGTTTGAGGATGCATTCTAGCCCATTTCATCCGCGGCCCACTGGCGCTCAACTCATTGATCTTGAAGCCAAATAATTTGAGACCAAAGTCATCCTGACTAACTTTATTTATCCTTATTCTGCATTGATTTTCAATCTCAGGAAACATCTTAACCAATAATCCCGGAAACGTGGTCCCAAAAAATGCACCATCAATATTCAAGTATCTGGAACTGGATGGTAAATATATATCGTTACAGCAAGGACAATATAATCTTACTGTTTCTTGGCCAGGAATATCAGTAGACCCCACCGGAATCAAATGCATACCATCACAGTAGTAACGTGGACATGAACCAAATTCGTTTCTTTCAAATTTGCTGGCCATAGCCGTTAAACCGGGCTTGGAAATGATATATCTGGCATGGATAAGTCCATACAATAATTCAGCAGAATGGGAAAGTAATGCTTTGTTTGGTAATTCGTTTTTCTTGGAACTGCTGCCATTATCTTCGGCAGTCTCCACCTGATAGTCCAAAATGGTGTATAATGCTTCTTTGTAATATGGAACTTGTGATGATAGCCCCGTCAAATTAAAATCATCTTCGATGAAATCCTGGCTAACTGGCACAAAATAATCGTGGCCAAATGCCTCGCAGAACTGCTGGATCCAAGGCACGTAATCGTCTTCCTCGCTGGACATAAGTGTAGATTAGATTATAATCGAGAGCGATTGATAAATTTTGCTCGAATCCACGATGTGGGTAATTTTTTTGCTCGCCAACTGGATTTTTCCTTAATCCTCAATTTACTATGTTGGATTTATACCCCCATACGTTGCTCGTGCTTACGCTCGTGTTGTTGGTACTTTCGCGTGCTGTTTCAAAAGTGGGACATGAAGCTTTAAAGGAAAAAGCTTGGAGCTTTTATGCATTGTTGGCCCCCAAATTTGGACATGCTAAGTTTTCTATTCTCCACACTAAGCGACAAGAGCTTATCAAGATCAAGAAAGACATGAGCGCAATCAGTGCACAAGACGAGTATGCCAAATGGACGAAGCTCAATCGTCAATATGATAAGCTTACCGCTGAGGTTACTTCTCTTACTGAACAGATTTCATCGGAGAAGACTTTAGTCACGACTTATACTGGCTACCTTATCACTATTTTGACTGCATTACCGATTTGGTTTTGTCGCTTTCGGTACAGTCGACAACATGTGTTCTACATTCAAGCCGGAGTCCTTCCCTACTATTTGGAATGGTTCTTGGCATTGCCATTTTTCGAGGTTGGTGCGGTGGGCTTGACCATCTGGATGATGGCTGTGAGTAACGTGTTGAATTCCCTTGGCTTTATGTTCTCCTTCACGATGGAACCCGCCAAGTCGCTACCCACAAAACAAAAAAAGGATACATCTCTTTCGGAAAAAGCAGAGGTTTCATCTAATTAATGCATGATATTACATAAACTGAATATATCGGTAATATTTCAGTTGAAGATGGTTTCATGGAATCTACTAACCATTATCTGCTTGAGCTCCTTGGTACTCTCGTCAAACGCGTAACTGGTAGCTCTTGTTCGCCGCAAATCATCGTTGTATGCCCTATAGTTCTGCTTGAGAAGCGTGGAAACTTCCCCTGTGGATATCGCTTGCACTTCGGATTCTTCAACTGCCAAGAAGTACCACGGCTCCACCACCTTTGTCCAGGCCATGAGATCTGCTGAGTAGTAATAAACCGCATAGCTATTTTCCACCACCACTATCGGTGAACCATCCTCACCGACATGAATTGATTTGACGTTTTGAGATGTGGCATAGCTTGTCTTATTGACTTCTTCCATACAGATCAAGTTCTCATTGTTTAAAATCGTGGCGATTGATATGCTTCGGAGGAGTCCCTTAATAGGACCAACCGTCTTCGGTAATATCCACGTATGTATCAATCCCGTACTTGTCAAGACCATGAGGAATTCATCTTTTTGCTTGAAGAATACAACATTCTCTCCCAACTCAATAGCAGGGCAAGCATAATTTCCACTCTCAGCAAATATGATCTGTATGGCCCCGTGAAAAGAGATGAGAACATAGTACATTAATAGACCATCAAATACCACGGGCCTAATATGCTGGATTTTATAAGGAAAGTAGAGAGAGTACTTTTTATACTCACCATTGTCGCAGTTGGAAATACTCACAGAGGTGGGGTCCTGAAAATCCACAATAGCACTATCCTCATAAAGCTCTTCCTCATTTTCTGTCCATTGAGGACCATTCCGCACCTCCACGATGGACGTGACAGTTTGAGTATCGTGTTTTTTGTTGTCGTCAAAGGAATATACTGGGTTCTCCTTATGCTTGAAACCGCTCACAATCACTTGAAACATAAGATTTTCGTCAATATTATCAAGAGATGTGATAAGATCGGTTTCTTTTGTGTTAAACATCTGTCCTACTTCGTTGTTAAGAACGGCTTTGTTGTGAAACAATGCTTCAGGAAGATACGAAATCAATTTGAACGGATTAGGATATCTCTGCTCAATGAGTTGACGCTTCATTTTGTTCTTTTTCTTTTTGAGAGTAGCTCCCGATAAATTAAGCTGGGTCTGCGACTCGGCTACATCAAGACCCATATCTTCATTATCGTTATCTTGGTCCTCATTGACAACTTGGTGAACAGATGTCCCATCGTTTACTCGAGGACGTAAACCATGAACAGCAGATTGAATACCGAGACGAGGAAGGTAGTAGGAACTCTGCGACACCTTAGAGTTTACCTTAAACCTTTTGGCCGGGGTTTCACTTCGTAGG
Organism: Danielozyma ontarioensis; assembly: GCA_003706395.2. Taxonomy (NCBI): domain Eukaryota; kingdom Fungi; phylum Ascomycota; class Pichiomycetes; order Serinales; family Debaryomycetaceae; genus Danielozyma; species Danielozyma ontarioensis. The sequence goes on from PPLF02000006.1 coordinate 257,768, forward strand.
GGCTGAGGAGCGGATGTCGAAAGACTCGATACTAACATAGGCGCCACTCGCTTTTTACCGTTCTTCATGGTGATGCTCTGAGTGAATTTTTGAACACTGGTCTCAATTGTGAGCTCACTGGTTGAAACAATTGAAGCAGGTGGCGGTTTAGTCTCCTTGGGCTTTTCAATTTGTTTCTGTACAACCACTCCGGGTGGCCCATTTGTTTTAGCCGCCTTCTCTTCTAATCTAAGCTGCTCGATGCTTTCAGGAAAGATTGTAGATTCGCGATCTGCTCCATACCTGTGTAGCTCTTCGTCAACCACTTCAGCACTTACGATTTCACCGAGCTCTTTGTCGTCAAATACAATGCAAGTGATCAGACCATCCTGACAACTGAAAAATAATCCATCGCCCCGGGGGGTCCAACAGATATCTGTAATTGATTTGGAGACAATTTCCTGAGCAACTAAAAGAGGTTTAGGTTGAGAAGTACTCCAAATTGCTAATGACCTATCCTGGCCACCTGTGGCGAGGATAGTAGAGAATTTCTTCTTATCTTTGATCTGATCACTGGATCGAAACAACCGAGGAGAAAACGAACACACCTCACAAGGTGCTTCGTGTCCAATGAGAGAAACATCACAGCCCCAACTGCCTCTATTAATGATGGCCACCGAAGAAACAGGTCCGTTGGTGGCATTGGGAACAGCAATGTGTTGGCCATCGGGGGACCAGGACATTCGCCGAAAATATGATGTCAATGGGGACTTACGGAAGGGATCAATGACAATGTGTTCCATTTGGAATTCGTAGTTGTTCAGAGAAGTTTCACTCAATTTTCGATAGTAGCGGAATATCCGAACTGTTCTATCGTCGGATGCAGTAGCAAAATACTTATTTGCCGGATCAAACACAATTCCCTTAACCATTGACTGGTGAATATCGTATCTTTTAATTCTTTCGAAAGTCATTCCACTCCAAATTATGACTGACCGGTCCAACCCAACCGTCACCAACAATGAACCATCCGGCGACCAGCAAATGTCCTGAATATCATTATCATGAGCCACAAGACGTTTTCTTACAGTCCAATGTTCGAGGTCATCCTCCAATTCACCGAACTGTTTTGGACGATTCACCTCTTCCTTTTCCCATATGAGGACAATTTTGTCGTCGGAACCTGAGGCAAGAAACCGACCATCAGGAGAGAACTTCACAGTGGTAACAACACCGTTGTGACGACTCATGGAGCATAAAGGACGCTGTAATGATTTGGGTGGTAGTAAGTTTTCGTCTTCGGGATTCTGGAATTTGTTTATGGTCTCAACATCCCATATTTTTACATTCCCATCGAGACCTCCTGATGCCAATCGCGTTCCATCAGCGTTGATACTGACGGAGAAACACTCAATTTTTTTATTCTCCGCTAATGGTTAGTACGGATTAATCAACTCCTAGCAGGGTTTACATACCTGTATGGCTTAGCCATGGCAACTTGAGAATATGCATAGGAAATTGCCGAGGAAACAAGAATGTAGGTGAAGATGTATATTCTGGTGCGAAATATAAAGTTTCTGGATTACGAAGACATTGTAGTACAAGGTAAACTTCTAAATACAGTCGGTAAAGCATTTATAACTCGTACTCGAGCTTAATGGCCTTGCCAAACTTTTCTAAACCGTTGGCCAATTCATCTAAAGGAACAGCAGCATAAGTACCTCTGAAGAAGAAAGTACCCTTGGTTGCTGGGTTTTCGGGAGCTGGAGGTTGAGGAGGGGTAGTTTGACCAGCACTCTTGAACCAAGAGCCAGGAATCATGAGACACCCTTGTTCTAAACCACGCTCGTAGACTGAGTTCTCCACCTTAACAGGATCTTCATCCAACTGCTTATATTTGGGGTGCTTGGTGGCATCAAGAGTAACGGTGAAGAACATTCCAGCCACAGGGGGGATATATTGAATGACTTCTTGAGGGAAGAAGTCGTTGATGGCATCGATAGCCACGTCTCTTTTGTGGGTGTACTCGGCTCTGAGTTGAATTAACCAGTCAAGATAACCCTTGTGGCCCCACTTGTGCAATAACCCATTGGTGATTGATTGAGTTAAACCAGATGGGCATTGAATGGAAACTTCGTGAAGACGAAGTACTCTTTCCAAGATCTGAGCTGAACCAACAATCCAGCCAATTCTGAAACCTGGAGCCAACACCTTGGAGAAAGAGTCCAATCTAACCACACGACCTTCGGTATCGAGTGACAAGAAGGAGGGCACAAGTGCCTTGATGAATTCATCATGATCATGGACACTCTTGGCTGCGGTTCTCTCTGACTTGGAAACATAAGGTTCCATTTGAAGGAAGTAGTAAGGTTCATCTTCAATGATAAGAATATCATGCTTTTGAGCAATTGCATAGATCTTCTTTCTTCTTTCAAAGCTGAGACATGATCCAGTGGGGTTTTGTCCAGTACAAATGGTGTACAATAGTTTTGGCTTGGAGCCGACCCAATTATCCAATTGTTCATCAAGAGCCTCAGGAAGAATGCCTTCAGCATCCATGGGAACTGGCACAGTAATCACACCTTGGGCGTGTGCAGTTTCTAAGGCCGAAGAAAACGAGTATTCTTCCACAAGAATAGCATCACCCCTGGTAACGAAAGTTCTAAGAATAGCATCCCAAGACTGAGTGTTACCAACGGAAGCAATGAGATCCCAGTCTTCATATTGAGGTTGATGAATCATTTCCGTGTGTTCCTTTAAAAACTGAACAAGTTCTCTGTGACCCTCAGTAAAACCATATTGAAGAGATCTGGCAAGTTCCACAGCATGATCATCAGCCAGGTTCAAAGCAGCTCTTTTGTGAACTTCAACCACCGTCTTGTCCTCATCAGTAACATCAGCAGCAATTCCCTTGACGAAAGGAGCCGTGGGAATCTCAGCAGAAATCTTATGAATGGGGAAATAGTCAGAAAGCGGCAATCCACCTCCCAAGAATGTCATTCCTGGAAGGTTGTAGTACTTGAAAGCAGCTTTCAACGGAGAGTTCTTACGAGACTTTGCCTCGTCAGAAAGGTGGTGCAGGAAGTCTTTGGCTTGAGGTTTAGACATATTTCAGATACAGAAATATTCGAAGTGCGATTACTAACCATTTATAGGTGAAAAATGATAAGCGCGGATCAATGACTCACGGCGTTTACGATGCCAAAGCTCCGTTAGCAGCCATACCCACTTTTTATTAATTGTTACTGTTCAAAGTAGGTATAATACACTTCATCGTAACTGCAGAAAAGCATCTAGTAAGACCAGGGAAGGAGGCTCACTGTGCTTATTTTTTTCAAAAACATTCCAAAAGCGGAGAGTTTCATCTCCCGCTCCGGTAACGATCGTCTTTCCATCCGGTGAAAGTGAGAGGTAGAGAACCCTATATGTATGACCAGTTAGTTGAGCAATCTGCTGCATAGATGGATATTTCCACACGATGATTTGATTTCGGGAATAGCCATGGGTACTCACTAATTCGTTTGAATTCTTGGACCAAATCAAGTTGCAGACTTGCGAGCCAGTATTGACGTTGTTAATTAAATTTCCCGTTAAAGTGTTCCAAGTTTTTATGGTCTTATCGGCGGTTCCCCCTCCAGAAGCAAGAATACCTCTCTGGTGTGGAGACCATGCAATAGCTTTGACAGCTGCAGTATGATCGGTAAAAGTGTGAAGAGGTTTTGTATTCAAACCATCCCAAATAATAAGTTTATTGTCATTTCCGCCACTGGCAAGTTTATTCTCCTCCACATTCCACTTGAGTCCACACACCTCTTGTTTGTGAGCCTCAAATTTGTTCACAAAATGATCTTCTATACGAACATCTCGATTGAGAATTGATCGATCTCTTGAGCCACTTGAAAGAATGTGTTCATTCCACGCGAGTGAACTGACTCTTAGACTATGACCAGTCATGGTCCGTACACATTTGATTTTATTGGCGTCCCAAATTTCCACCAACCCCTTTGAAGTTCCAATTGCTAAGTGAGTACCAGACCCAATCCAATTAAGACTAGTAACCTTATCTTTATTGGAGTCAAGGTTACACAAACGGTCAACAGATTGGGTAGCTCCGTCCCAAAGATATACCGAATCTCCAAGTCCAACAGCAAGAATGTCTTGCAGGCCCCAATCCACTAAGTTTAGATAAAAATCATCGGAAAGCTCCGGTGCATCAAGCACTCTATAGGGAACTTTAGAAATATTACGAGGTTTTTTTTGAGGGCTCAAAAGAAGCTTCTGACTTTCCTGCCTAACAGGCGACAATGAATATAATTCATTTTGAATATCTCGACTGATTGGCCGAGGTTTGTTGGGAGATTGGTACGTGAATAGATTGGCACTTTGACGGGGAGTAGATGTTATATTGGCATTATTCTCGGCAGTGATGGTGGAACGTGGAGGTGTAGTTCTTCCTTCATTGGTCTCGGTGTTGTTGTTGGAGGTGGATATGTTGGTATTGGTACTGACGGAGTTGGTGTTTCCGGATGACATAGAGGCGGCATTTGATCCTGTCGCTTGAGTCGACGAGCGGTCGGGGCGACTAGAAGGTCGGGAAGGCTGTTTTTTTTTCGATAAATCAGCAGTAACCATAGGAACATTGTCACCAAACAATTCAGCTTTAAGCACCGAAGAAAAAGTTCGATTGGCCTCTTCTTCTTTGCGAATCTCAATCTCATTATCAGCATTTCCATTGGCACCGTTATCATAAACAACGTTGCTATTTTGATGACTTCTCAAATCAGGAATCACATCCTGATTTGAAAGACTGAAAGCTGCTTGGAGGTCGACACCAGTTCGATTAGGAATGTATCGGTCACTGAAGATAGACTTACCCATGTTTCTTCGACGTGGTGATGTTGATGGTAAAACATGATCACCCAACTTAGAAGGCAGTATACTGCGAGTTGAACGAGATGGTGACCTTGGGGTTTGTAAAAAAGTGTCTTTGCGATGGCTGGTATCGGTTGTATCTTGCTTTATCCGGGATGACGACCCCAGGTTGGTAGTGACAGGGTCTGATCTGAATGGATTGTCCAGTTTTTTGGACCTACTTCGATCCATGGTGACTAATTAGAACGTATGATAGACAGATTGCCTTGATGCACACACTGACGACTTTCAGTGTGTAAAAATGCTGTGTCTTGGTATGCACTAACAAACGGTTATCAAGACAGGTTTTTTTTGTTCGCCCCTTTGGCTGATATGCGGGATGTACGGGTTTCTTTCGCTGTTCGATGCCAGGGCAAGATGTCTAGTATCGTAGCACGATTGATGTATACTTCTATATAACATATTTAACCCACAAGAGCTTCATCTAATCTGGCAGCGGGGTTGGTTTCGATGAAATCCAAAGAGACTTTGTGACCCAATAATTCTCTGATGTTAGAGACTCCGTACTTAATCATGGTGGGTCTTTCTAAAGACAATCCCCATCCTAAGACTCTCAAATTCTTTGGCAATCCCATTGGTTCCAACATTTCGGGCCGGAACATACCGGAGTTACCGATTTCCACCCACTTACCTAATCCCTCATGATACGCAAAAATTTCCATAGATGGTTCAGTATATGGGTTGTAAGCAGCCTTGAATCTCAAGTTAGTAACTCCCATCTTGAAGAAAAAGTCTTCCATAAAACCAATGAGGTCACCCAAGGTAATATCATAACCAGCAAGAACACCTTCAACTTGGTGAAACTCAGCCAAGTGGGTAGCGTCAACAGCTTCATTACGGAAAACTCTATCAATGGAGAATAATCTGGTCGGTTTAGGGTCCTGAGCAAGCTTATGCAACATAGCAGAAGAAATGGCGGTGGTGTGAGTTCTCAACACCATTCTTAAAGATTCTTCTTCTTTCCATGGATATCTGTAACCGATGGAACCATATTTACCGTCTTCATGCACTTGTTTGATGTTATTCCAGTAAGTCTCATCTTCGGGTTTCTTGGCCTTAACGGGATCTTTTAAATAGAATGTATCTTGTAAATCACGAGCGGGATGTTGTTGAGGAACGAATAAAGTATCGAAATTCCAAAATCCAGTTTCGACGTATTGGTTGGAGGGCATTTCGGTAAAGCCCATAGAAAAGAAAATTTGTCTAAACTCTTCTCTAACCTTCATAAGTGGATGCAAGGAACCACTTTGAGGTGGAACACCTTCGGAGTTGAAATTATAAGGTTTGAATTTTAAGTCCTTCCAGTTATTGTTCACAACCATATCAGAGGTAATATCTGTTTCCAAATTGGTAATGGTTAATGCAAATTGTGGTCCCTTTTCCACCTTGTAACCGACAATCTTAATTAAACTGATCAATTTTCTCTTTTTCAACTCGTTGATCTCTTTTTTGTCATTTAAAGTTCCAGTATTTTTGATGGCGAGTAAGCTATCTTTGGTGATATCTTCAGGTAACTTATCGACTTTGGCCACTAACTTATCATCAGTCTTGGAAATCCAGCCATTTTTGAAAGCTTTACCCTGACCCAATTTACCGACTTGGCCAAGCTTCACATTCACATCCGAAATCTTGAGTCCACCTAAAGACTTTAACACTTCGTCTAACAATCTGATTTCATGAGATCCATTTTCCACAATGTCTTGGGCTTCCTTGGTTAAAGTCCAGGAGTCGGTTTCAATCTTGGAAAACGTGATCATTTCCTTGGCCCACAACGAGGTCAAGTTGGAATGAAGAGTATTGGCATCAATTTTGGCAAACTCTTCAACTTCCAAGGTATTGTTGATACCATTGTTGGCATCCACAACCTTTAATATTTGAAGTTGTAAATCAGACATGCTATCGGATTGACTATGAGTAACCGCACAATTTTTTTTTCAAATCGTGAGAGCCGGTCTGGGATTTACGCATGCCTGGAGGCAGCATAGGGGGTGGTGGTGTATGGGTCTGTTTCCCGACCCCACGCATGGTCGGCGGCTCGCGCACGTGAAGGCATTGCTGTCGTCTTGCTAACTACCACTCGCTAAGCCTTCGGTCATTTCCTGTGCATAGATATTGCCTCGAAGCAGCAAAGCAGCCCTATGATTCCCCAAAGAAATATGAAACTTTACATATTGTTGCCAGGTCAAACACCCCTAGTCATGATATTATCTACCAATTAGACGGTAGGGGCAATGCTTAAATAGCAAGACAATGCGGCTGCGATATTTGCTACATGACTGGTTTTTAAAAAATAGGCAACAAGCGTGCGTAGATTCCCTTGCATTTATAAACGGCCTGAAATCCTAGTGGGGATCTTTTTTTCTCTTCATTACAATTCAATAAACCGACGATGGCTTTCACTTGTTCTGACATTATCAAGCTAATTTTTGCTTTTATTCTTCCACCATTGGGTGTGTTCTTGGAAAAGGGATGTGACACATCCTTGTTCATCAACATCATCCTTACCATTCTTGGGTACATTCCTGGTATCATTCATGCCTTTTACGTTATATTGAGGTATTGATGTTATAGTCAATTATGAATAGGATATACCTCTTAATATATTTTCCGCTATGCAATGAATGTGTATTACATTTGCCATTTACAGCTGTGGTGATGATAGCAATCTATTGCAGCTTCCCTTTTAAAAGTACACGGTTTCCAATGTATTAAGCTTATGAGTTAGAATATATTTCCTTAATACACTTTTCTGCAATAACTTGGATGTAGTCTATATATTAGAAGTTGATTGGTTTGTCAAAAGTGGCCAATGCAGCTTCCTTAAAGGCTTCAGATAAGGTAGGGTGAGCGTGACAAGTTCTAGCAATATCTTCGGTGGAGGCTCCATACTCTAATGCCAAACCACCTTCAGCGATCATTTCACCAGCGTTTGCACCGATGATGTGAACACCAAGGACACGTTGAGTCTCGGCGTCAGCAAGGAACTTGACAAATCCATCGGTGTCCATGTTAGTTTTGGCTCTGGAGTTAGCAATGAAAGGGAACTTACCAACCTTATACTTGATACCTTGTTCCTTTAATTGTTCTTCATTAGCACCAACCCAAGCAACTTCAGGGTGAGTGTACATGACCGAAGGAATGTTACCGTAATTAACGTGACCATGGCCGTTCTTAATATATTCGGCAGCAGCAATACCTTCTTCTTCAGCCTTGTGGGCTAACATAGCACCAAAAGTCACATCACCAATAACTCTAATATGAGGATGACTAGTTCTGAATTGAGAGTCAATAACCAATCTTCCCTTTTCATCGGCTTCTAAACCAACCTTTTCAAAGTTAAGACCCTTGGTGTAAGGTCTTCTACCAATGGCAACCAATAAAACGTCAGCTTGAATGGATTCAGTTTCTCCTGACTTGGCGTTCTCAACTTCGATGTTGACGATATCTCCTTCTCTAACTCCCTTGGTAACCTTAGTTCCCAACTTGAACTTCAATCCTTGCTTGGCCAATAACTTTTGAGTAGTCTTGGCAACTTCACCATCCATACCAGCACCAATGGCGTTTTGGAATTCGATAACAGTGACTTCTGATCCTAATCTAGACCAAACCGATGCCATCTCTAATCCAATAATACCACCTCCAATGATGGCCAATTTTTTGGGAACTTCTTTCAAGGCAAGAGCACCAGTAGAGGAAACGATTCTTTCCTCATCAATCTCAATTCCTGGGAATGGAGTTGGTTCAGAACCAGTGGCAACGGTAATATTGTCAGCGGTAACGGTATATTCTTCTCCACCGTCAATTGGCTTGACAGATACTGTCTTTTCATCAACAAAAGATCCATGACCCTTGAGATAAGTGACACCGTTCTTCTTAAATAACATTTCAACACCACCAGTTAATCCCTTAACGGACTTTTCCTTAGCAGCTTGAATGTTATCGATATTAACGCTAACCTCACCGTTAATGTCAATACCTCTACTCTTGGCTTCGTGAGTAATTTGATGGTAGAGATGAGAATTGTTCAACAAGGACTTAGATGGGATACATCCGACATTCAAACAAGTACCTCCAAGAGCTCCACGACTCTCAATACAAGCAGTCTTGTAGTTTAATTGGGCCAACTTGATAGCGTGAACGTAACCACCTGGTCCACCTCCAATAACAACGGCATCGTAATGATTGGAAGAGTTAAATCTGACAAAGTTGACAAATCTAGAACCTGTGGCTTTTAATTGACTAGTGTTTCTCAACATGGTGTAAAGATGACAAATGGATAATATTTGGATTGATTTAATATTTAATGGTACGCTGCTCTCCGAACGAAGCGAACTCCCGGTCTACACACGAACAAACCGGCCGTACAACTCCGGGCGCGCACGTGCTTTACACGTGCAGTCCACGTGCGTATCTTCCGGGTCCCTGCTCGGATTCGGATCATTTGCAGCCTGCTCCCTCATCATATTTATATGCACCAGGTGAAATTACTCATGCGGGATCTTATTTAACATCCCAAAACTAATAACGATGAAGTTTTGCCGTCCCTTACCTTGAGGCTGGGTCATGATAATACCGTAGGTTTTATCTTGGTATTCTTATTTTTTTCTACATGCAAAGTTGGTGATGTTACCGACTTACAGTCTTGATCTCTCGAAGTGTTTTATGCTCTGGATTATTTTCCTGCTTTCTATTTATTTTATTTGGATGAGGGGACCCCTTCCCTCAACCAGCGTCAAGAAAAATAATACAAATCAAGTAATATTTTTAGTCTGGGGGTGGCCCCTCTATAAAACCATGATTCCACCTCCGTAGTCTTATCGTAGAGGTCATTTCTATATATTTTTGGAAAGCACAAAACCTTATCAAACCTTTGTTATTTTCTTCATTATTCAATGTTACTTTTCAAGTCTCTATTCATGTATATGGTAACCAATGCAACTTCACCAGATTGGTTTCTTGTTCTGTACTTCATTTGACAACACAACCGCATAAATCATCTGCATAGTCACGAATTTTGATACCCCTGCCGCAGTCACCGCATCCCTTACATTATACCTATTCTTAGGGTCTTACCCCAAACAAATATAAAGCTGTCAATGCCTGAATGCTTCACCTCTTTTTTTTCTCTCTTCTTCTTCTCTTCTTTTACTTCTTCTTTCCCTCCCTGGTTACTGCTACTGTTCAAGTCCATTTAGTTTATTGTTATTTGGCCATGCAATGTGAAACAGTAGTCCCGCCCATTAGAGACGGCTCGGTTACACCAATACCAAAAGTAAAATCTAACGTCTCTGTTGACATGATCAATAATTTATCTCCTCGACAACAGATGCCAGAGCCTCTCCACAAACCTTCTGTCACTATTGCATCCATTGATAACTACTCGTATTTTGAATCGATGCAAATTAGTTACAAGTCAAATCGTCCACATCATCACCATCATCATCATACTCATTCTCATCTGCAACAACACAAGTATACCCCCAAATCTCCCAGAAGGTCCAAACAATCACCAAAAAGGAAAGCAAAGGAGAGAACTCCTCCTCGCGAAATCTCCATCGATATGCTCAGAGATTTGCACCCAGTTGATAGTGCTTCTCTTAGTCCTGGTTCGTATCTCGAGAGCCCCAGTGAAGCATTTATGACTTCCGACTCTTTGACTTCTCTAGATGAACTTTTAGAGTGTCCTAATTTGATTGACACTGCTATACTAGATGACTATGACTTCACCGATATTTTTAGTCACTCCCCTTGACTTTAGATGACTGTTTCTCTTCTCGTTCCTTTTTGTTTAATCTCAAGCATGGCATTATTTTAATATGTTTATAATTTGTGGCTGTGTGTTCATGCTGGTCGTGCTTCAATTCTATGTAATTAATTAATCTGGCCTATTAAAGGCTCTAATGCTAATGGTAATAAGTCGGCGGCGTCTCCTTTGAATCCCCAGGTATCCTCTTCACGTCCATTCAGTGTTTCCTCATCAATATCAGTGTTGAACACTGCAACCTTGCCTCCCTTCAGCTTGATTCTCTCAACGTAACTATTGGCGGGGTATACGGTTCCACTTGTCCCAATCACGAGAATCAAATCGACATGTCCACTTTCGATGAAATTATCAATAGAGTCAATGGTTTTAAGAGGCAACGATTCTCCAAACCATACTACCCCTGGTCTGAGGAGTGACCCATCGTTACATACTGGACATTGAGGTAACTCTTTTTCTTCCAATTGTTTAACTGGAGTAAATTGTGGCGAATCAATGTCAACCTCACTTTCAAGTTTTCGTTTGCGTTCGTCATTCTTATATTCGAATTCCTCGCTAAGTGCTGGTGTTAATGGATGAGTGAAATTGTCTTGATCAATAAAGTTGCACATAAAACTGGTGCACTTTAAATCAAATAGTGAACCATGAATTTGATGTAGAGTTTTGTTATCATGACCAGCTCGTACCAGTAAGCCATCCACGTTCTGATTTATAGTAATGAATTCAATATTTCTCTCCTTACATATTCTGGACAACTTGGCAAGTGCTCGGTGACCGTTGTTTGGTCTTGCCTTCAAAGCATTGGCCCGTCTCCACAGATAAAATTGCCATACGAGTCCTGGATCGATATAGAAAGCGTCTGGAGTAGCGAGATCAATCATGTTAAAATTTTTCCAAAGTCCTTGGGATCCTCGAAATGTTGGTAAGCCAGACAGTACGGAGAGTCCAGCTCCCACAAGTGCCACTATCCTCTTACTGTTTCGAAAATATTCATGAAATTCACTTAGTTGGTTCATACAATTTTATTTTTTTCTATTTGTTGCGATTTGTAAAGCTCCACATAAAGATACGCTTTCGTATTTTCAAGTTTTTTCTAATGATACATATATTACACACGCTTAAGTTTCCACTCAAGATACTTAGCTGAGTGACCCAATGGAGTGGTGATATCAATTTTTGACGATACCACGACTGGTGGTGAACGGAACCAAACCATTTTACCAGCGAAATTCTCACTTATATTTTCAAGGGATTCGTCCTCTTCAAAAGTATATGCAAGAGTACCTGAAGATGATGACAAACCAACTTTAGCAACTACCGAGCTTCCCAAACCGCTTACACCATACGCATCTGTAGGAGGTGTAAAAGTTCTACGAGAAACAACTGGGGTTGATAAATCAGGAGTGGGGAATTTGTGTTGGCTGAACTGATACTGTGGTGGTTGAACATATGATGGCGTGGGGTTGGGGTTATAGTTATAATCATTGGGATCATCGAAAGACTGAGCAGGGGGTGACATGGCAGAGGTTGGCATTCCTCCTGCAATATAAGCGGTGGTGGTGGTGGCTCCTCCTCCACCTCCCTTTAATTGAGAGATGGGTGTGAACAAGTAAGCCTTTCTCCCTGTTTTAGGATCGTCAAATTCAGGAAGCGGGTTCACATGTTGACTGGAAGTGGACTGTCCCAATTCATCGTTAGGATAAGGTGGCGCAAGATAAACTGCACCAACTATAGGAGGTCCATTAGGAGAGGGACCTGGAGTAGCCGGAGGAATTGGCATACCGATTTGAGCGTTGGGAGAAAGTAGATGCTTAATGGGAGATTCGTACTTGATCAACTTTCTTGCATCACTAATGGGAATTATAGGTTGATCCTGTCCACGAATCTCATCCGGCAAACATGCTTTCCAGGTTCTGATACGGTTAAAGACGTGTGTTGAGTTATTGTATCTGAACTCACAAATAAACCAGGGTTGACCAGGAGGACATAACTCAGGTGGGATATCACCTTTTTGCCAGTGAGTTAAAAATATGACGTAACACGGTCTTTCGATGTCTTCTGCCAAGTGATCACGGTATTCACCAGTCTTACAAACTTCATTTTGAAAGAAGAGACGATCAACTCGATGGCATGTTTGTTCTGGACGAATGTACCAACAAACATTGGTATATTTGGTACCATCCTCTGTTTGCCATAATCTAAAGATTTGTCCAGCCGTTGGTTTCTGGGGATCATTGGGATTCCGTATAAGCACCCAGTCACCAATTTTGTATGTGTAGCCTCTGACCTCCACTGAATCTAAGGGGGTTTTGAACCCATCAGCACTTCCTTCAATAAGATCGCTCTCGGGTTTACTGAGCTCTTGTTGGATGACGGCATTGGCTTGGTTTTCGAAAATTTCAACGTCATTGAAACCTTCTTGGTCTTGTACAGCAGAATAATACTGCTTGGCATTGGTTAGCATTAAGTTTAAATCCTCGAGAAACTGTTCAACATTCTGATACTTTCTAGCACGAACCTTTATTCTGATCTCATTTAAACTGATAGGGTTGACTACCACCTTATAATAAGCATCCAAAGATTTATCGGGTAACCTTTCAAAGGGCCCAGCTAACGCGTAATTTTCATCTTGAGGATGACGAAGCTTTTTGAACTGTTTCAAAATCAACTTGATTCTTGACTCATAAGGTTTGTCAATAATGGGAGGGCGACCACGTTTAACACCCGATTCCATGCGAGGAGTGTGGGACAGTTCTCGATGGGATATACGAGGGGCTGGCTTAAAATCAACTTGAGAATAATAAGAATCGTCTTCATCTGCAAGCTCTGATCTGATACCAGCTTCGACGTGGCTATAATCCTCCAATGGACCAAGGTCCGGGTAATATAATACATCATGATTGGCAATCAGTTTATCGGTAGAAAGTTTTGGAATAATCACTTCTTTGACGAAAGTATCCAAAATCACGGCATTTTCGTAGATTTGAGACGTTGGCTCATTATAATGTCTAGCATTCCAAGTTACCTGAGCCAAGTCATCGATGAATTTCTGGGCAGACACGTAGACACCTTTCTTTACATTTCTAGCGATGGTATGGAGAGAAATTGGCTTGGTAATAAACTTGTAATAGTCGGTACCCGTTCGAATGGGAAGTTTGCGGAAATCAGCCGCCACTTCCTTATCATACTTGTTTCTTAGTTTGTCGACCTGGTTCATGAGCGAGGTCAACCGATTAGTCAACTTCCTGTCGGCCATGGTGATTGATTGGACTTGTGTCGGCTGGTGGTGGGAGATTTGTTTTTTTAGCGACTCTCAAGATCACGTGATAATTTCTCCCTTCGCCGACTTGACAAGCGATTGGGCCATGGTGTTTTGTTAAGGTTGTCGATGGCCATTTTGCTGACGTAAATAGGAGTTTATACGTCATTCGTATGATTTGATACTTTTTTACCGATGACAAATTTTTGCCTTTTTTCACGTTGTTCGGGAATTTGACAAAATTTCAAGATTTAGAAGGTTTTTCGCAACTGAATTCTTAACTACCAAAGGGTTCTGAATTATTGTACTGTTGAATATGAAAACACAATTATGCTAACGCGAACATTTTTATCCAGAACCACCTTTCAAAAGCCCATTGAAAGCCCACGAATTCTGTATAACTCATTTCAAAACTACATGATTCTGATTCTACCTTATTTTCGTACATTCATACTCTATGCAGATGGATCACCGTAGATACCCCAGTATTTTTCAACACCGTAACTACCACCGTCCTTCCAATAATCGTTAAAAGTGGTGAACATAATAACTTGATCGGCCAAAGAAGAAGCAATGGACTTTATGGCTTCATATTGATTTTCGATGGACGGAACACAGCTTCCGTATGAATCACCCTTAGTAGGCCAACCGGTTTCAGTAATGAGAACATCCTTATCAGTTCCGCAAACGCTTTTGATGCTGGAAATTTGACTTTCTATGTAAGAACCAGAGTCAGATGGATCAACACTTCCATCCCAGAATGGATGACAGTTGACGGCAATGTAATCGGAGTTCTCACATAGAGATGGGTTAGATGTAGTTGCTCCAACAGTATCGACAGTAACCACAGAACCGGAAAATTCACTGGCATTGATTTTTAGCCAAGATCTGGTGGTTTTGATAGCGGTGACAATTTGAGAAGCAGTATTGGTACCAGCATTGACTAATTCATTACCAACAGCAATGGTATCAACGGCATCCCAACCGCGGGAAGAACTTTCAACAGCATCTTTCATGGTAGACAAATCGGCGGATGGATCACTGATACTGTAAATACCAAGAAAAACTTTTTGGTCAGAGTTGATTGCAGCCAACACATTTTCAATACCTGAACAGTCAACTGCGTATAATCTAATAAGACTGTAGTCAGTGAGCAAAGACAAATCGCTAGCAACTTGACTAGCCGACTTACAGTCACCATTTTTTGTATAGGGAGAGTAAGTGATACCCTTACCCTTTTGAGCATATTGTTCAGTGGCGGAATCTCCATTGCTAGTAGCAGTACTAGTGCTGAGATCATCAGAAGAAGTAGCATCGGCAGTGGAAGCAACAGTAGTGGAAGCAGCAGCAGTAGCAGAAAAACCAGCAAAAGAAACAGCGACCGAGGCAGTAGATATTGTGGAAGAGGAAGAAGAAGAAGAAGAAGAGGAGTCATCACCAAAGAGACCCAAAAGACTGCTCCAAAAACTTCCCTTTCTAGAAGAAGAAGTGGTAGCAACACTTGTGGTGGTGGCTTCACTAGCAGTAGAGGCAGTTGTTTTTAAAGTAGCAAAGTATTCAGAAGTACCAATAGCCACAGTAGCGACTTGCGTGACTGTAACTGCTCTCTTTTGGACTTCAGCTGGTGCAGCATTTGCTTGAGCAAGGAAACAAGCTATAGAAAGAAGGAGTGGTTTTGTCTTCATCATCTAGAGGAAATTGTGAGGGTATCAAAAAATGGATGCAATCTTGCAGCACGACAAGATGAGAAGAAAAAAAAGGATAGATGAAGGAGAGGAAAGGGGTATCAAAGTTGTTCCAACAGATATGGAGAATTTAGAACGTTGAAGAGGACTTAGGAGCCTTATAAACCATGGACTCGAAATTTTTGGAATGCCGATGGCACAATAGGTACTTCTTCGGATACGAAGGTTGGTGGATGCATATTGCCTATTTAGGTACCTTTGAGAGATTTGGCGCGCTGCACGACTTACTGCAATTGCCTCAACAGGAAGTGATGAACCATGCATGGTGCGAAGACCGCACCAATTCTCATGCTAGGGGGTCCGAGAGGTGGGGAGCAAAATGCTTGTCGTAATATACGTTTCTAGTCATTGTAAGGAGGGGTTAGTGTGGGGGTGGTTGATAAAGAGAGAGTGAAAATTCTTGGAGATATAGCATGAGACCAATTGATTTTGTAATTTCCCCTTCTTAAAGGTGTTCTAGTTCTTAGATGGCTTAGGTGAATTGCACATTTGGTGGTCTGGTGAAGCTACTAACAGGAGGTGGCTACTACCAGGAACACGATTATTCTCGAGACACGCCGTGTAGGTAGCACTAAGCCCAGTTGACTTCGATTGGCAAGGCTCAGACAGCCCAAAAAAAGTGGAGTTTTTTGCATCGAGAACTTCCTAACTGGGTAATCAACGGTAGTGCTTAACAACAGAAACCGTACACCAATAGAGATATATTTAATGAGCTATGGTACAAATAGAGGCTTAAATGATATTTGGTGAAAGAACATCACCTGAGTCGGGTAAAAAAGGAAATTTAGAACGACAGTAGCATATAATCGTTCACCGTAACCACTTAATGATCAAGTAAAATATGAAAAACATTAGAATGACTCCTCCCCAGAATAGCCATTTATCCTGACGTGCTCTGCGTTCGATAGATCTGATGGTGCCTTGGGATACCCCGAGGGTTACTAACCCTTCTTCGAACTTGGCGCCTAGTTTTCTGAGCGTTTCATTTTGATCCACCAAGTCTTCAAGTGTTTGTTGACCCATTTCTAAAATATGATCTAATTGCTGAGAACCTCGCGATGATGATTGTCTTTCATTATATAAATGCTCCTGGTTAGATAGCTGCTGGGCTCTGGCAACTGGATTCACTTCATATGGATTCTCACTGGCATGCGCCACTCTCCTACCAAGAAGTTCTTGTTTGTTGGACTCTTGAATGTGAGTTTCCCGCTGACTCTTCAAGTCTTTGAACTTGGTAGAGAAACTCTCAAAGTCGTGATTGAATTTCTCAAGTCGCTGTTGGTGCTTCTCCGAACCTTCACCATTGATATTTTGCTGAACTAAATCATGGTAGTCTTTGATGGTTTTGCGAAATGCATTTAATGTGGTGGTGATGCTTCCTTGTAATGATAAAGGGGATGTGGAAAGATTTGATTCAAGCTGTGTAAGATCCTTGTTGAGAAGTTGAGTTTGTTTAACTCCATGATTGTAGAGAGAGTTCATGTTGAAGATGACAACTCACCAAGGAGGGAAAAATTACCACCATAAAAATAATGCGAGTACGCGAACCCATCTGCTAACCATTAGCAAGGAGGTGAGATGTATGCAATCCCGCTAAACACAAAACTTCTCTGCAACGACTTAGCCAAAGAACCGAGCAAATGCCAACATGACGGCAATTGTACCTGTAGAAACACCAATTAACCACTGCATAACTTGGGTTTTCACCAGTTTTATTTGCATATTGATATTAGCAATTTCTTCGTCAATACGAGTGTAAGTATCTTCAATTTTGGATTCATGAACTGAGCTTTCTTCACGTATACGTCCTTTCTCGAGATTGAGATCAAGCTTGACACCGGCGGCATTTTTTGTCACCTCTTCTCGCATTCTGTTTTTAAGATTGGTGAGGTCGGTGCGGAGTTGCTCAAGTTCTTTCTTTAGATTAGAGAATTCAGACTTATCCATAGTTTGAAGTTCACCCTTTAGCTTAGCGAAGTCTACCTTCTGCTGATAGGCGGTAGAGCTTAGGGTTTCCTTGGCCACAAGGTTTTTAGTGATAGAGTTGATACCATCGTTAATGGCCTTGTTGACAATATTGACAGCCGTCTCTGCTTGTTGCTGAGAAAATCCCCCCTTTGTTTGGAGAGACTGTACGAACTTCTTGGTATCAAATCTGGTAATTGAAGAAAGCCCCCGATGAGGGATGAACATCGACAAGTGGGTGGTGGGTGGTTTGATCATTTGGTAGAAGGAGATGGAAATAGATGCGCGATAATTCTACTCCCACATGAGAAGTGCTGTTCTTCGTCGGGTGGTCTCTTCCAGACCATTTCTTGCTACCAGAGCCTACAGCAACAAGTATCAACTGATCGATGACTTCAATAAGGTCAAGAAGCAATATTCGTTTGGAGACGTGGGGCCAGAGGATGTCGATATTCATCATCCCGGAGAATCGACCATCAACATGATGATTGAGAATGATCCCCGTTTACAGGGCCTCAAGCCCGGATCTCCAGAGCATAAGTATCAGAGTCATTTGATATTTGAGGAGCTCTCTAAGGAACAGGCCCAACAAAATGCCAAGGCAGAAAATAGAGAGCGTCTCAAGGCTTTGGGGACTGGGTTGGCATTGTTGATTGGTATCATCACGGCCCATCAGGTTTTCATGAATCGGGAGTATCTCAAGAAAACTCTTACTCACAAATGGACATTCGGCGAGATCACCGAAGCCAAAGTTCAAGATTTGTCTGATCCTAGCAAGAACACCAAGAACATCAAAAACCTAGTGAATAAGTTGACTGATGAGATCGAGCGGGACCCTCTGCTCATCCCCAATATGTGTGATTCAACCAAAACCACAGGATTGTACCTATTCGGAGAAGTCAACCTGCAAAAACTTCCCTTCAGACTAAAGTATTTCGACAACATGCTCATCAAGTCAGTGTGCGTGTTGAAGGACTATCTAGTGGTGGTTGACGAAAAGGGCAAAGTCTACCATTTCAGTTCGTCGATGAAGGAACCGCAGTTGGTGAAGTTGCCAGTCAAGGTAGACAAAAGCGTCATTTCTGGCAATACCGTCTACTACTTGGGCACTAAGGGAGACGTTTACTATGGGCCTCGCTTGGACTCCAAGGACCCCTTCGAGGGCATGACATCGCGTAACTGGCTTTTGATTAATACTGTCCGGCCCTACAGCAAGTTGGAGATTCCGTTCAACCGTAAAGAGCAGATATTTGACATTGCATCGGGAACCGGACATCTCCTCATGCTTAGTAACCAGGGTCGTCTTTTCATCTCCAACACCAATGAATGCAGGAACTACGGCCAGTTTGGACTCCCCACACTTTCTCCGTTTGCGGAGCAGAAGAAAGCGGAGCTAAACAAAGTGTATGAGATGAAAAACCTTAACTACGAAGTAGTCACAAAACGGGATGGAACCAAGTTCCTTAGTCCCCGCAAGTTTACCCATATTGCCAGCGGCAAAAACCACAACGTTGCGGCTGACTCTCTTGGAAATGTATGGACATGGGGCAGCAACATCTACGGAGAATGTGGTGGTGAAATTACCTATCAAACCGACACCCAGCCAGTTCCCAAGGTAGTGGTTTCCATGCAAGATATCTGGGCGCTCACCAGCCATCTTGTCACCAAAAGCGATGACACCCAGCTTAAAATCTCCAAACTTCTTGCTGGAGACGAGACAAGTTTCGTACAATTAAAGTACGTCAACAACGAAGATCCTAACAACAACCAGAATATTCTTCTTTCCTTTGGAAATGGCTTGAAGGGACAATTAGGTATATCTCGTTACTTACATGTCTGTCCTCAACCACAGGTTATTCGATCGCTCATGAACATGGCTGAGTACAACGAAAGTTCCAACGCCACCCAAATTATTGGCTTCAAGGATATCAGCGTGGGAAACAATCACGCCTTCATCACGCTCGATAACTCTGGTTCCCACAAAGACGTTTTGACCTTTGGTGATAATGAGTTTGGACAGTTTGGCAACGGCAAAGTCGTTAAGAGCAGTAAACCCATCCAACTCCCCAAGCTTCTTGAGCCTCTTGACTTTTCTGCAGATGACGACAAGGCCCGTAAAAAGATCGCCAGAAGACTTAATGATGCATTCACCAGTAGATTGCAACTTCTTGATGGGGTCCAAGTCAATGGACAAGACGTCGAACAGGTGATTGTTGCTGGGGAGAACTCGGGAGCCATATTTTACCGAATGAAGAGTTGATTGCCGATGATGCCAAATATTGTAAATAGTTATTTATTAAAATCATGTTGTCTATTAATCACAAGTCAAAAAGCTCGTTCAAGATCTTGATGGTATCATCAGGAGAGTTCACAGCGTGGCCAATAGTTCTTGGGTCGTTGTAAATTTCATAATCGTTACCACCCTTGTAAGACTTGTCACCAAAGAAGTGGATATTCTTGAAACCTTCATTTTCAACGTGTTGCAAGGCGTAGGTTTTGTCCCATCCAGTTGGGAAAACGTCAAAGGAAATTTGACCACCAATAGAGTAAGTCAAGCCGTAATCAGGGAAGTTTTCCTTCAATGCAGCAACCATCTTTTCTCTAATCTTGTGTTCCTTGTCAAAAGCTTCATAATCGTTTCTTTCTTGAGTAGAAGCGTTTCTTCCGACAGGAGAAACGTTAATCATACCGTTTCTGAATTCAATGAAAGTACCTCTTCTAACTGGAATCTCGATTTCTGACAAGTACTTCAAAATGAAGATAACCAACTTGTTGTACTTTTCGTTACCGATCCAGCTGATGAAAGATTGAGAAGCCAACTCCTTACCCAATTTGTAAGCGGTCAAACCATTTTCAGAAAAACAGTAATCGAAATCTTGCAAAACAGTATCACCCAATTGTTCAACTTGCTTAGATAAATCGGAGCCACCGACGAAACCAACAACAACCTTCTTTCTCAACTTTTCCAAAGTGGTCTTCATCTCATCAGAGATGCGAAGTCTGGCGGGAGTAAGAGTTCCATCAACGTCGAAGAGGACAAGAGTTTCGGGCTGTTCTTTGTGGGAAAAAGACATGGTGTAATGATACGGTGTTAAAAAGAAAAGCGAGCCTATTTTTGTCGACGCGTTTCAGACGACGATGACGAAAGGGGAAGTGGCTTCCATGCGCACGGGGGGTTCCGAGATGACTGGGATGCTAGAAGAGGGATGAGGAAAGGAGAATAAGAATTAGACTACAACGACAAGAATTGAAAGAAGGAACAGAATGGGTCAGGATGACGAGATAATAAGATAAGATCGATATTTCGGTTTTTACATATAGATGGACCAGATATGGACGAGACATGGCGAGAGCATGACATAAGCGATGACATAAGCGTGGCATGCACGCCCACATTAACGAAAGAAGAAAACTACACTTAATAAAGCAGGTTATATCATACAACTACCTAAGTAATTAAGCTTGGTATTGGTAGTCAGGGAACCGTCTCAAGTTGTCTTCCAAAGGACCCTTTCTGGTGAGGAACTTAACGTAAGCACCGTCATCGACAACTTCACCGTTGTTCTTCTTGGCGGCGTAGTCAGCTCTGTCCAAAGGAGTGAAACCCCACTTCTTAGAGATAATAATCTTTTGTTGACCTGGGAACTTGTATCTGGCTCTTCTCAAACCTTCGATAACAACATCCTTGTTGGAGTCCTTGGTTCTAACAGAGGCAATAACTTGACCAATGTTAACACGGGCAGCCAAACCATGTGGCTTACCCCAAGCACCTCTCATACCTTGTTGCAATCTATCGGCACCGGCGCATGACAACATCTTGTTAATTCTCAAAACGTGGAATGGGTGGACTCTGACTCTCATGTGGAAAGCATCTCTACCGGAGATCTTGGTCATGTACTTGTTAGCACAAATACGAGCAGCTTCCAAAGCTTCAGAAGACAACTGTTCATATTCGTTAGAAACCAAGTGAACACACAATGGGAATTCATCAACGGTAGCCTTCTTACGACCTAAATCGTAGATTCTGATCTTGGCATCTGGAACAGCTCTGTTGTATCTGGACTTGGGGTAAGGCTTGTTCTTACAGTATCTGTAGCATCTAGCAGGTCTTCTAGCCATTTTGTCTTGATGTTAATGTAAGAAAAAAAAGAGATTCCAACTATGAAGGCAATTTTTTCAACTTGCGAGTGCGTACGCTTAGTAATGAGACCCCCACTTACATAAGCTCCGCGCGCTCGCCATGTGACTGAGTGTGACTGCTGGATTGCGAGACCAGGGCTGGAGCACGTGAAAACGGCACGTGAGCTCATCGCGGAAAGGTAGTTTTTAGTAGCTGCCTTTTTAATCAAACGTTATCATCATGGGCCGTTATAGTGTTAAAAGATATAAGACCAAGAGAAGAACCAGAGATCTCGATCTCATTTACGATGATCTTTCATCTCATAAGTCAATTTATGAATTAAAGAACCAGCCCATCGACGAAACCAAACCAGGTTTGGGTCAATACTATTGCATTGAATGTGCCAAATATTACGAAAATCAGGATGCTTTAGACCGTCATTGGAAAACTAAAGTTCACAAGAGAAGAGCTAAACAGTTGAAGGTCAAGCCTTACACCAACTTGGAAGCCGAAGCTGCCACTGGACTAAACATGCAGAAATTTGTGGAGTCAGTGGAGAAATACAAGCAGTTAGAACTGCAAAAGCAACAAGAAAAAGAACTATATGAGGAGCTGATCTACCAAAGAAAAGACACCATTGAGGCCATCATTACGGGAATTCCTTCTCAGAACCAGGAGGAATTGGAAATGGCTGAATAGTGTTGTTGTTAAACGTTTGTCATTTTCACTTCTCATGCTTGCCTTCTCGCGGCAAGCCGTTTATCGCTTATTTATGCTATTGAAAGTACGCACATAATGAACATTAAAATAAAGTCTCCTCACGCGGTGGCCGTGATCAAGGTGAGTGATGCGTCAATGTCAGTCAGTGAATGGATTCGTCAGACGGTGACCTCCAATCCAAATTTGGCTGGTGGCGCTGGCGTTGTATCTGCTAAAAGCGGGTTCCCCCCTAAGACAATTGATATGGACGCCACTGTGGATCAAGCGCTAAAGTCCGGGGATCAAGTAATCCTCGAGTTGGGGGATAGCATGTCGGGTCCAGACCTACGGGCTCTGGATTCTTCGGCCTCGGCCTCGGCCGCGAGAGAGGCCCCAAAGAGGACGTCAGACGACATTCCATCGGTTTTCATTGGGGAATTGGGCCAATACTTAATTCTACGTAACATCCCTGACGACAATGCATGCATGTTCAACGCCATTTCCTACGCATTACACGGAAGCGAATCTTACAAGCCTGGTGGAAGCTCTCCCAACAGTTACCTCCGTCACTTAGTGGCGGACGAGATCAGAGCCGATCCCGTAACCTACAACGACGCCATTCTCGGACGGGATGTTGACGAGTATTGCCGGTGGATACTCAAGCCGGATTCCTGGGGCGGAGCCATCGAAATGGGCATTCTCTGTCGTAAACTTCATGTTGACATCAACTGCATAGACGTTGAGCTGGGTAATTTCATCAAGTTCGAGGGCGGAGATAGCTGCAGATTCATTAACCTCATTTATTCCGGCATTCATTATGATGTTTTGGTAACCAATCCCCTTCTCTCAACTGCTAATGCCCACAAGCTCAATGACGTGGGATGCTGGCAATCGCATCGAGATGCCATCGATCGTGCATCACGTCAGCTATGCCAACTACTCCAGACACGAAACTACACCACCAACACCACCAAATTCAGGGTGCGGTGTCTCCAGTGCTATCGAATCCTTGTGGGCGAGATGGGTGCTTCCAAACATGCCAACGACACGGGCCACTATTCTTTTGGGGAGGTGAAGTAGAGGGCCCTGGACCGAAGGCAACGGGGAAGGGCGCGTGGAGCACGTGACCTGCGTGGGAGCTTGCGACGGCGCATCGAAAATTATCTACTTTTCGACGTCAGTATATAACCATGTCTGCTAGTACCCAGTTTTTTTGTATGTTATAGAAATGATGGTTTAAAGTCAGGACGTTACTAACAAAAGGTCGTCAGCCCAGATCGATTGATCTTATACAAGATTACGAGGAGGTTGGCACATTTACCAAGCCAACCCAAGAAGTTCGTTGTTCGTTGTACTCGCCCAATGGAAAGTATCTTGCTTTTACCCAGCCAAACGAGGTTGTTGTCGTCAAGGCTTCAACACAAGCGGATGTTGTGAGTCGATTTGAAATCAATGATACTTATGACTTGCATTTCAGTCCAAATGGATTGTACTTGGCGTTATGGACGCGACCAATTCTTCTTAATAAGGAAAGTGGAATTTGGAGTGATAATGTTGTGATATTCAACGTGGAGAATGGCAGTGTCGTTCAAAAATGGTCCAACAAGCAACAGAATGCATGGAAGCCTCAGTTTACTCAAGACGAGTCGCTTTACGCCAAGAACATCAACAACAAGGAAATCCATTTTTTCAGCACTGATGGCCAGGAAGCAAAGCCGGAGCATAAATTCAAATTGAGTGACGTCAAGGCCCAATTCCAAAGTTTTCAAATCAGTCCTGGATTGAATCCTTCCATTGCAATTTTTGTACCGGAAAAGAATGGTAAGCCAGCTCAGGTGTTGGTGTATAATATTCCCAACTTCAATCAACCACTGTCCACCAAAACATTTTTCAAAGCTGAAAGATGTCAACTCAAGTGGAATTCTCTTGGTACTGCCCTCCTTGCATTAGCATCCACCGAGCATGATACCACCAACAAGTCCTACTATGGAGAGAGTAATTTATACCTTCTTGGAATCGCTGGTACTTATGATCAAAGAATTGAATTAAAACGCGATGGTCCTATTCATGACATTACCTGGAGTCCATCGGCCCGAGAATTTGCCGTGATTTATGGATATATGCCATCGGAGACCACTTTCTTTGACGCCAGAGGAAATGCTATTCATTCATTGCCCACTTCCCCGAGAAATACCATCTTATATTCTCCTCACGCCAGATTTGTCCTTGTCGCGGGATTTGGTAATTTGCAAGGAACGGTTGATGTGTATGATCGTCAAAACAAATTTCAAAAAGTTTCCACATTTGAAGCTTCGAACACATCGGTATGTGAATGGAGTCCATGTGGAAGATTTATTTTGACCGCCACCACGTCTCCAAGATTAAGAGTTGATAACGGATGCAAGGTTTGGCATGCCAGCGGTAAATTAATTTTCCTTAAGAACTATTCAGAATTATACCTGATTGGATGGAAACCTCAAGGAGTTGACCAATTTCCTGCTCTTAGACAATTGGAACCAGCACCTGAATCTCATGAAAGTGCCCAAGAGTTTTTATCTAAAAAGGCGGCCGCTCAAGCCAGTGCTGCGAAAAAACCCTCGGGGGCTTATCGCCCACCTCATGCTAGAAGTGGTGGAAGTGCACAAGCTACTTCATTATACGAGAAGGAATTGGCTACTGTCGGCACCGGAGTTGTGATGGCTAGTGGAAGAGCCAAAGTCATTCCTGGAGTGACACCTGTTTCGGTCAAAGATACAAAGAGTGCTCAAAAGAATAAGAAAAAGAGAGAAGCCAAGAAGCAAAAGGAAGACGAAGTACCCGCAACTCCTACACCCACTCCCGAGGCCGTCGTTAGTGATACGGCAGCCACCGAGAAAGGAGTCATTGTCGGAGGAACGGGATCTTTGGAAGACAAGAAGATTAGATCGTTATTGAAGAAATTAAGAGCCATTGAGACGCTTAAGATGAAGCAAGCCAACGGAGAACCTTTGGAAGATACTCAAGTTTCCAAGATTAACAAGGAAGACGAGATTAGAAAGGAGTTGTTGACACTTGGATGGAGTGAGTAATACACACGATATTAGCCATACGGGGCATTGTAGATGAAGACGAGCCCACCGGACATTTATCCGAGATACAGGTGAGATCTCATCTAGATTCAACCGGAGAGACGATGAGTACTCCATCAACACCACACGACCGTTACCACACGATGTACCTGTGAACAACACCACGAAATCGTCTCACAGCCTAGTATCGGCTCGAATCATGGCCACAGCTCTCGGGCGATGGCAAACGAGACGAGTGTCGCAGTGCACTATGTATCCAAATTAGGAAATGTAATTACTCACCTGAAACGAAGACCAAACCTGTAATGGATGTTCCCACAAACTGCAAACGCCCCAGATTGGAAGGGGCGGAGGAGAAACGCGAAAAGAAAAAATTTCAAGGCCCCTAAGAGAAGCACGGACGCAAATTAACAAAGGCGCAAGTAGGTGAAGATGCTATTGTAAACGGTAAATCCTCAACCAAATGTATCAGGGGATTATTGTGACCGCCGACATTCTGTAAAGTGTTACACCATCACTTGTAGTACAGACCTTACACCACCCACAACACCCTCATACTTATTTTTAGCATCCGGAGATGGTGTCGCAGACTTCTATAATCCAAAGCCCTGTGAGGTTTTGCGAGGTCAAAACCTGTCTTAACCTGACAAACCCGTGACGATGCCTTCACCTCCACCCAGCCACGCTGTCACCAACCAACACCCCCTCCAAATTTAACACCGTGGAGAAAAAGAAAAAACACCGTGCAGCACCACCAAAATGTCTCCTTCCTTCCTTCCAAGGCGTGCCCTGCAGTTTTAAGGAACATAAGTTGGTAAACTCCTTGAGCTGTTCCACGCTAGCCGGGAACCGGCGTCCCGAAAGGGAGGGTGGCATGTCGGCGCGAGCTACCAGCCAACTAACAAAATGGAAAAGGTCGCGTCGTGGAATTTGTCAGGGGAAAAAATAATTACCTGGCTAAAGCCAAAACATTACTATCGCAGCTGCCATTTCGCATCGTTGTTTAGATTAGTGATTTCGTTACCTTTACCCGATTTAACGCTCAACTTTTCAGTTTTCCTACTCCTTCTTCCTTCGATATCGGTATACTTGATCGCTAGATCTAATTGTATGTATGCGCTATTGGTGTTTAACTATAGTATCCTGGTCTCACCTCACATGGGGACAAGCGACATCCATCACGGTGACAATTGATAGAAACAGTGAAGAAACAGCGACAGTGACAAGTGTTATGATTAACTGCCACATCGAGAACGGTGAATCTATGGATTAAACCCCCTCCCTCCAGTCTCGACTGCAGACACGTCGGTAGATCACTTACCAAGATCAAGTGTCTTCGATTCACCTCAAATCACTTCATCAAAGCCATCAGTCTTCACCAAACAAACTCTTCTACTTGCACTTCTCTAAGCACCCATCCCCCAAAATCAACTGCCTACTTTGCCAAATCCTTCTGGTATTCAACAATACGCTCTATTGTTACCTACCATGGACACTAGCCCGTGGCGGTGGGTTATCCAGGGGTCTGGCGGAGCTCGGTATAATGGATGTCAGTGGTACGGGCACGCAACGGTGCTACGCCTGTTTTTCCATTACACAAAGCACACCGCTTTTGATGATGCGTTTCTTTTTTTTATTTTTTTTTTGGTTTGATTTCTTTTGGGCTAATCTCACTTTCCCGATTCAATTGTCACGCATCCGCTTTTGTCCCTTGTCCTTCGAGAGCTCACTAAGATTGCTGAGATTTTTTTTTTCTGCTAAGATTTTGTTTGATCTGCTTTTTGAAATCGGGAAAAAAAAGTTATCAACCTCTTTTTGATCTTCAGACCAGGAAAATAGTCACTCGCTAGGGTTCACATCCTCTTTACTAACTTAATTCCAGATGTCGTATAACGATAATCATGACTATTATGACCCTAACCAGGCTGGTGGTGCCCCCCAAGGGGGTTATGCCGCCGGTGGTCAGGAAGGGTACTATCAGCAAGAAGCCTACGATGATGTGAATCATCAGGCTGTTGCTGGACAGCATCAAGACTATTATGATCCCAACGTTCAATATCAACAACAACCTTATGATATGGATGGGTTTCAAAATGCTCAATATAACCAAGGTGGTTATAATGCTGATCCAGAAGCTTTTTCGGATTTCAGCTACGGTGGCCAAACTCCTGGCACTCCTGGTTACGATCAATATGGTACCCAATATACTCCTTCTCAAATGAGTTATGGTGGTCAGAGATCTTCCGGTGCTTCCACCCCCATCTACGGTGCTAATCCCAACTATGATCCAACTCAATTTCAATTATCTTCTAACTTGCCTTATCCTGCTTGGTCGGCTGATCCCCAAGCTCCTATCAAAGTTGAACACATTGAAGATATTTTTATTGATTTGACCAACAAGTTTGGTTTCCAGAGAGATTCCATGAGAAACATGTTTGATTACTTTATGACATTGTTAGACTCTAGAGCCTCTCGTATGTCGCCTGCTCAAGCTTTGTTGTCTTTACACGCTGACTACATTGGAGGTGACTCTGCAAACTATAAAAAGTGGTTTTTTGCTTCTCAACAAGATTTGGACGATTCCATTGGTTTCGCCAACATGAACCTTGGTAAAGTCGGTAAGAAGGCTAGAAAGGCTTCCAAAAAATCAAAGAAGGCTAGAAAGGTTGCCGAAGAAGTTGGTCAAGATGCCGATGCTCTTGCCGCGGAATTGGAAGGTGACTACTCTCTTGAGGCCGCCGACATTCGCTGGAACGCCAAGATGAATGCTCTCAGTCCCGAGGAGCGTGTCAGAGACATTTCATTGTACTTGTTGATTTGGGGTGAAGCTAACCAAGTTCGTTTCACTCCTGAAGCTATTTGTTACATCTACAAGACTGCTTTCGACTACCTCATGTCTCCTCAATGTCAACAAAGACAAGAACCTGTTCCTGAAGGTGATTACTTGAATCGTGTTATTACTCCCATTTACCGTTTCTTGAGATCTCAGGTGTACGAAATTTACGATGGTAGATTTGTCAAGCGTGAAAAGGATCACAATAAAATCATTGGTTACGACGATGTTAATCAATTGTTCTGGTACCCGGAAGGTGTTTCTAGAATTATCTTGGCCGATGGTGTCAGATTGATTGATATCCCTCAGGAGGAACGTTTCCTCAGATTGGGTGATGTCGAATGGCAAAATGTCTTCTTTAAAACCTATAAAGAAATCAGAACTTGGTTGCATTTCGTCACCAATTTCAACAGAATCTGGATTATTCATGGTACTACCTTCTGGATGTACTGTGCTTACAACTCTCCTACTTTGTATACTTTGCACTATGTTCAAACTGTCAACAACCAGCCAACCGCATCTTCTAGATGGGCAGCCGCTGCTATTGGTGGTGCCATTGCTTCTCTTATTCAAATCTTTGCCACCATCTGTGAATGGATGTTTGTGCCTAGAGAATGGGCTGGTGCTCAACATTTAACTCGTCGTTTGGTCTTTTTGATTTTGATTCTCCTTGCCAACTTGGTGCCCGTGGTTTTCACATTCTACTGGGCCGGTTTGGCTGCTGTTTCGAAGTCGGCTCACGTTGTGTCAATTGTTGGTTTCTTCATTGCCATTGCTACCTTGATTTTCTTCTCCATCATGCCTCTCGGTGGTTTGTTCACCTCATACTTGAACAAGAGAAACAGAAGATACATTTCTTCTCAAATTTTCACTGCAAACTTTTCTAAGTTGCATGGTTTGGACATGTGGATGTCTTACCTCTTGTGGTGTACCGTTTTCGGTGCCAAGTTGACTGAATCTTACTGGTTTTTGATTTTGTCTCTCAGAGATCCAATCAGAATTTTATCCACCATGGATATGAGATGTATCGGTGACTATTGGTTTTCTAACACCTTGTGTAAGCAACAAGGTAAGATTGTGCTCGGATTGATGTACCTCGTGGATTTCTTGTTGTTCTTCTTGGATACTTACATGTGGTGGATTATCTGTAACTGTATCTACTCGGTTGGTCGTTCTTTCTACTTGGGTATTTCTATCTTGACTCCTTGGAGAAACATTTTTACCAGATTGCCAAAGAGAATCTACTCTAAGATTTTGGCCACCACCGAAATGGAAATTAAGTACAAGCCAAAGGTTTTGATCTCTCAAATTTGGAACGCCATTGTTATTTCCATGTACAGAGAACATTTGCTTGCCATTGATCACGTCCAAAAGTTGTTGTACCATCAAGTTCCTTCTGAAGTTGAAGGTAAGCGTACTCTTAGAGCTCCAACTTTCTTCGTCAGTCAAGATGACAACAACTTCGACACGGAGTTCTTCCCAAGAGATTCCGAAGCCGAAAGACGTATCTCTTTCTTTGCTCAATCCTTGGCCACTCCTATTTCCGAACCATTACCCGTTGACAACATGCCCACCTTTACTGTGTTTACTCCTCATTACTCCGAAAAGATTTTGCTTTCATTGAGAGAAATTATTAGAGAAGATGATCAATTCTCCAGAGTTACTTTGTTAGAATACTTGAAACAATTGCACCCAGTCGAATGGGAGTGTTTTGTTAAGGATACTAAGATTTTGGCTGAGGAAACCGCTGCATACGAAAATGGCGATGATCCAGAAAAGGCTGAAGATGGCTTGAAGTCCAAGATCGATGATTTGCCATTCTACTGTATTGGTTTCAAATCCGCTGCTCCTGAATACACCTTGAGAACCAGAATTTGGGCCTCTTTGAGATCCCAAACTTTGTACCGTACTGTTTCTGGTTTTATGAATTACGCTAGAGCTATCAAGTTGTTATACCGTGTCGAAAACCCTGAATTAGTCCAATATTTTGGTGGTGATCCAGAAGGTTTGGAATTGGCCCTCGAAAAGATGGCTAGAAGAAAATTCAAGTTTGTTGTTGCAATGCAAAGATTGGCCAAGTTCAAGGACGATGAAATGGAGAATGCTGAATTCTTGTTGCGTGCTTATCCTGATTTACAAATTGCTTATTTGGATGAAGAACCTGCTGCAAATGAGGAGGAGGAACCAAGAGTTTTCTCAGCCTTGATTGATGGTCACTGTGAGATGCTCGAAAACGGTAGACGTCGTCCTAAGTTCAGAGTCCAATTGTCTGGTAACCCAATTTTGGGTGATGGTAAGTCCGATAATCAGAATCATTCCATTATTTTCCACAGAGGTGAATACATTCAGTTGATTGATGCTAATCAAGATAACTATTTGGAAGAATGTTTGAAGATTAGATCTGTGCTTGCTGAATTCGAAGAATTGAATGTTGAACATGTTAACCCATACGCTCCGAACTTGTCAACCGATGCTCAGAAGGACACTGCCCCAGTTGCCATTTTGGGTGCTCGTGAATATATTTTCTCTGAGAACTCTGGTATTTTGGGTGATGTGGCTGCCGGAAAGGAACAAACTTTTGGTACTTTGTTTGCTAGAACGTTGGCTCAAATTGGTGGTAAATTGCATTATGGTCACCCTGATTTCTTGAATGCTACTTTTATGTTAACCAGAGGTGGTGTTTCCAAGGCTCAAAAGGGATTGCACTTGAACGAAGATATTTACGCTGGTATGACTGCTATGTTAAGAGGTGGAAGAATCAAGCACTGTGAATACTACCAGTGTGGTAAGGGTAGAGATATGGGTTTCGGTTCTATCTTGAATTTCACCACCAAGATTGGTGCTGGTATGGGAGAACAGATGTTGTCCAGAGAGTATTACTACTTGTCTACTCAATTGCCCTTGGATCGTTTCTTGTCTTTCTACTATGGTCACCCTGGTTTCCACATCAATAACTTGTTCATTCAATTGTCTTTGCAAGTTTTCATTCTTGTGTTAGCTAACTTGAACGCTTTGGCACACGAAACGGTTATTTGTGAGTACAACAGAAACTTGCCAGTCACTGATGTCATGTACCCATTGGGATGTTACAACTTGGCTCCCGCAATTGACTGGATCAGACGTTATACTTTGTCAATTTTCATCGTTTTCTTTATTTCGTTCATTCCTTTGGTTGTGCAAGAATTGATTGAAAGAGGTGTTTGGAAGGCCACTCAAAGATTGATTCGTCATTTCATTTCTCTTTCCCCAATGTTTGAAGTGTTTGTTGCTCAAATTTACTCCACTTCATTGTACACTGATTTGACAGTTGGTGGTGCTAGATATATCTCCACTGGTAGAGGTTTTGCTACTTCTCGTATCCCCTTCTCCATTTTGTACTCCAGATTTGCTGATTCATCTATTTACATGGGTGCAAGATGTATGTTGATTTTGTTATTCGGTACTGTTGCTCACTGGCAAGCTCCATTGTTGTGGTTCTGGGCTTCATTGTCTGCATTGGTGATGTCTCCTTTCGTCTTCAACCCTCATCAATTCGCTTGGGAAGATTTCTTCATTGATTATCGTGACTTTATTAGATGGCTCTCTCGCGGTAACACCAAGTGGCACAGAAACTCTTGGATTGGTTACACTCGTTTGTCCAGATCAAGAATTACTGGTTTCAAGAGAAAGCTCACTGGAGATATTTCTGAAAAGGCTGCAGGTGATGCCTCCAGAGCTCACAGAACCAACGTTTTGTTCTCTGATTTCATCCCATGTGTCATTTACACTGCTGGTCTTTTCGTTGCCTACACTTATATCTGTGCTCAAACTGGTGTCACCAAAAACTCTTATGAGGTCGATGGTTCCACCGATCCTATTCTTGTCAACTCCACTGTGAGAGTGGTTATCTGTGCTCTTGCCCCTGTTCTTGTCGACATGGGTGTTCTTGGTTTCTGTCTTGGATTATCTTGTTGCGCGGGTCCAATGTTAGGCTTGTGTTGTAAGAAGACTGGTGCCGTGATTGCTGGTGTTGCCCATGGTTTCGCCGTGATTATCCACCTTGTTTTCTTTATTGTTATGTGGGTTCTTTCTGGTTTCAACTTTGCTAGAATGTTGTTGGGTGTTTGTACTATGATCTACATGCAAAGATTGTTGTTCAAGTTCATGACTTTGGCATTCTTGACCAGAGAGTTCAAGAACGATAAATCCAACACCGCTTTCTGGACTGGTAAATGGTATGGATCTGGTTTGGGATGGATGGCTTGGACTCAACCAGCTCGTGAATTCTGTGCTAAGATCATCGAGATGTCTGAATTTGCTGGAGATTTCATCTTGGCTCACATCATCTTGTTTGTCCAATTGCCAACTTTGTTCATTCCATTAGTTGACAGATGGCACTCCACCATGTTGTTCTGGTTGAAGCCTTCTCGGTTGATCAGACCTCCTATTTACTCATTGAAGCAAGCTAAATTAAGAAAGAGAATGGTAAGAAAATATTGCACTCTTTATTTCGCTATTCTTGTCTTGTTCGTTGTCGTCATCGCTGCCCCAGCAGTTGCATCCAGTCATGTTCCAAAAGACCTTGGTTCTTCGTTGTCTGGTATTGCTCAAGGTATCTTCCAACCAAGAGGTGTTGATAACAACGATACCGGTAAGAAAATTCCTTCTTACTATAAGGGTTCCAGTGTTACTTACTGGTCTTACACTCCTAAGTCTAAGGGTTACACTACCAAGGCTTAGAAACTTTTGTTTTATTTTTGTTAAACAAGGCCTCTTTTTGTTTGTATTATGGTTAAATATATTAGTTTGTGATCTAAACGATGTCACTACGTTAGCTGTTCATGTAAGGCCTTGAAACTTGAAGGTTTTGGGGGCTAGTAGGCTTTTCGTGGGCGTGTTATGTATGTGCGGTACGGATGTTGAGTCAAATCTAAAATATCAACATGCCTGTTTTACTTCAAAAATATGGAGCTCCCAAGCTGACGAGAATCCTTGTCGGACTCTTGGTAGCAGTATCGTCAATAATATTCATCATCAGATTCACTCAATACAGAGGTCAATCTGACCAAGATGGTGTCAGCCCTCTCCATGAGATCAGAGTTCCCTACCTTCAACTAATTCCCAAATATGCCATTGTATATCCATGGGTGTTTGCCACAGCAATCTTTGCCGAAATATCTATTCTACCATTTATCGTCTCGGTGGGAGTTCTTTCTGGAGGAACCAGCTATGTGGATAAATTCTGGGGCTCGAAGGAGGTGATAAAATTTATCTTGTTGGTGGGTACCATCACCAATTTTATCTCCGTCATCATCACCATTCTTTGTAACATGCTTCGAGGTGATGTTCAAAATATGAATACTCCTTTGGGAGGAGGAATCTCGTACTACTTTGGATTCTTGGTGGTTTTTAAGCAGTTGATTCCTGAGCATAACATCGTACTATTCCAAGGAATCGTTAACTTTAGAGTCAAGCATCTTCCATTATCGCTATTGGTGTTGGTTTCAGTGTGGTCACTCTTGATCAGCAGGTCATTGTACCCAGCCATTCCGTCCATTGCTTCGTTCTTAGTGTCTTATACCTACCTAAGGTTTTTCCAGTCATTTTTGTCGGAACCAATTCTACCTCTTGCCAATGGAGAGTCGGCATTCCGTGGAGATGCCAGCGACACGTTTGCGCTTGTGGAGTTCTTCCCTGCGATCACAAAGCCATACTTGACACTTGTCTTTGATAAGATATACGAGGGGGCAGTGTTTCTTGGAATAGTTCATGCATTCAACGAGGAGTCAATTGAACATAGTAACCTCCGAGCTCAAAGACGTTATGAACATGCATCTCACGCCCGTACAGTGGCTAATTCGGTTGCCGAGAGACGTCGTCAAGTGGCTCTACAGGTGATTGAGGACAGAATCAGCCAAACAAACTAGCTCCATCGTTCTTCACTCCACTCTCCTGGTTCATGGCTTCTACTTCAGTGCCTACACATCCCCACAAGGACTCAACCACACGTGCTCGCCTCAAGTACTTTCACAAAATACTCAATCCCCACCCAACATAGCTTATTAGGCAAAGACTGCCTTTGACTCGTTATCGTACCCTTGTAGGTTTGGCCAGCGTCACGTGGCTCTGCCAGAATAAAAAAAAAAGAAACAGTTACGCACTGATATTTCACTCGGCATTCGCCTGTATAATCACACATCCCTAAACCATGTTCTCCGGCAAATTGAAGCCCCGGAACAAAAGAGGATTCTTGCCGTTACCGGCGACATTCAATCGCATCCATCAGATAAACAAACACAGCTTCGCATGGATAGGGGTGGCTGTGTTCGTTGTGTGGCTCCTCCTCAATAGTTTCAAATGGCTGTCAACAATCCCCAAGGAATACCCTCCCGCCCATCCACTCACCAGTGGTCACACCATTGTCACCAACTCTAAATATATATATCCTCCTATAGAACAAGCACCATTGTTGAAGCAACTTGGCGTTCACAAACTTGTCAAGGAGCTGAGGGTGCGTGATGCCAACTTCCCCGAAATCGAAATGTCGGTAATCAAATCATTGAATGAGTTTGACGATCCTAACCCAGCTCAGCAAAGGGCTAAGGAAGATGAGGAAAACGCCCTTAGTGATTTGGCCAAGGCAAAGAACTATTTTAAAAACAACGATAAGGTTGTTTTCAAGCCCAAACCCGGATCAAAGTCTCCTGAGGTGGTGATTGTTACCGCCATTGATTTTGAAAAATACCCATTAGAGGCGTTGCAAAAGATCGTGCAAAATCGGGTTGATTATGCTCATGCTCAAAACTACGGGGTTTACGTTAGGTGGTACCAGGAGTTTCTCCCTGTTCTCAACTCCTTGAGCTATTTACAAATCAAGGAGAAGGCAAAATGGGTCAGATTGTACTCCATGCGGGCTGCCGTGTTCGCATTCCCAGACGCTAAATGGTTCTGGTACTTGGAACAAGACGGCTTCATCATGGATCATACTATTGACCTTCAGCAGTACCTTCTCGATGAGGATGCTCTTGAACCAGTGATGCTCAGGGGTCAGCCCATCATCCCTCCAAATGGAGCCATCAAGACCTATAAGAACTCCAAGCCCTCATCCGTTAAGCTCATTATCACCCAGTCGGACTCCAAGGTGGAAACTACCTCCTTTATTGTTCGTAATGATGATATTGGAAAATCCATCCTTGAGTTCTGGGGTGATAAGCTTTACCTCAACTATGCCTCTTTCCCATTTGGTCCTGATAGTGGCTTGACTCACATTCTTCAGTGGCACCCATTTATTCTTTCAAAAACTTCCATCATTCCCTCCAGAACCATTAATGCTAAGCATTCACCCAAGGCCGATGATGAGATCTATCACTACAAACAAGGCGATCTTGCGGTTCAATGGTACGACTGTGACACCAACAATAAATGCCAAGAGATCCTCGATGCATACGATGCTGTTCTTCACAAGAAGGATTGATATATACAATAAATACATTACTTCGTTAAAGGTCTAAAAATCGTCTAGACTTAGACTCATCACCTGGTTGCTGAGACTAGCACATTGCTGGTCACCAAACTTTATATTTCGAAGCTTGAGCCAAAGTGCAATGATGTCATCCATTCGCTTAATGCTATATTCGTTGTGGATGTTAACGGTGGGGATGATATGGTTGCTGCGGAGGAAGATGACAAAGTATGCCAACTCACGATATGAGGAATGTTCTGAGTATGGAATTCCATATAGTTTGAATAGAGAATTGTCGTGACCCTTCCTTTTAGCGCTAGGCTTGGAAATAGGCGCCTGCTTTAATATGTCATCGGTGAAGTTAAACTTAGGCAGTGTGGAGAGGGTATGAAGGAGTGACCCAAGATCGGTGTCCACTGCTTCGTCAACCACACCTTCTTCAACCACACCTTCTTCCTCCGAAGCTGACGCCAGAAATGTCCATCCGCTGGGACGGAGGCCAACACACCGCTCAAAATGCTGGAAATACAGATTATGGTTAAAGTAACTGGTGAGCTCACCCATGGACCCGACAATGTCCATAGGAACAAGGTGAATAACGGCTCGTGGGTGGCTCGCACCCAAGTCATCATCAGTGAGAACCTCGTCTAGGTATGGATCGTTATAAGACAGAAGAATTTCCTTCTTATCGCCTCGACTCTTAATGTTAGATACAAAAATGGGGCACCGGTCCAAGTGCTGCGATATAGCCATGGCTACTCTCTCTTTTCCGATGAGGTAGGTGCCAACAAGAATAAGCATCTTCTTTTTGTGTGAGGACATCACAAGGAAATCCGTGATGCGTGTCTGAAGACTTCCGAACCATGTCTTGAACAAGCTATCCTCGTAAATAAGCTGGCGAAACATGTCTGCAGTTACCTCGCACACCGTCTCTTGTTTGGGAAAATTGTAGGACTTGGACATGTAGGTTGTGTCAAGATATATCTTGTCGATGGTAGGCCCACTAATATGCAGATAATGGAATCGCCTCAAAGCAGGATGGTCGATCATAGCACGATTGACTCTGAAGTCTCCGCAATGGAGCATGTAAGTGGGCTCATGCAGAAGCGAAATGGACTCGAAGAGGAAAATGGCCGCACCCGGACAGTGATTGGCGGTTATCAAAGTAACATAGAGTCCGGGATCCATGTCAGAACTTTCTTCAACACTGGTCCAGGATTTGTGATCGTAGGGATGGATGAGATACCGAGTATCGAAGTCCATCGAGCGAATGTAGCCGGGATCAATGTTGAAACGGATTTGTAGAAGTCTAGATGTGATTTCAGAACAGTAGATGATTTTTTGGCAGGTTTCCGGGCCCTCAGAGCACCACTTTTTGCTTATGCCTCCATAATGATCAGAATGGAAGTGGGAGAGAAAGTACTTGTCGATGGTATCGTGGGGGGCAAAATTGAATGCATCCATGCTGATCTGATAGCACTCTTCAGGTGATTTGCCAAACGATAGGATTTTGACCTCGGGAATGGGGCGGCGGCCCCTCTTGGGCGCAACTAGAGTCAGTTCTGCGCTCTTTACGGCTACCAATTCCACTTTCGAGGCGACAAACTCTTCCTTTATCTCAATTTTTAGAGGTGCTTCTTCCAGCTTGATGGGCGTCTCCTCTTTAAAGCTCGTCTCTTCTCTTTTGAATGTCACCTGTCTCTCAAATGTCACCTGTTTCACCGAGACTGCCTCTCCCTTGACAGGCATCTCTTTCTTGATTTGCATCTCTTCCTTGATAGGCGGCGTCTCCCTTACGACAGGCGGCGGCGCCGACACCTCCTTACTGGCACTCGACTTCACGGTCAATCGGCGCTTCTTTATATTGGAATCTTTGTTCAAATATCGATTCTTCTCGTGACGTCTCTTTTCCTTCGTCTTCCTGCGGTCGCTGGCAGTAGGCTTGCTATCCACAGGGGACTGAAGAAAACTACCACCTTCTGTTCTTTGCGGAGTCCGTTCATGTATATCCTCCACTAGCTTCATAGAGAGACACTCCTCCACGTGTCGGATACGATCCTCCATCTCTAACCGTACTATCATTACCGAGCAAATAGGGCAACTGACAATCTCGGTGGCAACCGATTGATTCTGCTCAACACCAGAGTCCCCATTCTGGGATTTGTGGCCATTTGACGACGATCGCTGCAGCTGCCACTCTAGTATAGACGATTGTTTGGCCATGATAGTAAGAACAGATTTTGCATCAGATTGGTTACAGTAGACGATATTTGCAATTAGCAATTTTGGTGCGACATCACCATGGGCCTTCTTAGCATCATCAGAAAGCACAAGATCAAAGATAAGGAAATCCGGGTGCTTACGTTGGGATTAGACAATGCCGGTAAGACTACCATTATCAAGAATCTTCTAGGCGAAGATACCTCCAAGATTTCTCCCACCATGGGCTTCCAAATCAACACCCTTCAATATGACGGATTCAACGTCAACATATGGGACGTGGGAGGGCAGACCACCATTCGGCATTTCTGGTCGAACTACTTCGACCGGGCCGACATGATCATATGGGTTATAGACGCTTTGAGTCTAGAGCGTTTACCGGAGTCATACCAAGAGCTACGTGAGAAGATTATCCTCCAGGACCAGCTTATTGGTACGCATTTGGTCATACTCATCAACAAAATAGATATGTTGGACAGTCTGAAGCTAGAGGATGTCGAAAATGAGGTCAAGCAAACTTTGAAGTTAGAAGACGAGCTCACCGATGATAAGTATTTGGTTCAGGCGGTCAGTGGATATACTGGAGAAAATTTGACGACCGTAATGGACTGGATCACCAAGACCATGGGCTAGTCACCAGCCTACACCGCCCAAGACCACTTGACCTTGCCGATGTTCCATGGCCAACTTTTGCATTAATACTAGAACCACCTGGTCGGTGTTGTTGACACTAATACACGATATTCTCCATAGTCCTGCCAAGTATACAAGATGTTTGATATGTGTCGTGCCCTCGTATGTCGCCTTTCCGCCAACAAAACGGTCTCTGAAGTGGCCTACCCTGTATGCTACCCCATCCGGCCAAATTTTAAGGCTCCACCCTGCGGTAGATGGCCCCAGGTGGGCTTTGCCCTCCAACCCGTGCACCTCGACAAAAAATAAACACGACGCGTCTGCAGCAGATGCCATTCTCAAACTACATTTGCTCCTTCATCTTAGAGTACTTCTTTTCCTCATCTCCATACATCTCAACGCTGCAATTGCCCCATGGAAGATATTCAGCATCTATTAGGGTCTCTTATAGACGCCGAAAATGCCGAAAACAACAATCTCATTGACATTTTGGGAGTTATCAAGCCTGCTAAGGGCTCACACACTTCCCTAAATGCCATTGTCCGGGGCCTACTTACCAGAAATACAAGCCTTATTAAAGTCCTAATCCGGTGTCGGGAGGAGGTCCTTAGGGATCCCAAAGATGCGTTCAAAGCGTTTGTCAATGACTTTATATTGTGGGCAGAGAATGATGGATTGCTTATATTTGAAAAATACTACTCGTTGTTTCCCTTGGAGTATGACTATGAGGTCTTTGGACGTCCTTTACTTCACTTGAAGAACTACATCGCCTTCATTGACCTGGCAATCATGCTTCTTCGCAACCCGTTTGTTATCGATAAGCTTCAGTCGTTTGTGGAGCGCATGGAGCTCTTGGTGAGTGACTACCAAAATCATTATGAAACCACGAAATTGAACCATATCAGCTTCGATAACATTAAGCAGTTTGGCGATGCCGATTGCTCGAAGGTGTCGAGTTTCTTCAAGACCTCGCAGATTGTGGAACGCTCTAAAAACGAGGACCTCTATGTGTTGCCTCACTATACCGACAAGGTGGAATTGGTGTTGCTTAATCTTGCCGACTCGTCATCGTATGATGCGTTGGCACTCCTACTGGTGCCTCAGTCCAACCGTCCCCGTTCGCTAGTGTACCCGCCGTTCCGTATCAACGAAGTGTCGGTCAGGTACGAAGACCGTCAGCTCGTGTTGACCGCCCTTAGCTTTTCTCGCCATGTTCAGGCCACCGCCGATGAAATTATCATTTGCGGCCCCAGCTGCAATACTTTGGAGAGATGGCACCAGAAGTTGTCACACATTTTTCCCAATTCCGCCGAGCATCTTACCAAGTCGCTACTTATTCAGCCTGAGCACCAGTTCCAACTGCTGGGACTTGGTATCAACGTATACGACCTGCCCAGCACCTTGGACACTCCGCAGCAGGAGTTACGCAACAAAGCGTCTTTCAAGGATCTTATTTCGTCCCCTTCTCTAAGCGTGTCGCCGTTGAACCAACTCTCCAAGCGCTCCACCAATCCCTTTCTTCCGTCAGTGCCTCCACCGCATATTCTGCAGCTGTCATCACGGAAACCTTCTTACGGACCTACAGACCTCGCTCCACCGTATATCCGAAAACAGTCGATTGGATCTCTTCACTCAATGGAGTCGAACTCCGAATCCATTCGCTCTCAGTATGATCGCTCACTTGGGATCATGCACAAAACTTTATCCAACCAGTCCCATGAAAAAGATAACTATTTAAAGGCCATTAATCGTAACGTGGTACAAGAAATGGAAAAGGAGGACCGCCCAAAGTCCTCCCGGGCTCAATTGGTTGATGACGAAGATGTTTCCGACGTTGACATGGATTTGGCACCTCCCGCCTTTTGTCAGAACGAGTCACTCGTGGACTTGTCCAACGACTATCAAAAGAAGCAACAGAATGTGTATTCTTCTGTTCCGGATCTTTCAGAAACAAAACCGAGGCCAGGAGTGTATCAATTAGACACTAGCTCTGTCCTTGAAGTCAATAAGCCTAAGGGCATCTACCAGTTGTCCAATGGATCAGCCGTAGATATCAAGCACTTTGGAAAGGGTCATAAGCCATCATTTAGCGTTCATCATGATTTGTCGTTGCCTCCGCCATCGCCGTTGTCAGTGTCTACTCCAAAGGGCCGCCGGAAATCCATATTTAACTTTTTCAAAAAGAAAAAGATCGCCACCAAGGAAGAGCCTGAAACCAAGCCATCGCTCATTCTTAGTTTTGAAGATGACAGCGACAAGGAAAACATCGATACACCTAGACGTGTGAGCCAATCAGCCAATGTGACTCAGGCATCGGAGCCAAAGCAGTCTAACGACAGTTACTCTAGTATCTTTGAGGCGCCTCGGCCCGTGATTTCAGAGTCTCGCAACTCGTCTTCTTCTCTAAATCAAAAGAATCTCACTATAGAGACAGATTTGGGAAGCGTTGAAAATGAGGACACACCCACCGGTAAAATGGTAACGGCGTCTACGTCGCTACCCTCTCCGTTTGCCCTTCCTTCCAGTACGTCCACGTATTTTTTCAAACCACAAAAGCATTCCTCTTCGCCTCGTCCCGATGTTCAAACAACTAATAATTCAGAGGATACCCTTTACATCCCACAAACCTTAAAAGATACCATCAACAGTGACCAGAGTATTGATTTCTATATCCTGCCCACCGGGTCAAAGAACATCAAGGTATCCAAGTGGAAACAGAAGTATGGCAAGTGGGAAATGCTTACCGTCAATAGCACTGTCTTCGTGAAGATTGTGGCCAACTACGAGTTAAACAAAAGCTGGTTGATTTTCTTTAAGGAAGAGTACGACCAGTCCTACGGTGAGATAATCGACAAACCCATTCTTCTTCTTGACATTGACGACAAGAGTAGTATTCGTCAATCGTCGGCGCTCGATCTCCAAATCACCGCCGCAGATTCCATTTCCATCCAGAAAATGCTCATCATGATTCGGTGTACTAGCGGGTCGTTGTCCACCTCTATTCTTTCTCACTTCAACAACATTCTTGGCGTTCTTCGTGCTAATCACACTTCAACCAATAATTCCAATCTCACGATTTCCTCATCGCTCATGGACAACCTGGCCAGCAAGTCCA
The DNA here is from genome assembly GCA_003706395.2 of Danielozyma ontarioensis. Lineage (NCBI taxonomy): Eukaryota > Fungi > Ascomycota > Pichiomycetes > Serinales > Debaryomycetaceae > Danielozyma > Danielozyma ontarioensis. Next base: position 299,538 of record PPLF02000006.1, read on the forward strand.
CGACACTCTCCAGTATCCACACCAGTGGCGTTGAATCCACCATCAAGCAAAAGGTTCTCAGAAATGAACCCATTCTCGGCAAGGAGATTTCGTTCGCCTCTCTCGACTCTGAAGACATCACCAATGCCAACATCATCAGTAATCCCGACAATACCAAGGTTTTGTTACTCAACCAAATGACGATTCGTCTCCAGCAACAGTTAGAGGCGCTGGATCTGCTTCATCTGCCATCGTCATGGAAGATTCTCGCCATGTACACCCTCACCATCTACATGATCAGCGATGTGTTTACGCATCGCAACTACTATAACATGATTCTTGAGAACAAAGATGTCCGGAATGCAGACACGTCCATTGAAAGTTTCAATTGGTTAATCTCAGAAGAGGATAAGTTTGATCGCATCGAAAGAATTGGTAAGGCGGGTCTTATCATCAAAGCCACACCCGGAGATGTCTACATGGTGGAGTGTAAGGGGAAAAGGGAATTCAAGACACTCTTTGGACTTTTTTAATTTTGTATTATCATATGTATACTATTGCTAAACCAAGAAAGTTGCGAAAGAGGGACAAGTGTAGCATTCGGCAACTTTCGCAGTTTTTGCACCATTTGTACAAAACCACCGCCTGATGATACCAGCAATAGTTACATGTTTAGCATTCGCTTCCGCATTATCAACATACCAGAACTCCTCAATCGGTTTCATTGAAATCGTTGGGAACAAGTTTTTTGAGGTGGATACGGGAAACCAGTTCTTCATTAAAGGAGTAGCGTATCAGCGGCTGAGACGAGCAGACGAATTCTGGGACGGGGCGGTGGAAACCGCCTACATTGATCAGATGGCCGACGAGGAAGGTTGCATGTGAGACCTAGGACATCTTCAAGACTTGGGAATAAATGTTATTCGAGTATATCAGATTGATCCTGGTGCCAGTCACGTCATGTGTATGTCGGCATACGCCCAGGCCGGTATTTACGTCCTTGTCGACCTTTCGGAGCCCCAGACTAGTATCAATCGAGATTCTCCCAGCTGGGATTTGGATCTTTATCGCCGCTACACTGGGGTAGTTGACAGCCTCCACATGTACTCCAATGTCCTCGGGTTCTTCGCAGGAAACGAGGTAGCAAATTCCATTTCCACTTCCCACGGCAGCCCATTCGTCAAGGCTGCCATCAGCGACACCAAAAAGTACATAAGGTCAATGGGGTACCGAAATATCCCGGTGGGATATGCTAGCAATGACGATAGCAACATTCGAGGGCCGGTGTCAAACTACTTGGTATGTGGCGGCAACTCAACCTCGCTGTATGCCGACTTCCTAGGCATCAGCATGTATGAGTGGTGTGGATATTCGGACTATGTCAGATCTGGCTACCGAGACAGGACCATCGAGTTCAGCAAACTACCGGTGCCGATCTCTTTTAGTGAGTATGGCTGCAACACAGTTCTGCCCCGTCCATTCACCGAGGTCGAAGCCCTCTACGGAGCCACCATGAGCCAAGTGTGGCTGGGAGGTATCGCCTTCGAGTACTTTGATGAGGTCAACCACTATGGCCTAGTGAGGCTAAACCAGACGTCCATTTTGAGAACGCAAGACTTCGAGATCCTCAGGCAACAGTTGACGATTGTGCCGCCGGGGATCAACAGTCAAGACTACCAACCTGGCTCCCTGTGGCTAAAGTGCCCAGAAAGAAGCGAGAAGTGGGAAGCGTCCAACGAGCTCCCTCCCACTCCCAATCAGTACAAATGTGAGTGCATGGAGCAGCTGCTCTCCTGCGTGATAGCCCAAAGCCAGGAAGTCCATTTAACCAGGTTGGAAGAAATTTGCTCAAGCGCAAATTGCGAAGACATCCAGGCTGATGGGAAGAAGGGTGTCTACCCCACCTATGCCGGGTGTTCACTCAGACAGAGGGTGTCATATGTGTTGGACAATCGATACCAGAAAACCGGCGAGTGCCCTCCGGAGGAAGCCGATCTCATTCAGCGTTCACAACAAATAGACCGGCGAGTGGCGTCCAATGGCCAGAGGTGCTCAGACTTAGTGGTAGAGCAAGCCAGTTCTGTCGCAAGCGGATATCATCTGGATATAAAGAGCTCCACCTTCACCACTGCGAAGGAATCGTCTTCTTCACCAACTCAGTCATTGTCGTGGATGCTTATGTTGGCCGCAGCCCTATTTGCGTAGTTATCATATTGCTATGGTGGTTTATGAAAGGGTGTGAACTATATACATCATTGTTTCTTCGGGCCCCATTTGAGTCCTAAGAATCCCGTCTTCTCGTTGGAAAACACATTTTCATACTTGGGCTCCACAATGTAGATTCGCTTGGTACGAGGCACATCTAAAGCGATGTAGGCGAATTCCGAGCTCCACCACGAGGAGTCGATTTGCTCCAAGGTGATTGACCCATGGCGACCTGAATCACTCTCCACATGAAACTTCATGAGCATCCGTTCTTGACCATCCTTGCCCTTGGTACGAATGGCCTGGACAGGACGATTACGAACCCACTTTCCTCCAGGAACCTCTCCATACGCCCTTAAGCGGTCGCCGGACTTGAAGTTGAGAGCCTGTTGCGCCTGTTCGTCCTTTTCAATGAGCTTGACAGCCTTATTGAAGGTCTTGGTCTCACCGGAAGGAAGGAATAATTCCGACAAGATAAGCCCCACCACCAATACGGCAACACCAAATGCTCCTGCCACAAGCACCGACGAGAGCGAGAATGTGAAGGCTCTAGTGAGTCTGCTGAGAAGAAGCTTACCCTTGTAGTCCTTGTCGGCTGGTGGAGGCGGTGGGGGAGGAGGAGCGGTCTTAGTGGAGTAAAGACGAGCCAATGGAATTATGAAAGATGTTTTGGGGATCCGGCTAGTCCATAGGCAGGGTTTGAGGAGGGCCACGGGCCTGATATTGAAGGCAGTTCTTGCTAACATCGACATGGCTGATGGAGAGAAAAAAATGCGGGATGAAAGTGTTGATGGTGCGACTACTTGAATTGATCACTATATAAAGAGACTAAGCATCAAGCTCGAGATCGTTCAACATGATGTCAATCATCTCGATATCTCGGTTGTAAAGCAACATGGCTTCTTGGTACTGTCTGACATCACCAAAGTTCAGCTGTTCCTCTTCTTCCAAAGCAAACTTCACGGGCTCAAAATCGGCGAATGCCCCATCATCAACGGCGTACCGTTTGGAAAGAAAATATCTCATGTCATCTACCAATTCAATGGTGTCAGTGTCTTGTCGCTCTTTAATGCGCTGGGCACTCTCTTTGATCAACTTAAGTAGGCATTGGTTTTGATGAGCATCAGTAAAGATCTCCTTCAAATTATAGGCGATGAGCTTGGTGATGTGCTGCTCTAAGCGGTCGCACCGAGTCTGCCATGCAATTTTTATCAAGTCAAAGGCGTCGTAGCCCAAGTGATGGTGGAGAGAGTTGAAGTCGTCTAATGTAAGCTTGGAAAACGCCTTGGTAATGTTAACGGCGCACATAGTCTTGAGCCGGTCAAGAAAGAGCTCGTCCGCAACCACTAATAAGTCGATGGTTTGCTCGAGAGGAATGTGGGAAATATCGTCGTAGTAAAGAAACGAAAGGAGGAGTTCCGCCACCCCCATGCTCGAACAACTCGAGCAGAGACTGATGACAGGAATGTGTTTTGACTGTAGTAAGGGCCGGTGAATTACACCGTCAACCACAGGCGAACCCTCGAGAGACGACGAGAACAAGTCACTTTTGAACATGGTGTCGAAGTATTCGGACCGGGCCAAGATGGGTTTTTGTACCGGATAGTATGCCACACAACCCGACTCCACATCCACGCACGACACAATGGCGTCTGGAAAACCTGTGCTATTAAGCAAGATATTCTTTGAGTCCTCAGTCAAGTACAGGGTTGAGTCGATGTCCTCAAAGTCAATCTGCTCGCTGATTTCCACCTCGATGCGATTGCTGGTGATGTGGTCGTGAAAGAATCGCTCAAGTTGTTCCCGAGCAGTCTCGACAAACGTAAATGACAAATCGTTCTTGGTCCTGGCCATTAGCTTCATGTCGGTAATATTCAAAAGCTCGTGAGTACCGTGTGCTAAATCCTCAATCTGAAGTTTCCTGGCAAATCGTATCAATGGTACTTGCATGGCAGGTTGATCTAGCGGGAGTCCATCAGTTCGCAAATAGAGATAGTCGACCACCGCTTTAAAGACTTCTGGATTAGTCGTCAGAGGCATGTCAATGATGCATTTACCGCTCCAAGCCCCTCCTTGCTTGAGCTTGTCAAAAAAGTACGTACTGCGTGCAGCCAAGATGAACCGATTAAGGCGGAACATTCGATAATCTTGTGCAAGCGTTCCATGCACAAATGGAAACCGAACAATTATATCATGACTGGAAATGGTCATGAGAGGGCTGAGCAACGATGTTATGTGGGCGGCAAAAGGTTGTGAATAATCCACTTTCTTGGTAATTTCAAAACTGATCAATGCATCTCGAATGGTATCGTTCAACGCTCCGTAAACACAACGGGCACCTTGGAATGTGTCTCTATCACAGATGGCACCTCGGGACAACAACAACTCCACGACCTTTAGGTGTCCACATAGCGATGCCAAGATCAATGGTGAGTAATCCCATTCATCCACATGATTGATATCAAGATTGGGAATTGAGAGCAAAGAATCTACCGCGTCAACGTCCCCGGTCCGACACGCCAAGCATAGGTCATCGTAAGCACGAGTGAGTTCCGCTGCTGATGACGTGGAGGATGGCATGTTGGTGTGGTTCATCGGAAGATCCTCAGTAGTCATTTCTGAGTTCTCCATGTTTCGCAGCGAGCATATGAGATATAAAGAGAGATGAGTCGTGTGGTGTATATATTACAAAATAATCTACTGTTTATCGTAGCCATTGACAAAATATTTGTACATCTTCTGCTTGAAGCTCTTGTACTTGGGCGTCTTCTTAGATTTTAATATGGCGATTTTTTCACCGGAGGAATCGAGCCCTTCTACCACTGAGGGCGATCCTTGAGTTATGGGAGACTTCTCATCCACCTGAATTTCCTCAGGAAGAATGGTGTCGTTCGACGTGGACAGAATTTGATTCTTGGGTGTCACGATAAAGGAAGAGGCAGGTTCGTTGAGGATGTCCGCGAAAGCCAGTTCAGATATATCCTCGCCCTTGTCTCTTCCTCCCAATACGATCGGATTGTTGTTTGGACCTGCGACAATGGTGGGAGGATCGTAGTTGTTGAAAGCAGCGCTGACACTCTTGTCATGCTTGTCGTCCACCACGATGGTGTTGGACTTGGAGATTTGAGGAGACACCTCGGGAAGTTCTTCCCTCAAACTGGAAGCTGCTGCAGCTTCTGGAAGCTGGGCAGCCGGAGACGCCTGTGACAAAGAAGCAGCAGACACACCTTCTTCAGAAGAGACCGTTTCAGGAGCAGCTGTCTCATCAGCAACGGTCTCATCAGCAACGGTCTCATCAGCAACGGTCTCATCAGCAACCGTCTCATCAGCAACCGTCTCATCAGCAACCGTCTCATCAGCAACCGTCTCAGCAGCAACCGTCTCAGCAGCAACCGTCTCAGCGGCAGGATCACTATCCGAAGACACTGACTGGCTTGTTGCAAATGAGGAGTGCGCGGGCTCGGTCACAGCCAAAAGAGCTGGCGAATCGAGCTCATCCACGTCGCTGTCTGGCTCCTCTTCCGAATCAACGGCAATAGTGTTGAGAACAGGCTTCTCGATGGGAACCACGAAGGTGGAAGATCGGTTGGGAGAGTCGAGATTAGGCGACGGGAGAATATCTGCCGGTATGGTGACGGGATTGGACCGAGCCGACATAAAGGCCTGCTCCGGCGACACGTCCACGGTGGTCTTACCTGGCGATTGGATATTCGCGATTTTGAATGGAGTAGACACGGTCGAAGGGAACTCTGCAGAGCGATCGAGCGAATGTCCACTCTTTACAGAAGAAGCGGGAAATTCAACTGGAGTATTAACATTGCCCTCCTGATAGGAAGTGACTGGAGTGGCCTCGGTCAAAGGCTCATGTACCGCATCAATGATGTCGTTGGATACGTGCTCTCTTTCAGGAGTGACTTGAGCAGGAGGTGCCAACCGGGGAACAGGCTCAAATGGCTCGCGCTCCTGGGGCTCAATAGTAGACATGTTCGTGATGAACGAAGAATCCACGGTGCTATCTGCGTCTTGTGTGTCTTTCGAATGATTAGAAGGTGATTTCCAACCCAAAATGGAGAATGCTGACGACTTCTTTTTGAGCTTCTTTTCCTGTTTGGCTCGTTTGCGCTCGTCTTTAGCTGCACGCTTCACCTCCTCTTTACCTCGCTTCAACACATCCTTTTCGCGCCTGGCTCCCTCTTCGGCATCCACCTGAGCATCTTCTTCGAACTTCTTGTTTGCTTTTTTGGCAGCCTTCACTCTATCCTTGTGCGAAGACAGCTTTGGTGACAGACCATCGCGAAACGACCGCACGGCAAAATCCTTATGGTGGTTTTCATATCGGTATCGGTCGGAAACCCCTGATACAGGGCGATCAGGCTGCTTTTCTCTTTTGTTGGAATTTTCGAGCAATGACAGAATATTAGAGGTAAGGGAAAATGTACGGCGGGAAGGTTCGGGAGTGGCTGCCTGCAGCTCTAACGCCTCAGCCTGAGCATCGGCACTGGTGGCCCTCCCTCCATACACGCGGGTCATGGCAACTTGCATAGCCTTTGTGTAAAGTTCTTCATCGGTGAGTCCCTTTTTCTGAGCACGGGCGGGAATGTGGATGGTCTCGACGTCTGCAGCAAATTTAATAGAACTGGATGGGGACTGGGCTGACTTATTGGAAAAGTTTTCTTGAACGGAAGGAGATGAAGGTGCATGAAGCTGTTTGCGAATATTGGCCTTGACAGGTGAGTCGGTAGCCTCGGAAAGCTTTATCTTGGGAGGAGGAGAAGAGGGCCCATCGCCAGTGGTGAGAGTTTTGTAGGGATGAGGTTTGGCCTCGGCTGCTGAGGAGGGAATGGCGGCGGGCTTCTTGAGAATAGATTTTAGTGGGCGAGTCGGAGACAGCTCCACACTGGACTTCTCAAGAGAAGTGGTAGGGATTTCGTAGTCCCGAGGGTTGTTATTAAGGGAGCCACGCTCTTTGATGGGAGACCCAAGAGTAGGCTCATTCAATGGAGACCCAAGACCGGTCTGACCACCAGTGTGATGATCGGAATTGAGATTGAGAGGTCCATCAATTTGGTAGTTGTAGTCGAAGTCCTGAAGGTCTTCTTCGATCTTGGAAAGACTGATACCGGGACTGTTGCCGTTGCTTAGTAGCGAATCATTACGGATGGAGTTGTTGCGCAAGGAGTTTGCTCTAGAATTGCTGCGGGAGATGTTCTTGGTGGTAGTTTCAATGATGTTGGAACCATCGGGCAACTGCTTAACGGTCTCGGTGGTGATGGACATGGTGCGACCTTGGGAATCCACCACTTTTGTTGTTTTGGTGGAGATAACCGTGTCTTCATCTTCCTCGAGCCGTTGTTCCGGTTTCCTTCTGGTGGCTAAAGAGTTCAGTCGATACGTGGGAGCCTTGGTCATGGACCCATGGCGACCCGCTTGCCCGGGAACGTAAGAGCCCTTAGGATGATAAACATAGGTGCGAAGTGAATTGGCTCTGTTTGCCGTAGAGAGAGAATTGGATCGACGTGCCGGAGGTGATGTAGCATTGGGGGTTGTAGCTGGCTGGGAGTGCATTCTCAAAGCAGCCAAAGCAGCTTCACCGGCCCCATTGGAAAGAGACTGGGCTCGGGATATTCCACCCACGGTCTGATTTGGCTGACCATATCGGTTAAGCTCACTCGTGTACTTGCTGAACCCTTGGTAGGTATCAGGCTTCTAAAATATGTTAGCAGGAGTCTTGTGCGAAGTTTGAGACACTAACATCAGTGGTTTACATACTCTTCTGTTGAATAAACTGACCATGTGGACAAGGGAGGATTACACAATTTCAGTTTGTAACACCCGTGATGCAAATTTGTGTGCAGGGTTGCTGGCCTAATCGGTTGAGATGGCATAATTTCAGTTGACAGAAATGCAAACAACGTCATGTGACCCACATCGGCACCGTGGATGATGCCTGTTATGAGGCTGGCGGGACCAGTAAAGAATTTGGAGCCCGGGAAGACTTTTAGTGGCGGCTGGGTTGCATCGCCATCTGTCACAGAGTCATCGTCTATCACGTGTACAGAGTGTCGGGGGAAGGAAAGATGGGGTCGGCTGCTTAAACGGCAGTCGACGGGAAGGAGACGAAGTAGTAGGCGAGAAAAGAGAGCAGGGAAGAAAAAGAAGTAGATTAAAGTAATAGACGACGAGGGCCGCCACAAATGTGCATATAGCGAATTATTGTTGTATTGATAAGACGTCAAATTGACTTTTTCTGTTCTCGGTACTACTTCCATGGATAAGGAATCATATGACGCACTATGTCAGCGAGTGCTAGGACTTGAAGTGGAGTTGGGTGCAGATGTGCAGCATCAGGAACTGGTGGTGAAGCAATTGGCCAAGATACAAAACCAACTCACCAAGCTCTATCGACTGAACAGTGAGCTTGTAACTCTTAATAATGTCGTGGGAGACTTGAAGCTATGGGACCGGTTGAATCCAAAGCCCCAGGGCGAGAGACTGAACATGTCAATCGAAGAACAGCGTGAGCTTGTACTTGTTCGGTACCCTGTCATTAAGGAAGCCTACACCAATTTGACCGAGTTGGCCAATGTCGAAATTGACAAGATCATCAACTATACCGAAAGAGGGGTCAAGAACCACGATATCTACCAGGACCAAAGAATCCTTCTCGCCAGGAAGAGCGAGGTGGAAGAGATTACGCAGATATTCCACAAGCTCGTGGTCAAGAACATGGTGGTGTACGAGAAGTATGTTGATCTCATGCTACGAGAAAATGCCTTTTGGATCAAGATGGACGAGAAGCTCTCTCAGCTTGAGTCTCGCAAAGCTCACCAGCCGCATCAGCAAGCTAACAAGTACTAGACTGCTGTCTTGTGCCACGTCTCGAATTCTGCGGCTGTCACGTCGCCGCTAGATTCCTTTCTCATGAACTCTCCGCCTGTACACTACGACCCATCGTCTAGATTCATATATTCATTAAAAGTCAGTCACTCTTCCGTTGAATGACCAATCGTTCTTATGCTTCAAGGGATCTTGTTTGGGACCACCCTTCTCTCCGGTGACGGGATTCACGTCACCCTCAAACTCGGGTATGGTCTTGAAGTACTGGGGATGGAAGCCTCCAATGTCGGTCTTGGAAAGAATGGGGGATTTCGGGTCGCTGCCAATATCGCTGTTGGCGTATCCATTCTCCTGGATCTGTTGGTTGAACTCATCGATGGCAATCTGAGAGTTGGCGATTCTTTGTAAGGCCTCAAATTCCTCCTGCTGCTCCTTGGGTAACTTCGGAGGCCCCGGAGTGTACTCAGTGGCAAACTTGTTGCTGTAGAAACGTACACGAGTCACTGGAAGTCGGTAGACAGCTCTAAAGCTCAACATGATGATGAAGAAGAAGGTATAAGCCGGGCCCGGATTTTCGTGCGAGACTCTCCCGCACGTGAATTCCCAAAACCACTAGGACCTGTGCCCATTACCGGGTCAAGTCAGCCCATGAGGAAATCCACCAATGTCAGGCCGCTATTTTACCACTGAAGGCAAACTATCAACAGCAAGACATGTCGTAGATCAGCCCACCAGCTCAGATTATATATGTCCCTGAAGTTTCCTCTGTATGTGCGTCAGCTGGTTTTCCGGAGTTGCCCTCCGCCGGTAGTGACTTCTCACCAGCCAGATGCAACCTTTTGCTTGATCTAGGAACCTGTGTGGTTGGAGGCTTCCAAATGGGGATGGGTGCGAAGGAGATAAGCTCGATAAGCTCTGCGAAATCTAATCTGCAACCAATCGACCCCATCATGGACTCGTTGAAAATCGTACCCCAACGGCTTATAGACACCATCCACCAGACTGCAAAGTTTGGTGCCAGCGGAAGGTGGAGTCCCGGCCCTACAGACACCGGTGTGTGTCGGCTTGCGCTAAGCGATCTTGATAAGCAGGTGCGAGATTGGTTCGTGGAGGAAACAAAGGGCTTGGGATGTAAGGTGGACATCGATGAATTGGGAAACATCTTCGCCACCTACCCGGGAAAAAACGACGGGATCGCATCTTGATACCCAGCCCACAGGTGGCCAGTATGACGGGATCGTGGGAGTATTATCTGGGCTTGAAGTGTTGAGAACCCTCAGGGATAATGACTACGTACCCAACTATCCCATCACGCTAGTGAACTGGACCAACGAGGAGGGCGCCCGCTTTCCCATGGCGCTAATGGCCTCAGGTGTGTGGAGCCACCAGATGGATCGTGATACCATCTACCGCCTCCAGTCGGTGACAGACGCGGTACCCCGAAGTGTGGCCGAAGAGCTCGAAAGAATTGGCTACCTCGGCCTGGTGCCGTGCTCGTACCAGGCCAATCCTCTCAAGTGCTACTTCGAGATTCACATAGAGCAGGGCCCCATTCTTGAGGAGCGCCAGAAACGCATAGGTGTGGTTGTGGGTGTCCAGGGCTACGCCTGGTACAAGGTGAAAGTCCACGGCAAATCCACCCACACCGGCACCACGCCGTTCCATCCTCGAGGGGATGCTCTTTTGGCAGCGTCCCAAATGATGGTGGCGGGGAACAAAATTGCCCAAACACACCACGGGCTCTTTTCCGTGGGCATCTTGTCAGTGGAGCCAGGGGTGGTCAATGTGATCCCTGGCGAAGTATCTTTCACCATGGACTGTCGCCACCCTGAGGATACCCAGATGGCGCTTATGGTGGGTGAACTCCAGCTGGAGTGTGATTCCATTTGCCGGCAATCTGCCCATCTTTCAGTGGAGTTTGAACACATCTACACCTCGCCCGCGGTACAATTCCACGAAGAGTGCATTCTGTGTGTTAGAGAATCCGCCACCGCTGAAATAAGCGACCTCCACTGCATGGAAATCATCAGTGGAGCAGGCCACGACTCATGCTCCACCAGCTCCCGGGTGCCTACCAGCATGATCTTCATTACGTCACGCCATGGCGTAAATCACAACCCCGAAGAGTACTCGTCGCCCCACCAGGTGGAGACCGGTTTGCGAGTTTTGTTGGGGGCCGTGATCCGGTACAACCAACGTCGAACCTCCTGAGTGGTTGGTGAGACTAGAGCTAGACTATTTATTGTGGTAGACCTTAAAAAGTGTGTACGGACTAGGTGACAGCAGTAGATGGCATGGTGATGGTGGGGCCGCGCATACCAAACTCATCTCATCATGATGTTTCCTCCGGCGCCACCCCATCCCACAGCCGTCACGGGAAACCCCGAGCTCCTCAAGCAGGTGGACGAGAGGATATTTCTAGACGACTCCAACCAGTGGAACTATGAGCATGATGGGTCCGAGTATCTGTACAACTTTATCCTCCAGCAGTGGATCCCCAAGGACGCCGAAAAGCGACCCGTGGAGGAAGACAACCGCCAGAACATAAAACGAATCAAGAAGGAGAAGATCCAAGCCATGAAGGATGAGATCTCGCGTATCAAGCGGGAGAAGTCTGACAAAAAGAACACAGGAGTGTACATCTCCAACCTCCCTCCCCACACGACTCAACAGGAGATCGTGGATGCATTCAGCAAGTTCGGGATAATATCAGAGGATTTCCGAACCAACAAGCCGAGGGTCAAGTTGTACTACGACGAAACAGGAGCTTTCAAGGGCGAGGCCCTAGTGATTTATCTCAGCGACCACAGTGTGTCCATGGCCATAGAAATGATGCATGACACCTATCTTGGAACTGCGGAACCCCTGATGCCCAAGCTCAAGGTTGAAGCAGCCGAGTTTCGAAACGTGGAGAAGAAGGTTTTATCTGAGGAAGAAAAGCAATTGCTTAAGCAGCGAAAGGAAGAGATGAAACGCAAGCTTGCTGACTGGGACGATGACAACTCGAACGTCAAGTCGGACGCTATCAAGAAGAAATTCTTCCATCGCAAGGTAGTCGTCCGAAATATGTTTCGGCCTGCTGAGATGGCGGGCGACGACATGCTTGAGCTGGAAATCAAGGATGACATTCACGAGGAATGCTCTAAACATGGCATAGATGACATCACCAGCATTAAGTTCGACCTGAATGCAGTCATTATCAAATTCACTAACCCCCAAGCCGCTCAAACGTGCGTCAAAGTGTTTGAGGGCCGCTTCTACGACGGTCTCCAGCTAGATGTTGGTATTTACGATCCTGCTGCATCTGCACTCGAATCCAGTCTTAAGGTGGAGCCGGAGCCGTAAAAATATTGGACCATTGCTCCAAATGCCACGCAATGACGTGAATTATGCTGAGCCTGACAAGCACATAGCCATGGTGACGTCAGTTTCAGACAGACTAGTATTTACTCTCAAACTACAGCGGTTGCAGTAATGGATGACAATAAACGGCGAAGACAATTCAGGCTACCGAAGTTTTCACCAGATGGAATCTTTCTGTCAGTGAATATCAGAAATTATCCTAGTCCATTCACAACGCAGGGCACTCTTAGCTGGACCCCTGGACTCTCTTCATGCACGTTGGCCATCCCTACTTCAGGCATTCGACCCTACCCTCAAACCTGGCTCTCGGTGAAAATATTGATTGTCAGGTAGCCACGTTGTGTCAATATGGTTGTGGACTACCGTCTTGTATCCTAGGGCTACATCATCAGAACCATCAGGTTCGCTCCACACGGTTATCTCGTGATCTGCGGTTGCTTCAGCATCAATCATGAGAGACTCTGATGGAGCACATCATTGCATCAATTGCTTCTGATTTTCAGCCATCAGCAGTTGTATCGCAGAACATGAAGGCGACAGTTGTTGATGAAAATGGCTCATATGTAGATAAAGAAAATTGCTGGCTGACGATGTTCCACATTGCCGCTGTTACGTGATCAAATTACGAGCTGAAGTATCAAGACCGGGCTTTCAGAGAATCACCCCGAGCGCTTCGTCATTGAAACCCATGGCATTCATGATTCTCTCGTATGATGCATTGAATTCATCTCAATAGTTACTGGAGACTTACAACGCCTAGGAAGTGCTACAGTTCTAACTTGATGCTGTAATTTACAATAAACCAATAAAGTTATGCTATTTCAATAAACGGGTTTGTTTAGTCTTCTTGGAAAGCTCGTCCACTTTGGTAGTAGCACTGTGTATGATACGAGCCTCTTCCATGAGCCAACCTCTCAACAAGCTGGTGCCTTGGTGCAACTTGACATTGTTGAGTCTCTCGGAAATGTCCCGCTCGTAGTTTCCAGCCTGTAAGTTTGAGACCATTTGTTTGAGGTCATCCACTGCTTCCACAAGCGATTTAGACCCGTGTTCGCCCCGATTTATCTTCACGTTCATCGCATTGATTTCATTAATCCACCCTTTCTCAGCTCGTGAGAGCGGTACCAGACGGTTACTCTTGACATCGTTGACGTACTTGACAAGCTTGTCTTCAAGCATTTTTTGGCGTTGAAAAATCTTCTGCAGGCGCTCAGAGGCCTGGGAGATCCGCACGGTGAAGTCTTGGGTCTCCGTTCCCTGTATATGATTGAGCGTCTCCACCTGTTGTTGGAGCTCTTGAGCTTGGGCCTGGACACGATTGCTTATGGAAAGTATGCACTCGGTCATGACTTGTACCTGGGAAATCACCTGCTCAGAGACCTTGTTTGTGGCGATCATGACTTGTGTATCCGGCTGGGAAAGTTTTGATGTCCGGTCAACTCCTTTGCTGATGGACTGAGCATCCACCTTGATGGCCCGCGTCGACAGCTCAATTTCCGCCCATGGGCGTGTTTTCAACACCGACTCATATGAAAGAGAAACCTCGACGTCCGTGGTCTTGAGTTTGGCCACATTCGAGATGTCGTGCAGTAGCCTGTGGACCTCGATAGATGCTTTTTGGTTCACCACCACTAAATACTCCCCGGTTCCGCCCACCACGTCCTTCAAGATGATATATGCTGGTGAGGAAACGTTATTGCTGAAACTGGAGTACGCGATCTTAGTAACATCGCATGATCGCTGCGAGACAGCGTCTGTTATCCAGTCTTCGGTATCCACTACAACAATTTTGCTAGAAGCAGTAACACCAAACTTCCATCTGGTGAGACAAGAGATGCCCCCCTCACTGACCGGAAAGTTATCGTTTCCCACCAAGGTAATGGAACAAACTTCGGACTCCCACTCGCTACCATTATCCTTGGCCGTTGCCTCAACAACAAACCCAAATCCACGCTTGGGCTTGACGTATTTCTTGTTAGGCGTTGGTTGCTTCTTTTCTTCCTCCTCCCACTTCATAACCAATGGAGACTCCTGAAAGAAGTATCGAATTCCATTGCTGTGAAGAGCAGCCAAAACAGACATGTCATTATTGGAGCCAATCATGCTGATGTCGGTAATACTCTCCATAGACGCCAATGGGCCTTGCATCACCCCAGCTTCAGGGGTGGTGTCTATGTAAACTTCACTGCCAGAACTTGGAATGCACAGTTCTTGGAAGCTATGTGACATCTTGTAGTTGCGGAGGACACGGTTATTCTGGAATGATGGGTACCGCTTGTAAGAGTAATGAACAGCATCAAGAGATTCATGGTAAAGTTGCACCACCTGCTCAGAAGTGGTGTTTATCCGAAGACCAATGAATGGAAATATGCCATACAAATGACCTGACCTAGTGGACACGTACGCTGTGAGCATACCTCCAAGATTGTGATTGGATCCGAATGTGATGGAGGTGGGTACATCACTGCCAAGCTTCAACTCCACCGTTACAAGAGGATTATCCATAGACAACGACGGATTATAGAGCAGAAGCCTGTCATCTGTCAAAACAACAAGCTCGTTGTCACTGGCAGGGTGCCACACCGCCTTGATGATCTTGGAGGGAACTTCAAAAAAACAGTATCCCAGCTGAGTGGTACGTGACATGGTGACGATCCCCACCAAATTATCGCCAATCAACGCCAAACGATCACCGGCATGGTTAATGACAATCTTGTCAATAATGAAGTTATTACCTTTCTTTTGTTCGATCACCCTGTAACCCAAGGATGATGGGTTGATGTGAGAGGCTCTCACTAAGTTCCCACAAGACAAATAAACTTCGTCACTGTCATGAGCAGCCACGCAGATTGAATTATCAGCAAATATATGAGGAGTGGACAATATCCGACTCGCCTTTACCGTTTCGATGAACAGTTGTGATAAGTCAGACATCCGGTGGTAAATATTGAGACGTTATTTATTCGCACTTACATCTGCTAACTGGTGTATCCACGATGGGGCTCAACGAGCTGGGAGCACACAACTGCGATGACATTAGCAACACCGACGTACGATTGGGTGAATTAGTGGCCCTGGAGTGTCGGCTGAGCAAGCTGCTGTTATTTGCCGTTAATCTATCGGCGTCAACGGACTTGGTTGTACTTAGCTGCAGGGACTCCTTGAGTACGCTTTGTTGCAGGCAGGTATTGAGAAGATGAATGGCTTCAGTAAAGTTTTCAGACTTGTGATTGTTGGATACCATAAGAACTTTCGCTGCCAGACTGTTATTCCCAGACACATAAGAATCAAGGTCGGATATGTCAAATTTGCCGAAGGTGGGAGTGAGTTGATCAGGTCTGGACCGGTATCTGCCAATTATCCTACCACGAAGACTCCGAAATGATGGACGGCCTTCTAACATCCGCATACTCCATCTGGATTCGTGAATACCATGCGTGGAGGCAAACTTCAAATCAAGCTCGTCCAGCGACACTAACGTGGTTGAGTCTGAGCACCCGGACGTGGAGCCATTTTTGAGACCAAAACGCCTGATGAACAACCGGACACGATCTCTTTTTCTGGTAGGATTCATGATGATTTCTTTCATTTTGAAGGAGTAAGAACTGAAGTGCACAAACACCCCGACTCAACTCATTTCTCAGTATCCCCCCCCCATGGCGTGTTTGTGGCGCATAAAGAGATCCTCAAAGTAGTGCTGGTGACCCTTTGCCGAAAGACTTTCATATCGCTGAACAATCCCTTGAGCCTCTGCTTGTACGAAATAGCACATTTTGTTCATAAGCGCTATGTCACTACCTGGTTCAGATTTTTGAAGCTGGGAAAACATGCGGGAAAAGCGAAGTACCGACAGCTCGTCTGATAGAGGCTCAAAAACTTTAACAATGTTTCCGACAAGCTTCTTGAACTCTCGGCGGAGGGCTTCATGGGCGCTGGTAAGCGTAGTTCTTTCCTGGATGAGAGTGTCGAGTGCCATTTGTAGTTTGCTGTTGTCAAGTATGAGCTGCTGTTTCTCTTCGAGGATGTTGCTAGCGGACTCCTGAGCAGCCACTAAGTACTCAGAAATGCAACTTTCTAGCTCTGAAATATGCAAGAGGAATGCCGGCTTCAATGATGGAGCTTGGTTTCTGGTTGTTGCCCGTAGCTGCGAAAGCTCGCGATATTGCACTGAGAGTACATCAAGTTGGGAAAGAGCGTGCTGCTTCTGGCGATAGGCGGAATCAGCTTTCTGAGTTGCCTTTCTCAACTCGACCTGTAGATGACTGTGGAGGTTTTCAGCATCAGCGAGTCTTATCTTGAACAGATTCAGTTGTACATGCGCTTCTTTGGTGGCCGCCCGCTCTTGTAGCACCTGGTGCTCCATTAACTCTGCCCTACTTTCCAACGCCCAGTTGTCTTTTTTCAAATCACTAAACTGGCGAGAGAGCTCTTGATAGTCGTTCTCATGCCGGGAAAGTTTTAGGGCGGAGTCGTCGATGCTGCTCACAAGCCGCTGCTGGTGTTCCGCCCATTCTTTCTCTTTGAGCTTCCATTCCAGAAGTCGCAGAATCACTGCTTTGAGACTCATACAGATATCACCGTCATAACCTGCACTTTCAAAAGCTTTTTCGATTTGCTGCTTCTGATTCTCAAACTCGGCTACCTTTTGGGCCAACGACTGATCCTGGGTGGCCGGTTCATTCAATTGGATCAGCGGTGTAGACATGTTGGTAGCCTGCAATTCGGAGTACCTCTCTTGGAGAAATTTATGCTCTTGTTTAAGCTCCCGAAACTCATCTTTGAGGAGGCTTATTCGAGTAGTGTAGAGCTTGGCCATATACGAACTTTGGCATGTTTTGGCAGTCTCGAGAATTTGTCGCTGGCTGCTTGAGTCTTGTAGATGTTCTATCTCAGATTGCATCTTGGTCATTTGTTCCCGAACAGTCTTGGCGAGAAGGTGGAGTAACGATATCGTACCTCTATACTCCATACTTACTCCTTTGATCTGGGGATAGAGAACTTCAAACTCCGCCACTATCGGAAGGAGATCTTCCACCAGATCTCGGTCACCATCAACTGAAAAAGAGAGTATGGCTGCCGCAGAGCCACTACTCAGAGGAGAAAAGGACGACACCGAGTGGTCCAGTATATACCTATCAATTTTCTCGGAGAAATAGGGAACTTTAGTATGTCTCTCTGGGCGTACTTTGGATTGGCTTGTCAGAAGCACTTCTGTGGTATCGCTCTCTGTTCCGGCATCGAGAGGCATCTCAACTAGTTGAACACGTAGTTCTGGACAGCCGCGTGACACACATTGTTGATTCGAGCTTTTGCAACCACATCTTCCATTCGAACCCACAGGAGATTTTGGCACCGTGCATCCTCTGAACTCGCAACGAGCTTGATTGGCCGGCTCCTGAATTGTTTCAGTTTTTTTCCCCGGTCTGTCATCTTCAAGCAGCTCGGTGAACGGGTTGAAAGTAGAGCTGTTTGAGGAAGCCTCCAGAGTCGGTTTCAGCATTCTGTGGAGAGGTAGAGGCGGGATTGTGGTGACAAGCTCACTTGAATCGTTTTCAAATGTAGACGTATCACTATTTTGCCTCCAAATCATCTATATCACAAACTCAAGAGTGGTTGGTGTCCGCGTTACTTGCGAGGCAGAGCAGCCGTGAGATCTATGGGGAGAAACCGGTAACCTTCTTTATTAGCTTCTTGTAATCATTGCAGTTCCTGTGAATTTACAAGATGATAGAGTTTCATGGGCCAATGCATTTGAGGTCTCTAGTGATATATATATGAATGCGTCTAAGGTCTATTGTGATATATCGTTGTTTCACCAAACCTGGCGCTCTTCACAGGTAGATCGCATTCTTCGCATCTATTTCCATCGACAACATGGGTAAGCAATACATATCCACTGTCAGCGCCGCCAAAGCCCATCAGCTGGACATTACGGATGTTGTTATTGTAACTAAGTATACCATCACCGTGCTGAGTGACGGATACGCTGCATTTTGGGACAACAAGCAGGATGAGGTGCAGAATCCCCACGACCATGTTGAACGAAAGTTGATCGACAAAATTGGAATACACCACGTGGCAGCATATGAAAACGTTATTGACCAAATAAGGGTGGTGTTAATTGCATTTTCGTGCTTTGACGGAAGTATACGGTTTGCCAAGTTCACCAATAACGACATTTCGTCGTACCAGCAGTTGACCACCCGTATCGAGGGCGGATGGTGTCCTGGCTTCTTCAAGCACCCTGAAAGTAAAGGGGACCTGTTTATTGTAACGAAGGCCAGTGGAGAGACTGATGTGTTTGACTTAGCTGTAACATCAGATGAGGTGGCCCTCACGTTGGCAGGATCCATCCCAGGTAAGAACTTTCCTAATTCACTTGGTATTTCTGCTATTGAAGAAAAATTTGCTGTTGGCTATACCAATGGTGACGTACTCCTTTACAACTTATCGTCACTCAAGCCCATCTACACATTCAACTCCACCGACCTAAAAACTGACACCAGCGGGTCAATTCCTCGCGCCATCAAGTTTTCTCCCGGTGGCAGTCTCCTTGCAGTGGCTAGAGATAACCAGAGCTCGGGTACCATTACCCTCTACGATGTCAAGTATGGAGAAAACGTGGGATCCCTCACCACTCCCTCCCATTTCAGTGAGACCACCATCGGCGGAGTAGCACACGACGGCTGGATCATGGCATTAAGCTTTGACGAAGAGGGCAAGCTTTTGGCATCTTGCGGCTTTGACAAGTGTGTTAGAATATGGAATCTTGACAATAGAGAGAGAGAAGCCACCATCAGAGTGTCACCCAGTGACCTTGAAGATCCTCTGCAAGCCGACTCCGACGAGTCAATTGTCAGCGGTGTGTCGTTCATAAAGAAGGGTGTGCGAGGTGGTGCTGGTGGAGACGTTAACGAGGGTCTCTGTGTTATATCATTTGATCGTGGTGTCCGGTGGTATCGTGAAGCCGGAGGTATTTAGTTGTGTTCATACCCTTTTCATTACATATAACTCCATACACCAGAATTTCTACGCGACCGCGTTGTTTATCATGACTATCGAAAACTATTCACCTGACCTTCTAGCGGAGCAAGCGGCCTTGGGTCTCGCTGAAGATGACTTCTATGCATTTATGGATCTCGTGCTAGATCGTAGTACCAGCTCATCCACCAGGACGCAGACTCTACGATATCTAATACCCAAGCCCAATTTCTTCATCAAAAAAGACCTCATTCATCATATAATCAGCTGTGTGGGCACTCCCCAAGTATACTACAAGCAAGGGACCAAGAAAAAGCTGAAGGAGCTTCCCCAACTGAACCAGATCCAGTTACTTGACTGGCTTGTATGCTGTTTGGATGCATTTGGCGACGAAGGAAAAAATTGTTTATCATCATTGAATCCAGTTCTTTTCAATCTACTCAGTTATGAGTACTGCAGAGTACAGATCAGCCATCTCATATACCTCTCGTTGTCATATCGAGCCAGTCTTCGGCCCTGGCATGTTCAATTGGTGGTGGATCTTTTTTTGAAGTTTCCATTGGACGACAGCTTAAAGCGACTCTTGTCCTTCTTTCGCAGCTTACGGCCCGAACTTGACTTCGAGAGATACTCTAACGAGGTGTATGACTTGACGTCTCTAACGGGGAATGCCTACTTTCAATACCCCCGAAGCGATTTTGCCATTCGTGTGAGCAAAATCCGCCATAGCCGCATCCTCGCTACTGGTCCAGTCAAACGAAGAAAGCGAAACCCTGACATTGAGATATTTTCTACTAGTGGTCCAGCAATCAACACTCTTCTGGATCTTGCTACTTCGTTCGATAAGTCTCTCTGCAACAACATGGGAGTGTTGCTTCAGAGCCACTATCAAAAACTCGGCGTTATCCTAAACTCGCTAATGGGAAATGACTCGCTAACGCGGTTGGAATACTATGTCCGCCTCAGCATTCTAGATGACGGATGTTCTGCACACGACTTGGATGAACTCGTTGGTCAATTGGATGACTTTTTGGCCCACAGTTCCGCCGTGGTCAACTTGAACTCGATTGTCGACTACCTCTGTGGCCGTTACGGTTCTCGAGCTGGCGACGTCAAGGACAAAGGTGACATCCAGTGCTTTGAGAATACCCACCAGCGACTCAAACTTCTACGATACCTACCAGGAGTGGAGCTCTCCACGTTCTCGGAGATTTTAGACACCATCATTTCGTCCATAAAGTCGTTGAAGACACGCAAGAGAGCTAACCTCCTATGCATGCTTCTCTCTGAAATCAGTCTCCTCTTCTCTACATGGTATGCGTTGTCTCTACCCGAATCTTTCTGGTCTATCCTCAACCTTGCACTCCCGCAGCTCTACCAACTCGTGTTGGAAACGCCGCTGTCGCTTCCCATTAAACTAGCTACGTGCACGCTCTTCTCCTGCCTCAAATCTTTGCCTGTCGACGTCGTTCAGGTCAATCTTGAGGCACCGGCTGTGTTCATACCTTCGCTGTTGATGTACTCCATGCTCATGGACCCATGTCCACTCGTGGTCTCCGAAATGTGTGGCTTTTTGGCATACATCAAACCATATCGTTACCCATCATCCTTCACATCCTACCAGGTGATTCAAAACAGCTACATCATGGATACCTTGAATTTTGTATGGCGGAATAGGGGATTCCATAAAGACCCCGGTTTGGAATCAGCTAGTCAAGCGTTTCTTCTTCCCGAACCATTCATCCCTAAAGTCAATGTCCTAAGCACTTTCAGCTTCACCAATCTTCTCAAAATGAATATTGTCGGCAACCTATTTCACAATCCAGCGTTCTCTCTCTTGTCTGCCGAAATCATCTGGTCCTTGGAGGACCAGCAAGAGAACCTTTCCACCCGCCACGCAGGTCCAGTCACGGAGGAAAGTGTTCTGAGACTACACCACGACCCCGAAGTCACTTGGTTGCCGATGAACTACGATGCGGTAAGGCTTCATGTGCTTCAGCGGCTCGATGCTATGGGGTTTACGGGTCTTGGTGACTTGATGTTTAACCTGTTGAAGACGTTACGAAACAAACGGCTGCTGGAAGCTGGTAAACAAGGCACTGCGTCTTCTCCGGCCAGCTCTTCGCCGCCAGCTACCAGTCAGTTATAGCGCTACAACCGTGTCGCGACGACGTCTCTTGTCATCACGCATGGACCCTCTAGAGGTTCCGTTCCCCATTTAATTGTCATATTATGTATTATATGTACCCTAACATCGCGTTTCGCATTTTTCGAATCTTCATGATGAACCGACTCCGTCGCCTCTTCGTCCAGGCGCGTCGACTCCGGAGTACTTCGCTTCGGGAGATCGATTCCAAATGGTCCCAGAGGCGTAAAGATCAACCCCGTCCTCGAACCAATCCCGAGGGGCCATCATACTACTGTCTTTCCATGTTTCCATATCCGAGTGGGATTCTTCATATGGGCCACTTGCGGGTCTATACCATCAGTGACGTTGTTTCTCGGTTCCGCCGCATGCAGGGGTACAATGTTATTCATCCCATGGGCTGGGATGCCTTTGGACTTCCAGCTGAGAATGCCGCCGTGGAAAGAGGTATTGATCCTGCTATTTGGACCACCCAGAACATCGCCAAGATGAAGGAACAAATGAGCTTGATGCAGGCGGACTTCGACTGGGATAGAGAGGTTACCACCTGCTCTCCCGATTACTACAAATGGACTCAGCGAATCTTCACCCTTCTTTTCGAGCATGGTCTCGCTTACCGCAAAGAGGCTGAAATAAACTGGGACCCCGTCGACCAGACGGTGTTGGCCAATGAGCAGGTGGACTCCGAAGGCCGGTCGTGGCGCTCAGGTGCTATTGTGGAGAAACAAAATCTCGAACAGTGGTTCATTTCCATCACCAAGTATGCCGATGCATTGAATCAAGACATGGACCTTTTGAAGAACTGGCCAGACAAGGTCAAGAGCATGCAGAGAAACTGGATTGGTCAGTCCAAAGGCCTGGATATAATGTTTCCATCCCCCGGCGGCGACAGCATTACTGTGTTCACCACTCGACCGGATACCCTCTTTTCGGTGCAGTACGTTGCCCTTTCGTTGGACCACCCCTTTGTGCAATATCAAGCCTCCATGGATGACAAACTTCGTCAGTTTGTAGAAACTGAACATGCTGCAGATTCGAAGCACGGTTATTTACTTGACTTCAAGGTGTCTGCTCCCATTGACGTGGAAGGTAACGCCTGTGATGACTACAGCATCCCTGTGTATGCCGCTCCCTACGTAATTAGTGGCTACGGCTCAGGCGCAGTGATGGGATGCCCAGCACACGATGAACGAGACTTTGAGTTTTGGAGACAAAACACCGGATTACCTACCGTTCCCACAGTGGGTCCTGTGAGTGCCAAAAAGACTTCCAGCGGTACCACTCCATTCACCGGTCGCGGATCATTGTACGATAGTAAGACTTTGCCAAATGGACGTGGCTCGCTAGGGATATTCACCGGTATGAGCTCCGCCGAGGCTGCATCTAAGATTACGACTAGCTTAGAGAAGGTTCATCGTGGAACTCTGAGGGTTCAGCTCAGACTCAGAGACTGGCTCATCAGCCGACAAAGATACTGGGGGGCACCTATTCCTATCATCCACTGTGGAACTTGCGGTCCTGTTGCTGTGCCGGAGAAGGACCTCCCGGTAGTTCTACCAAAGGTAGAGAAGAGTCATTTTGAAAAGGGTAACCCGTTGGGCAAACTCGAGTCATTCGTGAACACTAAGTGTCCCTCTTGCGGCGGAGACGCAAAGAGAGACACTGACACCATGGATACATTCATGGACTCGTCGTGGTACTTTTTCAGATACGCAGATCCCCGTAACCAGTCGGCTCCTTTTGGCAAGGAACTTGCGTCCGCCCATCTACCTGTGGATGTGTACATTGGCGGTGTCGAGCACGCCATCCTCCACTTATTGTATTCCCGGTTCATCAGTAAGTTTCTAGGGGATGTTGGCTTATGGGATGGCAGCGACATGAACAATGAGCCATTCAAGAAACTCGTGACACAAGGAATGGTCCATGGAAAAACTTACAAAGATCCTGTCAACAATCGATTCCTCCGCCCGGAAGAAGTAGATTCCAGCGATCCCCAGAATCCCTTCGTAAAAGAAACTGGCTTCGCTCCGGCTATTTCGTTTGAAAAGATGAGTAAGTCTAAGTACAACGGAGCTGATCCAACTGAATGCATCACCAAGTACGGAGCAGACGCCACCCGAGCTCACATGCTCTTTCAGGCGCCCGTCTCTGACATTCTCAACTGGAATGAAGAGCAAATTCTGGGAATAGAGCGGTGGTTGAAGAAAGTGCTTACTCTCTCCGACTCCTTCAAGAATGATGTTTCATCCACCGTGATGGATTTGACTCAAGCTGAAGTCGAATTTCATAATACTGTCGCCCTTCTTGTTAGTAATATTACCAGTGCTTTTGCCGATGACCTTTCCCTCAACACTGTGATCTCCAACTATATGAAACTCACCAATACCATCACCAATGCTGCTAAGGAGGGGGCCGTCCGCAGCCCTCTTATTTTGAAAAGTTATACTCATCTAATCACCGTCATGGCTCCCGTCACACCGTCTGTGTCTGAGGAATGTTGGGAGCAGCTCCACGGTGAGGGATGTCCTTCGGTTTTCTTGCAACAGTGGCCTAAAATTGCTCCAATTGAACTGACCCACACCCGCTTTAATGTCTTTGTGAACGGAAGACCTCGTTCTAGTTTCGAGGGTCCCAAATTGTTGGTTGAGCGATCTGAACTTGAAGTGGTGGCTGAGCTTACTAAAATCCCAGATATTGCCAAGTTCGTTAAGGGAGATATCAAGCGGGTGATCATTAAGAAGAACACCATTTCTATTGTCACCGATAAAAAATAATCACCTTGTAATTAGTGATAGAATTCAACTGTATTTAGTCTATATTAATTAACCTTGTCTATTTACAGGTAGTCATAATTCATTAGTATCCTCTTTCCAACACATAACGCTTGTAATCCTTACGACGAATCTTTCCTTC
The DNA here is from genome assembly GCA_003706395.2 of Danielozyma ontarioensis. NCBI lineage: Eukaryota > Fungi > Ascomycota > Pichiomycetes > Serinales > Debaryomycetaceae > Danielozyma > Danielozyma ontarioensis. Next base: position 323,962 of record PPLF02000006.1, read on the forward strand.
AAAGTTGATCTGGGCCCGCTTGCAAATAGCCCGCACGGTCTTGGTGATCTTGGTGTGATCAATCTTCGCCGCAGCCGCATAAAGTTCGTTGAGTTCCTTCCACGTCCACTTGAACTGATACTCAGTGCTGACTAAAATAGCCAATGCATCATCCAAGAGGTCCATTTTGGTAAGACACAGTACCATAGCACTGGCAAATGAGAAATCAAGGTCGTTTTTGATCGAACGACCCAAATTTTTGAAGTTGTTTGTTTTCCTGAATTGGCCTCTCTCTGACCAAATCTTCTGTGCAAATTTGTAGTTGCGGTGCTTACCAGCTGCTTTAAGTGCGATAATGTAAGATAAAGAAGACCGGGGAAGCTGTTTGAGAGGCGTTTGCTTGAGAACAGGAGACTTGGTCCTGGAAGTGACTTGGACCACGTCTTCGGGTTCCTCGATTACAATATCGGTTTGAGGAGGCATTCCCAGTCTATCAAGGTAGGTTGCGTCTTCGAATCGATCAATGAAATCATTAAGAGAGCCAATCTCAGCTGCAATATTGAGGTAGGTGTTGCACACATCTGGTCCGATAAGCTGGGGGTTGGTAAGAAGAGTGTGTGCCCATATGGCACTGGACTCGGCCATTACCTCCGATCTGGCTAAAAGGTCAAGCACAGGAAGAAAGGGAGGTCTGTTCTCCGATTGGCAAGTATCGGGAGTTATGGACGCATCAGAGAGAATGTTCTTGCGGAACAAGCGTCCCTTTTCGTGTAGCACAATAGGGAGTGGCTCTATTTCTTTCTTGCGAAGAGGACTCTTGGAATACGCGAGCATGAGAAACCCAAAAGACTTGGGAGTCACCGAGGAGGTTAAGTGAAGCTTGTTGTAAAGAGCACGAGAAAGTGCAATGTCTCCATCCCTGGCCGAAAGGTAGAGGAAGAACTCGAATGTCTCCAAGGTTGGCTCCCAGCCCTGATTATAGATTTCAAACATGAAATCCCATGCTTTGTACTTGAGCTGACGTCTCATAGTACAGCCTCTGGCAAGCGCTACCAAAATTTCCTGGGTAAGTGGAATTCCTTCACCGAGCATTTCCTGGTATACGTCAAGCGCCTTCTCTATGTCGTCATGCGTGACATATGATACGATGATATCTCTGTATGCCTTGGTGCTAGGGCGGGTTTGAGTGGACAAGAATTTCATCAGGTTGAAGATGGACACCGCCTGTTTGTGATCCTTGGCTTTGTATACACAGGTGGTGAGCACGTTGGAGTAAATCTCTGGCGAAAGGGCAATGTCATTCTCCTTCATCTCGGCAATGAAAACATTGATCTTGTCTATGTTACCCTGTTTTCCATAAGCCATGATTGCAAGTTCGTAGGTCGCCTTAGAAAGAGGCTTCCCTTTCGTGTGGGTGCGAAGATGGCTAATGATCCTATCTACTCGCTCAAAGTCTTTGGGTGATGGCTTTCCCATCACCAAACCTTGAAGAAAGTAGTTTGCAATCTTAGATGACACGCCGATTTTGGCTTCGCTCAAGAGCGTCTCTAGCTGGGGGATGACTGATTTCAAGTGACGAGGGGGAATGCGAGAAACAAACTCTCGAACATCGCTGACATGCATACCTCTGAAACCACCCGAATCCCGAAGCTGCAGTAGCACTAAGCCCCAGTTTTGAGTATCCTTTCGAGCCAAGTACTTCACCGCAAGTCCAAGCTTCTCCTGAAAGACAGGTGGAAGCTCAACCACCGGCGTCACAAGCGTCTGCTTAGAGAGATCAAAGGTGGCGTTGTCGGTGGTCTTCGGAGCTTCGAGAGCCTCGTACAACTTCTCTGGTGTCTGCTTCTCAGAAGACATGGGAATTTTCTCCAATTCTTGCATCTTTTCCCTCTCCTTTATCATCTTTGAAACGCTATGTGTCAATGTCTTGAGCTCATTGAGCTTTCGTGTATACTCCATCTCTCTTTTTCTCGACAAAAAGTCATCGTCCTCCGCGAGAAATCGGGTTATTCGTTGATTCTGCTCTTTGCTAGCGGGTTTTCTCCGCGGCCTTCTGGCTGCTTCTGCAGTCATGAAGATATTACGCCGCCATACGAGCAGCCTGGGAAGAAGCATGCGATGTGTGATACTGCGAAAAAAATGTGAAAACGACATTTCCTCTTTATGTAGAAGTGAAGCCACGACAATTTGTGCGACATCAAAATCAGACTTCCTTCTCGCCTACACAGACAAAACTCTCCACCTAGACCCTGATTGATTGGTAAAAATGAACTCTACTTCTGGTGCTGGAAACCGATACAGGACTCTTTCGGTTGCTGATATTGGTGGAGTGCAAGCTGGTGCTGGAGTCAATGTCAATGCACCTGCGTCCGGTGGAGCTTCATTTACTCCATTTCCCCATGACATTCCTCCAGACATGGCAATTCTACTTCAAAAGCTTGAAGACGACTTCACTGTTGACAAAACAATTGATCAGTGGACATATATTAATAGAAGAGAGGAGATTATGCAAAGTATCAGCAAGCTTCATCAAAAACAGTCCAATGCCATTGCGGTTGATTCTACACAGTTGGAAAAACCATTATATCCCAGGGTAAAGACAGATTTGCAGGATGACGATTTCAACCTCCTCCAGATATTGGCTCATCGTGCCAACATTTATAAGACGGAATCGGCGTTTGTGGTGCTTGATGCTAAGGGAAAGGAAACTGCATCCATTTCGTGGGAAAAGCTCTACCTAAAAAGTGTCAAGGTGGCTTACGAAATCACACACAGACTGACCTTGAAAAAGAACGATACGGTCGTTTTGCTCTACAAAGACGGAGAGGTTGCTGAATTTGCAGTGGCTCTTTATGGGTGTTTCCTTGCTGGCGTAACTGCTATTCCCATTCACCAAGATATCTCGTTTGGCGAGGTACTTGAAATTGTCGAACTAACAAGCACGAAGTTGGTGCTTTTTTCCGATTCTATCTCTCGAGATTTGGAGCGCATAAATACCCCCCAGTCTAGAATCGCATGGCCCCCCAAGTTGGTCCGATGGAAAACCACCGAGTTTGGCTCGGCCAAGAAGCTGGAACTTGCAAACTGGAATACCCGCTCTTCAAAGGGCACATCCTCGACCCCACAGAAGGCGGACGTAACCTATGTTGAATTTTCCCGTTCTCCCGTTGGAGAATTAAGAGGAATTGCTCTTTCACATCGTACTATCATGCACCAACTCAATTGTTTAAGAATGACGCTCCTGAGTTTACCTGATGCTGGTGGTGATTTGCAAAGATCTTACAAGCAAAATCTGCGGAATAAGATAATGGTGCTTGCTACGTTAGACATAAGATTCTCCATTGGTCTCATTATTGGTTTGCTCTTCACAGTTTACACGGGAAATGTACTTATTTGGGCCCCACAGAAGGTGATGGAAATCCAGGGTCTTTACGCTCATATCATTTCCCGGTGTCGTGCATCTCTTCTCCTTGCTGACTGTATTAGTTTGAAGAGAGTGACATATGACTACCAAAAATCACCCAATGCCACAAGATATTTTTCAAAATCTCAGCCAGTGGACTTTTCGTCTGTCAAGTGGGTTCTTGTCAATGCATTGACCATAGATGGTGAATTCATGGAAATTCTCTGGCAGCGTTTCTTGCGTCCGCTCGGATGCCGGCAGCCCGAAAATGCAGTCATCCCCATGCTTACTTTAAGTGAGTATGGTGGTATGGTGATTTCGCTTCGTGATTGGCTTGGTGGTGTGGATAAACTTGGGCTCGAGGGCGATGATGTGAAGCCTGTCAACGAGATGTCTTCGGTGCTAATTGATAAAGATGCGTTGACACGAAACTTGGTCAAAGTGCTTGATACCGACCCTTCGTTGGCTGATGAGTATGGCTCGAACGCCTTACGAGTGGACTCATTCGGTTACCCTCTTCCTGATGCAATGTTGGTAGTTGTCAATCCTGAACTGTCAACACTAGCTGCGAAAGGGGAATTAGGAGAAATTTGGATTGACTCGCCATGTCTTTCGGGAGGATTCTATGGACTAAGAAAAGAAAGTAAGCTGATTTTTCATGCCAAGTGTAATGACGGCAACGGTATACTTGAAATGGATTTTCTTCGTACTGGACTACTTGGCTTTACCTATAGAGGTAAAGTTTATATTCTCGGACTTTATGAGGATAGAATCAGACAAAGGGTCAGTTGGATCGATCAGCAAATCTACCAGGATCGCAACAAGGAGCTTGTTATAGGAAATGGTACTCGCTACCATTACTCATCGCATCTTCTTGCCACTTTAGCTACTGAGGTGCGACAGATTTACGACTGTACAATATTCGATGTGTTCATAGGGAACGAGTATCTTCCCGTTGCTATTGTGGAAGCCGAGGTGGTTCGAAAAGTTATTGAGGATAACTCTGATAACGGTGCTTCTAATCAAGGAGGTCTGAAGTCTCGTACAAATCCTGACGGAAGTCCTATTTACAGCGCCATCCCTCTCAACGAGCCCGTTCTAAACGCTATTGCTCAAAAGTGCTTCGACACTCTTTACAAACATCATTTGCTCCGTTTATACTGTGTTCTAGTGGTGGACTGTGACACTCTCCCCAAGATCATGAGAAGTGGAGGACGTGAAATTGCCAACATGCTATGCAAGAAGCGCTTCCTTGAAGGACTGCTTCATGCTGATTTTGTGAAATTCTTCGTGAGAAAAATCATTAGTATGATTCCTCATGGGGAAGACGTTATTGGAGGAATTTGGTCTCCGTATGTCAGTGAACTCCGGAGCACGGCTCTTCAGAAATTTCCGGGTCAATTTTCTACCATCGATTATAGGGAAAAGTCCATCGATGACAAGACGGGTTCTCCGCTCAGTGATTTTAGGTCCATCATCGATGTGTTGAAGTTTCGGGTGGCCAGGCTGGGCGATAGTGTTGCATTCCAAAACATTGATAATAGTGGAAAGGGGAGCTCAAAGCCTCTTACATGGAAGAAGTTTGAAAACCGAGTATATTCTGTGGCCCAGTACATGATAGAGAAGGCTGCTATCAGGCCCGGCAAATACGTGATTTTAATGTACTCGTTGTCAGAAGAATTCGTGATCGCCGTGTATGCCTGTTTGCTTTGTGGCATTGTACCGATTCCGATGTTGCCATTTGATTCCAACCGTATTGGAGAAGACTTCCCGGCGTTCGTGGGGGTAATTCGAGACTTTGATATACTGGAGGTATTCGTGAATGATGAGATTGAGAAATTCCTTAAGAATGGTCCGGTTGCTGATGCCCTCAAGAAGATGAATCACCGCCGGCCCAAGCCGTTGAAGATTAAAAATACCACAAAGTTGAACAAGGTTTCCAATGTTGCCATGTTGAACTCCAAGATTTCCAAGCACCAGGCAGCTATCAATTATCGTGACGATAATACGGTGGCGTTGATCTGGCTCAGCTTCACTTCTGATCATTATCGTATTGGGGCTACCTTGAGTCACAAGAATATCCTTGGAATCTGTAAAGTATTCAAGGAGACCTGCAACTTGACATCATCGCTGTCAATTGTTGGATGCGTTCGGCACTCCTCGGGAATCGGTTTCGTTCAGGCTGCACTTCTAGGGGTTTACCTCGGTACTACCACTTACATGAGTAGCCCCGTGTACTATGCGGAGAACCCACTTGCATTTTTCCTTTCGCTTGCACGTTATAAAGTCAAGGATGTGTTTGTTACTGAGCAAATGCTAAAGTATGCTGCTATCAAGTTCACTCCTAAAGGATTCAGTCTCCAGAACCTCAGGAACATGATGATCAGCACCGAAGGACGAGTTGAAATTGATTTACTTCGTAAGATTGCACGGGTATTTCAGCCGACTCGGTTAAGTGGTGCGTCTATGTCTACAGTCTTTAATCATTGCTTCAACCCCATGATTTCCACTAGGTCGTACATGACTGTTGCTCCAGTTGACCTTTATCTTGATCCAATTGCGCTAAGACAAGGATTCATATCGGTTGTCAACCAGGCGGAGTTCCCCAATGCCCTCCACATTCAAGACTCTGGAATGGTCCCTGTGTGCACGGAGATTGCCATTGTCAACCCGGAAACCAGTCGTGTGTGTCGAGAAGGTGAGTTTGGAGAGATCTGGGTGTGCTCTGAAGCTAACGTCACCTCTTTTACCAATGGTCCTAAGGGTCCGGTTGACAACTTCACAAAGGCTCAGTTCGTCGGGAAAATCGTTGACGGTAATCCCGAAATGACTTACTTGAGAACAGGAGACCTTGGGTTCCTTCACAATATCACCATTTCTAAAAACAGCTCTGTCAGCGAAGCCCCAGCCGAGACCACCTCGTTTAAGCCGTTGTTCGTGTTGGGTAAGATCGCCGACACGTTTGAAGTAATGGGTCTCCATCACTTCCCCATCGACATTGAAAACACCATAGAGTCGTGTCATGTTGACATTTATAATAACGGTCTGTGTGTTTTCAAGTGTGGGGAATACACCATAGTGGTATGCGAGTCGAAACGATCCCGAGATTTCTCGTCGTTGGTTCCGTTGGTGGTAAACACCGTTCTCAGTAAGCACCACTTGATTGTTGACATTGTTGCATTTATGAAAAAGGGAGAATTTCCCATTTCACGTCTCGGCACTAAGCAACGAGCCCGGATTGTCGATGCATGGGTGCAAGGAGTGATTCCCATTATTGCATCGTATGGAGTGAACTACGGAGAAAGTAGCATGATCAAGTTAGTGAAGGAGATTGACACCGTGGCCAAAAACCATGCAATCACTGGACTACATAATCCTGCTCTTTCCTACTACGACGTTGATCTGAGTGCCATTGCCGAAGATTTCTTTGACGGTCACGAACATGGCTTAACCCTCAACCAGTCCGTCACCCCAGAAAGAAAGGCGGTATTCTCCATGGCCAGCAAGGAGAGTACCGATACCCTTGGATAAGCCTACCTGTGGGTGGACGCAAACCTCAACCTCCTGTATCGGCGGTAATTTAATAAGTAGTCAAGAAACGTTTATGATGACCAATTCATCCCAATGTGCGCCGTGGCATGAATCCACCGCCTATCCCCCGAAATACGATATAGTGATCCAGTGGGGGTGATCTGGTCACCCCCCTATTCCCGGACAAGTCTCATTAGCCGTGGGTACATGAGGAGGAGCACTTCGTTGTAGAAGTAAGGTTTACTCGTAGCGTGAGGTCGTGTTCAGCCTCACTATACAGCACGCATTATCAAAATAAACCCATCCAAACCCACGATGAGAAGGTCTGTGAGCCCCACATCGCTCGACGAAAGCGAGACCAAACGGTTCAAAGGCCGTTTTGGGATCTCTAAGCTCTTTGGAATGTTTAAGAAGCATCCGGCCCCGGCACTGGCTTCGAAGAAGCATGATGAGCAATTTCATCCTGTTGGCAATGTTGATTTGATGGAATCTACTCCTTTAGCATCAAACTTTACATCAGACAAAAAAAGAAGAATGTCAATGCAGTTGTATCAAGCTAACCTTTCTCAGGACTCTGTTCCCAGATCTTCTTTGAACAATAATACTCTGGGATTCTACCAGAATTACTACAATAGTGTACGGACTGAAAAAGAAGAACAATCTAATGACTTCGAACGAAGAGTTAGCATGGTGGTGGTAAACGACAATTCGGCGGCTCTGCGTGAAGTTACTCCTATGCTCGATATTGCGCCAGTCATCAAACCGTCATCAGCTTTACAGAATCTGGCTGAAAATGGGGTTATAGTCCAGCATGAATTTGCGCCGCTCTACGAAGATAGCGAAGGAAACTTGGCACGACCTCCATTTATCAATTTAGACCCTAGAGAGAGATACCAGCTTCTTCAGTTGAAAAGGTCTCTTGAGGCCAATCAAGCTTTGAAGAGATCAATGAAGTATATGATTGATCCCAAGGAAACAGTTGTCGAAAAGAAGATTGGTGGTAAGGTGGAGATCTCCACCCAGACTCAGACCCCATCATATGTTGAATCCAAATTGCATTATAGAAAAAATCGTTCCTACAAGGTGTACAAGAAGAAACGAGGATTCAATGGTGAGTTAACGTACGATTTGAAGAAGAATGCTGATCGCTTAGATAAAGTCAAGAGCAAACTAGATGGATATCTCGGGCACGTTAAGAAACCTCATTTCAAGAAGCTTGAAGCATCTGCTGATGCAGTGGATGGGAACGATGAAGAGGGCGTTCCAATATTTTCCAAAAATGGGAAGCGGACTACATCTCAGAGAGCCGGATTGGACGAATCGCTCACCACTAACAAGGCACCGTCTATGCAGTTGGATCCTGAGTACCTCAACCAGGCTGACAAAATATCTAACATCATCAAGGTGAAAGAATCTGCTCATAAGGACTCTCCTGGTGGCGGCGTTGGTCCCAGTCAGGGCTTTAAATTCCAAATCAACAGAAACGACATTGATGATATCATCGACAAGAGAAAGCAGGAGGAGCGTGCTGCTCAGGTGGCGGGTGATACGGCGTCCAGGGCCGAATCAACATTGCCAACAGAAAACAACGCACCACCTGCATTGTCCTTTGGGGCTGGCTCGCAACAGCCCAAGAAGTCGGCTCTTTATGCTTCAGACAATAGTCAACCGGCTCTCTTTGGATCGGCTTCTCAAGAAATGAAATCCAGCCTCGTCGGGTCAGCTTCTGAGAAAACGAAATCTGACACCACCCCAAAGCCACTCTTCGGGGCCCCCACGGACGACAAGAAGCTGGTTTTCGGGGTAACTATCGACGAAAAGAAGCCGATTCTCTTTGGAGGAGATGTGCCCAAGCTTTCGTTTGGTGGGTCCGACACAACCAAGGTCTCATTTGGGACCCCAAAGGTTGATGAAGCTAAGGTCGAGGCTCCCAAATTCTCATTTGGGGCTACTAATTCTGCTGATTCAAAGCCTCTCTTTGCACCTGCTAAGTCTGCCAGTGAGGCTCCCTCTGCACTTTTTGGCAACCATAATCCATCCAAGCAACTTTTTGGCGAGCAGCCTAAAGAATCGTCCTTGTTCAACAAGGCGTCGAGTGAAGCACCAAGCATGTTTGCTCCTCCTAAAGCAGAAGCTCTGGGATTATTTGGTCCAACGTCATCGACGAACAAGCACACCGTTGATAGTGATAAACCACAAGGCGGCGAGCCTGATCTCAAAAGAAAACGCCGCCTGGATGACGGTGCCACCAAAAACACAGGGCCTGATTTTGGTAGCAAGCCAGCATTTTCCTTTGACCAGAACAACACTTCTGGCAAGCTGGAAACACCCTCCTTTGCGTTCGGTACATCAGGGGCAAATGATGTGGGCAAACCGGCATTCTCGTTTGGTGGCTCCGCTGGTGCAGATTCAAATAAAAAGGAGTCAACCCCATTGTTTGGAGACGTCAAAAATACAACCCCGGTGTTTGGACTGAAGGCGGCAACTCCATTCGGTAGTAACAAAGAAGACACAAAACTGGCCCCAGCTGCTTTTTCATTTGGCCAAAAGGAGAGTAGTCCTTTCGGAAAGGAATTGACCCCCAACTCCAAGACTGGATTCAATCCTGGTGCACAGAAACCGGCATTCTCGTTCTCTTCCAAGCCTGAGGATCCCAAACCGGCATTGACATTTACTCTCAATACTCCCAAACCCCCTGCCATTACCACCCCAACGAGTTCCATGAACCCCAAGAAATTCGATTTTCTGTTTGGGCCCACTACGGCTCCCTCGTTGAATCAGGCACCTGGTGGCTCCATGGGATCGACAAACGCACCTGCTCCTGCTCCTGCTCCTGCTCCTGCTCCTTTTGCATTCAATGGTAGTAATCGCTCAACCCCCACCAGTGGTACTCCTTTTTCCTTCAATGGAAATTCTGCCTCCGGACCATTTGGCATGAATCAAAATCAACTGCAACAACAAACTCCGGGGTCAGGATTCAATTTTGGCCAAACGTCTGCTCCATCCTTCAATTTTGGCCAACATGCTTCTACTCCAGACCCTGCTTCCGTGTTTGGTAATTCCAATCAGTCGGCAGGGGCCCCTGCCGTTTCGGGATCGGTCTTCGATTCTAGCCGTTCTGCTACACCTCCTGTATTCGGCCAACAAAATCCCCAGATAGCAAACTATACCCCGCCTATCATGCGCAACAATCGAAAAATTGCAGCTATGCGTTCTCGACGCAGGTAGTATTTTATCGCTGGAGGTGGTTATCATCGCAATCACGTGCGTTCATGTATATTTACGTGTATAATATATCTAAGTTTTTCAATCTTTGAAACTTCACCATGGTTGAAGTTCAGTATCGTCCAGGGAGAATTCAAACTCTCAATTCAGAGCAAGAGGTTACTTTGAAACAGGTATGGGCCCACATTTTAGTGTATTGGGGTTATGGAACATCTATCCCGATGGATCAATTATCATTCAAAGAAAGCTATGTTGCATCGTCATCTGTGAGTCCATTGAAGTCTTCCCAAGCATCGATTGCTTCGAGTACCTTTTCAACAGCATCTAAACTGTCCAGAAGAAGTGGATTCTTCGGACGAAAGTCTCGTGTCAGTGATGCCGAGATCAAATCGAAGAATCGAGCTCTTCAGCGAATTAACGAGCTGGCGGAATGTGAAGTTTATAAACCAGTGATGTTTGCCAGCGATCATACTAGAAACGTCTTCTGTAACTATTACAAGCAATCGTTTGATGAAAATGTTGATGATGCTGAGTCCATTGAAAGTTTTGTGACTGCGTTTACGTCCATTGATGACGATCTGGAGCAAACGTTGGTCCCTGAGATTTCCAAGCCAAAGTCCATAACACAAGTCAAACCTAAAAAGAACTTGTTGCCATCTTTGGCCAAGTATAAACCAATTGAACTTCACGCAGCATTCTTTGGTGCTTTGAGACATGATCTCGTTGATAATTTGGTGCTTCGGTTTGTTCGAGCCCGCAAATTTGATCATAAGGCTGCCCTCGAGATGATGGGCAAATCATTAAACTGGAGATACAAGGTCCTTCCCGTCGAAAAATGGGTGAATGAAGCAGATGGGCCTTCGTACCATTCTGGTAAAAATAAGGGCTTTATCAAGAACTTTACCACCGGAAAGGCCTCGGTTCAGGGCCATGATAAGAATGGAAATCCTCTCTTCATATTCCAAGCCCGCAAACACTTTGCTCACGACTCTCCTTTGGAAGAGACCCAACGATTTGCGCTATTGACGGTTGAATGGGTGCGTCTCTTCTTTCGAGATGTTAATGAATCTGTTGATACTGCGCTGGTGATGTTCGATCTTACTGGTTTCTCTCTCAAGAACACTGACAATGCACCAATCAAGTTTCTTGCGGAAATATTTGAAGCCCATTATCCCGAGAGTTTGGGCCTGGTCTTGATCCATAATGCCCCTTGGATTTTTTCGACCATTTGGAACATTATAAAAAACTGGTTAGATCCTGTCGTCTCATCTAAAATTCACTTTACAAAGGGCCTTGAGGAGCTTAATCAATTCATTGACATCGAACATATTCCTCAGGAGCTAGGAGGTACTGGACCCAACGTGCCTCCTTATCCTGTTCCTGCTCCCGAACACGACAATCCTCCTAAGAAAAAAGATTCCACCTATCGCAAACTTCGCTTGGAGCGCGATGACCTCTTCATGCGCTTCATTGACACTACCCGTAAATGGGTTGAGAGTACTAATCCTGAAGTTAGTGCCAAGTATTTGGCTGATAAAATTGAACTTGGTACCCAGCTCTCTTATAATTATATTCAGCTCGATCCTTACTTGCGGAATAGAGGAGTATATGACCGTAATGGTGCACTAAGTCTTCGAAATTGACTGGACTCTTTCATATCTTGTGTTATACTACTGATTATATTATTAAACATTTATGCCTATTACCAGATAAGTGAATTTTTCGCATTTTAGCAAAATCAGGCCGAAATCTCAACTTTTAATCTAACTACTTTAGACTAGCAAAAAAAGCAGGAACAATCATCCATATAATGTCACGTCGATCAAGGAGATCATTCGATAAAGATGACGAGGATATGAACAATTACGAAGCTGAGCCCGAAGATGAACTTGAAGACGAAGAACAGGAGGTCACTCGCTGTATCTGTGGGCAAGATGAACTTAATGCCAGCATACTCAATCCATCGTTGGCCTCATTGCTCCTTAATGAGTATCAGATAAAAATTGACCAAGGTTTGTTTATTCAATGTGATAAATGCCTGGTTTGGCAGCATGGGTACTGTGTTGGATTGTTTACCAACGAAGATGTTCCTGATAAGTACTGGTGTGAGCTATGCAAACCCGATCTCCACGTGTTTGTTTATGAGAATAGTGAAAGTGTACGTACCCTTTACAAGCCTGTGAACGACAAAAGAAAGAAATTACAAGTTGAAGAGGCTTCGGGCAGTACTGCAAGACTGAGAAGCAGCCGTCGCCACAGTCCAACCAACGAAACGAAAGCAAATCGTAAGGAACGGAGGTACTATGGGGATACTTATGATGAACAGCTTCAAAAGGCTCTTCGTGAAAGCGCCAAAGAGAGCGGTGTACCACTTGAAGAAATAAAGGTTGAAGAGAAAAGTGATGCCGAGGAAAGACAACGTCATCGGAGAAGAGCACTTCGAGAAGATTCAGAAAATAGAGAGAAAGAATCCGAACCCGAACCATTAGTAAAACGAGCCAAGACTGAGGAGAAGGTGGAAACAGATGCAAATGAAGTGGATGAATCTAACATTGATGACGAAGAACCCAAGTCCCAACTTGCCTCGGCTCCTAAACCGAAGTCAGTTAAGAAGTCCAAGCCGAAGCCTGCCAAGAAGAAAACCGATAAGAAGGTCGACTCACAGAACCTTGAAGTCACCAGAGACGAGCTTCTTAGTCATAGTTCCAAGCCGCGGTACGTTAACGAGAAGCTGTCGATCTACGAGTTACGCAAGCGCACAGGCGCCATTTTGGAATGGCTAGGAAGGTCCCAGCTTGAGCTTGAAGAAGAAAAATCCGGAAAGATTGAACTATTCAACTACCAAGAAACGTCGGATGAAACAGAAGAACTAAAACATCAAGAACAAAGTAGACGAATCGTGGAGAATTTCAATGAAAACTTAGCATTAATGGAGAAACTCACTGAAAGCATCCTTAATTGGGAGCAGAAGTTTGGCAAGTACGCACCTTAATGTTGTATAAATCATGTATTAATGAACAAAAACTATAATAAGTCACGGAGTTGTCCTCTTCTCTCAACGAAGTCATCAGTAGAGTCTGAAGGCGATTCATTGACGATGTCGTATAGGTGGTTCAACCACTGTTCACTATTGAGAAGGCAATCTCCACCGATAAGTAAGTTGATCTTAGGATTGGATGCACTCAAGTCATGTATGAGACGAGATTCTTCATATGTCACGCCTCCTTTAATGTAGATGATGACATCTTGAGCACCACTAGTTATAGTTCCATATTGATTGTTGACAATATCGGGAACCATACTTGAAAGCTCAGACTGTGCCTGCAGGTGCAGTTGGTTTTGAATTTGAGTTTGATTTATGAGACCATTGAGAGTCTCATTCAACTTGGGGATGTATTGCATGTAGATATTGTCATTTTTAGGTTTGTTCTTGGAGTTTGAAAAAAGCTGATTGATGCTGATTTTGTTTTTGTTGAAAATGTTGCCAATATTGTTTGAGTTGTTGTCGGTGTCACTCAAGTTTTTGGACCCAAAAAGGCTGTTGAATTTCTTTATAAGAGAAAGTTGTGAATTGGTGGGAGGAGGGTTGGTGACATTAACGTCATCTAATCGAGATAGGAACATTGACAAGTCTGACTTGTTTTCGGGAAATTTGAGGATGTAGAGTAAAAGGAGCTTGACCTTGTGAACAGTAGTAACAGTTGGCTCGTTAAGGGTGTCAATGAGCATGGTGCGGATGGTTTGATGACCCTCCAACGAACAAATGATAGTCTGCTGAAGTTCAGACACCAGCCATAAATTCTGGGATGCAATTTGCTTATCAAGTTCACTAATGAGATTGAGATGCTTTAAGATATTGTTAGAAAGTTTCTTAAACTCCGGAAACCGGGTAAGTAGCTTCTTCAACTCAGTAAGGTTCTGTGTCTTTATGTTATCAATCGACGACAGCTGGGTTTGTTTTTTGTAATCGTCAACATATTTCTGAAATTTATCGGTAAGATCTCCATAGTTGAGATACATGGAGTCCCGGAAAAAGTTATCTTGTTGTTCAGACAAAAGAATTTGTTCGTCGCCTACCTGGACGATATTCCTGGCTATGCCGATTAGCTCATGAAGCATACTTTGGTAAGTCCAGGGCGTCAACAATGGAGTAATTGGGTCATTTTTCCGGTCAAGAAGAAGTAAAATCGGGGGAACGTCGCTATCTTTATTGACGTCGTCAAAGAGATTGTTGTTAGAATTGGAGTTAATGTTGTAAAGAAGCTCGCTACTTAACTTCCTTAGTTCAAGAGATGACGACTCAAACTTGATAATGGGACACTTCTTCAACGAGAGAAGTAAACTGGCAAGACTGCTTGCCTCTTCCACTACCGCATTGGAGCGATTGTTGGTGGCGAGTTGTTCCACATTTGATAAGTTGATGGAAAATAAGTTCGAATTCACAATGAGATAATCCTGGAACACCTCGACTACCTGATTAACCACTTCCAACTCGTCACTTTCGGCAATCCTTTCAAGCTGACTTTTATTGATGGTGTTGTTGAAAAATAATTGATAGTTGTTAAAATGAGGCAGACGGAGCTCATTCAATAACATTGAGATTGATTCTCTGGTCGGCTTGATGTATACGATACAGTTGAGATGTTTCATTACATTAAGACTCTGCTGGTTCTCAAGCATCTCCACGAGAATCACGTCGTGTTGAAGAAGTTGACTCTGAGTATAGCACATGGATATGATGGGAGTGGTGAATTGATCCACAAGTAGTACCTTGGCCTTGATGGTACTGCTTAGCGAGGTGTTATTCTGAGACACGAATAACCGATTAAAGTATTCATCTCCGACTTTATGGAGATTAAGGGTCATGATGTATTCGCAAAGGAGAGTGGGTTTATTAGCTGGTTGTCGCAATCTATACACGGTTGCGCGACTGGGGCTACGGCCAGAGTGGGGCGAAATCTAAATTCACTTAAAAACGATCTAAAGATGAGATGATTTGTAGAGAAAGTTGCTGGTGGGATTGACGGGCTCACGAGATGGTTCTGCAGGGGTACGATGGAACTGGTCACGGGTCACCAAATCACCACGAGGATAGATGACGGGTACGGGATGCTCGAGTTGAGACTTGGTTCCATGAAGAAGCTTTGAGCGGACAGTTTCGTCGAGATTGAGCTCCCTGGCAATTTCCTCGACAATGCTGTCAACCTCCTGGCTATTATTAGCAATGACTTCATCTAGCTTGTCGAATTCTAAATTGAGATGGAGCTGTAACACCGTATTCACGAGGGCACTGGTTAATGCCTTGGAGGGAGTCACTTCGGGAACACAGTGAGACTTGAGGTACACGGCAAGAATGCCGGATTTAGTGTTGGTGTTGTTAGGATCAATGTAGTCGTTGTAGAAGGAAATCAAGTCGTCACGAGTAATGGTTTCAAGTACCTTGACGAGATCAAGGTGTCTAGTGAAGTCATGGTCGTTATTGAAAATGTGGCTCGAGAAGCGGTTGTATTCTTCACTCAAGTTCTTGAGTTTCATCAACTGCTTGTCCTTCAATGCCTGCTTGAATTTAGCAAAGGCTTCGGAGTCCACTTCCTCTTCAAGGTACTGTTTAAAGCCTGCCAAGAATGACTCAATACGATACTCAAGGTACTCGCAGCTTCTCTCCGACTGAATCAAAATCCGGAACCCGGATCGATTACGAGTGAAGCGAGGACTTGACCAAACCACATATCCAAGCTGCTCCTTTGTTCTGAGTCGGTTGAAACACGGTTCGTTGGCAATGGTAGAGAAGAGACGAACCAAAGCAGAAAGACGGTCATCACGCGTTGAGTCATCGAGCTGGATGAAGTATTCGATGCACGAATTGATATTCTTTGGGTCGTCGAGGGGAATTTCCACTCTGACCCGTTGCTGAGGTGCTACGACGTACCCCCCGTTGGCGATGACCTTGTAGGCAGTCTTGGGATCATGTACGAAGTTGGGAAAACCTGTCAATGCATCTGCTGCAAGCTTTTGAATGGCACTAGCATCAGAGAAAGAAAAATTTCCGTGAATGAACATTTTACCGTACAATCCCTTGGACCAAATGGATTTGGCAAATGATACCACGTCGTCGTAGGCGATGGCATCACCTTCGAGAACCTCCACTTTATCCTTATAGTAGTAGGTCTTCTCGTTGATTATGGGACTCAAGTGATTCGCAATTTGTCTGAAGGGAGGCTCGAAACCAGAGTTCTTGGTATCTCTGGTAATTTGTTCTTTAATGGCGCTGAAGCGCTCTTTGTTAGGAACGAAGTCTATCACCTTCGCCAAGACCTTTTCCAATAAAACCGGAAGTTTGTCGTTGTAGCCAGAAACCTCGATATTTATAAAGTTCGAGCCAAGCGACACCTTATTATGCAATCCCACAATGGACGCATAGTACGAAATATCATTCAACTCGTCGCTGATGAGACGGGTGAAGACTCGGGCGGTAGTAGAATTCTCCAATGACTCGTCGATGGTAGGCGCATAGAGGTGTAGCTCGATTCTTCCCTTGGGCACTTCAAACTGGTCGTCTTGCTTGTACCAAATGCAGAGTTTGGTGGAATCCTCGATTACCCAAGGGTGGAGGAGAGGAGCAGGGGCCTTCTCGCCAGTGATGGAGAAATCTTCAGGGATAAACTCATTAGGAGCTGGAAGATGGAAACTCTCGTTCAGCTCCGCCGATGACATCTTCTCGACTAAGTCGAGAGGAATATCCTCAAACGAGTATTGGGTTCCGTACCATTTCTCCTTTATGGGAAACACTGGCAATGTTTGGGACTGAAGAATGATCCGAATGTTCCTAGGGTTCAAATAATTTCCGTACGCCTCGATTTTGTCGGGAGCAAACTCCCGAGCAACGGAGGAGCTGAGAAGGTACTCTTGAGGAATATCACCATCCTCACAAAATTGGAAGAGTCTTTTAGCAAGACTCGATACCGTAGGAGCGGCGCTGGCCTTTTGAGTAAATTTGAAGTTGACTTTGGACATGTTGGACACCTCGTCCCAGATCCATTTGTGAGGCCTCTGTGACTTCACCATCTTCACATATTCAAATACATGGATCATTATTTCTTGCCAATGGTTCAAACCTTCTAAAGTGAGTTCAAATTCTACCATGAAGAGAGCAGATCCGGCACACACTTCATAGCCACCAGCACTGCAGTCACTGACCCAATTTAGCTCCTTTAAATGATAGAGAAGAGAACCTTTACTTTCATGACCGAGAAGATGCGAGTAATATTGCTGGGGCTTGGCAGCCCAGTTAGATCTCTGATCGTCGGGAATAGTGAAAGCTAACTCGAGACGATGTGTGTCTCTGATGGGACGAGCCTTGATAAGCTTACCGTTTTGTTCCTTAGAGAAGATGACCTCATTTCCGTACGACGGACGAGAAAGATTGGAATTCGGGATGTCAGAGAAGTACTGAATGGCCCACGCTGTGAGTTCTTCCAATGACTCTTTACCAAGAATCACCAAACTCATAAGATTGGCGGAGTATTGGTGTTTGTGAAACTCAATCAACACATCACGCACATTGACACCTTTGCTCGACGGTTCTTCGTGGAGAGTTTCAAAGTTTCCGGTGGAAAATCCGTTGAATGGATGCTTGGGGTTACTGGTGGCCTTATCAAGTTGATGGAATCTCCAGTTGTCATCCTGAAGGTTCTTCTTATTTTCACTATCAACAGCCCGTATTTCCCGGTCTTGACAACTCTTGGAGAAAAGAGGAGAGATGAAGAACTGAGAGAACCGATCAAGAGCGCCTTCCAAGTGATCAGATGATATTTCGAAGTAGTAATTAGTGTGCTCAGCAGCGGTGAAGGCGTTTGAACTACCGGAGTGCTCTGATAAGTACTTGGAGTACTCATTCTCTTCTGGGAACTTCTTGGTCCCCATAAAGAGGAGATGTTCACAGAAATGAGCCAACCCAGGAATTCCATAGATCTTATCACCAAATGATCCAATGTTGACATCCAATGCCGCTGCTGACTTGTCGGCACTAGCATCACTAATGACTAACACATTGAGATTGTTGTCTTGAAGTTTGAAAAAGCGGTATTGGCGATCTTCCAAGATGGGCTTTTCAATCTTGGCATTATCGGCAAGAATCTTGATAGAAGACAGTGCCATTCTGGACAGTAAGAAAGTAGATGGTTGTAAGTGAAAAAAAGCCCGCTGTGGCCATCTAAACATCCGCTTTGTCGAAAACGCTATCGGAGCCCGCACCAAAATAGCCGCTCCCCACTCGTGAAACCAGTGTGGTTGCGAAGTGGCAGATCCGGCTGCCGAAACGGCTTACGTAGCCAAGACCCTTACTACGAGCCCAGGTAGAGAATGGCAAGGTAAATGGACACAATGGGCCTACGGTTGGGCTTGTGGTGGGTTTGGGCGAGAAAGTGAGTGACATTTGCCCGGTAAAAGCAGTATGGAACCGTGGTTACGTACAGTATGGTGAGGCGGGGCTAAGGTGTGGCACCCACATGATTTATTTGCTATGCTCTTCAGACAGAGAGAATTTATGACAGAGGAGGTCTGTGACAGCATGGATGCTTTCGAGGTAATTTCCAATGAGGTACTCAATGCTATCGAGCTTGGTGAAGGTACTCACCAATACGGGATCGGGCGAGGAGACTTCGATTTTTTTCAGCACCATCACCACGTTATCGTTGTAGGTGATGCACTTGGTGATGTAGTCAATGGGATCGTACTTCCGTAGGGTGAGGTGGCTCAACATGTTATTAAGGATATTTTGCTGGTTCGGGTTTCGGTTCGGGGCCAACTGATTCAATCGTTGTTCGATATCGCCCATGCTGAGTGGAACAGCTGGGGTATCCTGAGGATGAGGGGTGGAGCTGCGTGAAGACGAGGGGGTCATTGATGTTGTAGTTGACGGAAGCTTCATCTCATCTCGAAGGTTGTCGACGTAGGACTTGCCGGTAGCCGGGTCTATCTGGCACCAGGGCTCTTCATGGACATGATGAAGCATCTTGAGGTCAATACATACTTCCGCCTGAGAAATGTAAACGTCAATGGCAATGTTGTTCACCACGGGAGGCACGAAGCTATCCGGGGGACTGATGTGGAATGGAAACACCAACTGGGGGTTGGTGGGTAGCTGGAGGGCATTTTTGGCGATTTGCACGGCTTCAAGAAGCCGATTGAAAATATCGATGAGCGCAGTGTGCTGGTCGTCCGTATCATGATCCTCACCGATGATGACCTGGGAAGTTCGAATCAAGTCAATCGAGGTTTCGATACTTCTATGGGCAGTGGTGATTTGATCTAGTTCAATGGGCTTGGCCAACACAAGCCTATTTAACACGCGATTGAAGTGGCGTTCTTTAAGCTGGACTGTCATTTTGGTAATCATCAGCCCGTCTCGAACGATAATTCCTTTTAGTTGTTCACTTTTCGTGGACAGTACCGGTAGCTTTACCGGCGGCCCTCTGTCAGAATCTTCACTGGGAACCTGCGGACAATTATAGGTCAAAAGATTAGAGCACATCTCAAGTGTCTCGATGATTTGAGGGAGTTCGGGCCCAATAACCTGCGTTATTAGCCAATGAAGCTCTCGATCAGCATTTTGTGCCTGGATGCTAGCTATAGACATATGGTGATGATAATCACGTGCACCACCCGCCCACCAAGTAGTCGCTCCCCCTCGCTCCTCCTTGCGGTAAATATAGCCCCAACTTGCACATTTTACCGGTTCAACATGCACTTGTTGGGAGCTAACCTGCACAGTGTTCACTTCACGTACCCGCACTGGGGAAGGTGATAATTCAACAACAACAAACTCCCACCTGTGCAGGAAAGCTGTTTATATCCACAACCATCCAAGTCGATTGAAAAACCAGTGGTCAAGCCGTACTTGCCTCCATTCCTCATAAAGTGTGTTAATTTGACGTGATTGCGTAATTGATCGACGCCAAATCTTGGGCAAATTCAATCCAACATGCTGAATCCTTCTACTAGTAACGAAAGAACTAATGGTTCTAGTCGCCAGCAATTCCAACAACAACTAGTCCACGACCCTATTGCTGCAGCTACGGCCATTGCTATGGCGAACCGTCATCAACAAGAGTATCAGAATGCTGCTGTGGCCGCCGTTAATGCGTTGGGACACCCGGACGATGCTAACCAGTTTGGCCATGGTGCGGGAGGTGGTCACCATCATGGTCACCTAAGCCTGAATGTGGCTGCTGAGGCTGCTGCTGCTGCTGCTGCTCAGCTCCAGCAACAACAGCAACAGCAACAGCAACACCACCACCATCAAGTTCAGCAAGTTCAACACCACCACCAGTTACAAAATGCTCACCATTTACAACAACTCCAGCACCCCCAGCTCCACCACTTATCGTCTGCTGTTGAACAGCCTGACTATAATGGTGGTGCGGTGCTTGTTTCAAGATATACCGATAACGAGGTCATCAAGACTTTTGGCTCCAAGCAAGAGCTTGTCAAATATGTCAAAACGGCTCTCAGCGAACAAGAACAATGTAAGATTGTCATTAATTCTTCCAAGCCCAAGGCAGTTTACTTCCAGTGTGAAAGAAGTGGTACTTTTAGAACTACCGTTAAGGAGGCCGCAAAGAGACAAAGAGTTGCCTACACTAAAAGAAACAAGTGCGGATATCGATTAGTGGCCAACCTATATCCACCTAAGGACAAGAAAAAGCTTAAGAAAGAAAGCAGTCCTGGCGTGAATGATTTCACCGACGGCAATGTTGATGTCAAATTAGCGGACTACCAACATTCCCAGGGTTTAGGCGATGGTGGTTATGATGCTACTGGCGCACCGACGATGTCAGGGGACGAAGAGATCTGGGTATTGAGAATGATTCATCCGGCTCACAACCATCCGTTAGAGCCATCTTTGAGCAACGGTTTGAAGAAGAAGAGATCCAAATTTTCGAGGACTTTGGTGGAAAAGCCATTAAACCGCAACGGAAATATTCCCCAATCTTATAATCCCCTGGACCTCCTTGACTCCCAGCAACAATTACAACAACAATATCAACATCAACAATATCAACAGCAGCAACAGCAGTACCAACACCACTTACAACAGCAGCAACACCATCATGTTCACCACCACCATGATACTCATCCGTCCGTTCAAGATGTGGCGGTGATTGCTGCTATGGGAGACACTGCTGGCTTACAAGACCCTGGTCCTCCAGTTGATCCCAATATCGATCCTAATGTTGACCCTAGCGTTCAAGAGCATGATCACACCCATCGCAGCTTACGATAAAGTCGCTTAACGCCCATGTCCTACTTTCTCACTAAACTTTGCTTGCTCTTGTTTTCAATCTCTCTTTGTATCTCTTGATGTTCAACCTACAATCGTCTCTGTGCTTTCAACCCGGACTTTCTTCCCAACCCTTTCCTCCTCCTTTTTATTTTTGTTGTATAATTACCTTGTCTATTATGTATTTTATTTCTGTTCCAAATAAACGCGTACTCCACATCGCACATCCTTAAAAATAATCTATCCTGGTTATCTACCCCAGTTGACATCACAACCCTTAATTGACATACCGTCTGTGAAGCCCACAATTTTCTCATTGATTTTGAAATAAACAACATTGTTCTCCATGTCCCTCTATAGAAAGGCTAGGGATAAACTTAGTCCTTCCCCCTCATTACGCAGAAAGGGGATAAAGGGAGATACTGATAACGAAAGTACCATCTCCAACCCCAGTTCCCTAAGGTCCACCATTTCTCGAACTTTATCAAGAAAGGGAAGAAAGCTTAGAAAATCAGAAGATTCTCAGGGCAGCTTGGGCGAGTCGGCCAGACCCAAGTCGGTTTATGTTGAGCCAAGTACTCCTGTGGTTAATCCAGCTCCTCGGCCCTTATCAGTGGGACCAATTCCTCAAACTGCAAGTGACACCATTTCAGAGGCTAATGAAGATGAGATTTCGAAGCTTGAAGAGCCAGTGCAGCTCTCTTCCGATTCCAATGCAGGAGATGAGCTGCCTTTTGTAACTTTAGGGGAGCAGTCGCTCCCTTTCGAAGATGATAAGACCCAAAACGGCAATGACAAGGTTATAGACTCGGGTACCAATGCAGTAAGTGCGCCGGATCCAAATGGTGGTGCTGGGACTGCTGACCTGGCAACCACTACTTCAAATTTCACTGCTGCAAATGACTACGAGACCAGTGTCCCCCAGACCCCAACCAAACACAAATCCATAAACTCTGCCAGTCTTCCTCTTAGTCCTCAACCAGTTCGAAATATGCCAGTTGACTTAGCTTCAGAAACTGATCCTCTTCTTGGGGTGCAGGAAGTCGAGGTTCCTCCAAGTACTGCGTGGCTGGTGGCAGCCTTCTTGGGGTCGGTGTTTGAGTACTGCTTCAAGAAAAACCCACGTACCAGTGGATTGGTGGCAGTGGGATTGGTGGCAGTGTTTCTTTTCTTGCTTTACACGTTCAAGCATGCCGATGTACTAATCTCTCAGGCAGTGGAAACTAGCCTCCAGAGTGTGTCGGTGATGAGTGTTAATGACGATGGATTGGTGTTTCACGCGGTGGGGTCGGTGTACATTCTGTATGACAATGTCAACAGTTTCTTCTACCGTAATGTCATGAAGTTTGCAACCATGTTTTTGGGAGCTATTACGGTAGTGCCCAGTGAACCGGTGAAGATATTTGCCGCCCCTCGCAACTCCGCCCCTCACCACCTTCTAGATGTTTTCCCCGATGAGTTGGTGGTTTCCACTTTGGACAAGAGCATAACCGAAATTGACTTCATCAGTAAGGCGGACATTGTTGAGCAAAACGTTGCTGAGCTTTTGAACAGAATCTCCGCCATGGTGGATGACAACTCTCTCATTCCCCTTGATGTCTATGGTTCTTTCAGTGCCAATCTCAAAGGAAACCTTTTCTCCTTCTCTCTGGACAATGTCAACTTCAACATGGATTATTTGCTTAATACCACTTCGTTGGTTCCCCCTCTCGACATTAAAGATGTCGAAGTGAGCGAAAAGAACAACAAGTACCTGGTATCCACGGCTTTCAAGGTAGATACTGATCTTCCGTTTAACTTCGTAATTGATGCTGTTGAGTGGGATGTTTGCGTGGAAGACTGTAATACCAACTTCATACCTGTCGGTAACTGGACCACTGACGCTGTGCACGTGGACCCCAGGCTCCCCATCCCCGTGGAGGTTCATGGAGAAATAAGCCAGCTTCCTCCTGAGATGCTCATTAAGTGTGAATCAGGATATACCGTACTCAACCAGTTGGTCGTATCTGCTCTCGATCTGGGGGTCATTGACGTTCACCTCCGAGCCCGCGATTCCAAGCATAACTCCGATAACTTGCCCCAGTGGCTCTACTACATTCTCAAGAATGTCAACTACAGATTCCCCTTGCAGCTTCCGTCACAAATGCCGTTTGAGTATTTGGTGGGCAGTACTCTCTCTGATGCTTCTATCAGTATTCCATATTCCCGTCTGCTCAAGGCCGATGTTGAGGGAAATGTGACACTCCTGGTGGAAACTCCCAAGGTGATGTTGGATATGGACGTAGGTCCGTCTGCGTTCCGCAGTAATTTTGCATTGAAGAGCTCACAGGGGGGAGCTCCAATTTTGGCGTCGGAGAAAGTTGCTTCCGGGGACATCGAAGTTGTGAGCTCGGGGACGTCTCATGATGTGGCCGTTGAGGTTAACAACATGGACGTGAAGGTGTATGATGCGCAAGAGCTAGGAAAGTTAGTGAACCAGTTGCTTGTTGGTACTGCTCCAACACTCTATGCCGATGTTGAGGTCACCCAGCTCATGGTTGACATTCCATTGGTGAAAACGGTGCTTCACGGACTCGAGTTCCACGATGTGACAATCCCGCCAATTTTCTCGGGGTCCAGTTTCGTCGATCTTCTCTCTGATATGAACATCACCGTATCGGGCATTTACTTTGTGTCATCGTCGGCCAACGAAGTAAGCTTGCGGGTGGCAGCATCTATGATCAACCCTACCAACATTTCCATTGAGATTGTTAGCGACACGATTGGAGCCGGTATCTCGTTTAACGGGACTGCCATCGGCAATGTGACGGTGTCGGACTTGTTTATCCCCAAGGGAAATGACGCCTTCTCCGTTGATGTGGACATAAACCTTCACCCTGCCAATGCGGTTGACAAGGTTGCGGTTGAACAGCTCGTTGGCAAGTTCATCCTGGGCTACCAGGGCCTTGAAGTTGCAGTTTGCGGCAATCAGCATAGTGCCATGCATAACCCCGAACTTAGCCAGTTAATGTCGCAAATCCACTTGGATTCCATACCCATCCCTCTGGTTTCATTTGAGATCCCCGAGGAGGAGTTGATTCGAGAAGAGGGACAGGGACGTCATGGTCCATTCCTAATCAAATCGGTGATCCACATTCTCAGTAAGGAGATAGAAATTACCCTATACAACCCCGTGGCCAATGCTGAACTTATGGTTCGCATAGAAGAGGCCCAGGCCAAATACAAGGGTGAACTTCTCGGACATATTGAGAAACAAGATCTTCTCATGGTTCCTCCTGGTATCTACACCACTCCTCGTATCCCCATTCAGTTGGCTAGTGGAATCGGCATGGATATTTTACGAAAGGCCATCAATGGCCAATTAGACGTGGATGTAGTGGCCATTTTCGACCTTCGTCTCGACCAATTTTCCATGCAGCTTATGTATGAAGGAAGGGGTCTTACGTCAAGCATCAGACTCTAATATATAATGTTTTATCGATAAAGAAAAAAAAAGAAATTGTAGACTAAAGCGGATGTGACGTTTGTTGATGTTTAATTTTTTGGTGGGGTCTAGATCTGCATTTTACCCATATTGAGCTATTTTTAGACATTTGTTGCGCTCGAAAATTTTTTTTTCGGGTGTTTTCGTCGTGAGCATTTCCCCTTTTGCCATTTCGGTTGTTTGGATCGTAGACCTTAATATAAATCCCTTTGGTGTTATTTTTCCATCACCGGTTTTGATATTTCTATTCACTTCTTCTTTCTAAATTATTGAACTGTCTCTCGCTATGCAATCGTTCAAAATCTCCGTGCTTGTTACTTTAGCTGCTCTCGCTCAGTCTGTTGTTGCTGCACCACCTGCTTGTTTGTTGGCCTGCGTGGCTCAAGTTGAAAAGAAGTCTGATTGCAGCGGATTGAACGATCTCCAATGTATTTGCTCCGATGAATTCAGTGCTGTTGAGGCTTGCTTGAAGAAGATTTGTCCAAGCGGAGACTCTGATACTGCTATCGACGCTTTCGAGTCCTCTTGCGACGGCTACACCGATTCCAGTGTATCTTCTTCTGCTGCTGCATCTTCTTCCGCCGCTGCCTCTTCATCCGCCGCTGCCTCTTCGTCTGAGGCTGCTTCTTCTTCTGAAGTTGAGTCCTCTTCTTCGTCGTCTAAAAAGTCCTCCACTAAAGCTTCTTCAACCAAAGCTTCCTCTTCTCAAGAGGCTTCGTCATCCTTCGAAGCCACTTCTTCTGAAGTTTTATCCACTGAAGCCTCCTCTTCGAGTGAGGCTGCTTCCACTTCTGTCGAGGCTATTGAAACTTCTGCTGAAGAAACTACCACCAAGGCTGCTTCCAGCACCGAGGCATCCAGTTCTTCGGCTGCTGCTACTTCGGCTGTGATTACCCAATCCGACGACTCTGCCGCTATGATTAAGGGCATCTCCGCCGGAGCCGCCATGCTCGGACTCATTGGTGCCTTGCTCTAAGCTAGAAAATACCGTTCTATGAAAATAAATATAATGAATGCATATATACCCCATATTGAAAACGTAACCGCCGTGACGTAGGGCAATGTCTAATGTCTATTTCGTGGCCGACGGAAATGCCGTTGGTGTACGGAAGTCACGCCGGAGTCACCTTAATTTCGGAGGGGGCCGAGGAATCCACGTGATCGGCATTCCGCGGCCGCTCCGATGTTGCTAAATCGCAAGTAATATAAAAGACACCCTCCACACAACAAAAATCGTTTCTACTTTTGAATTCTGTCTGTTTTTACGAACTTCTTGTCCTCTTATGACTATTCGTCCTTATACTCTTATTAAAGGAACTTTTGTGCACGCTCCTTCCCTCGAGTCGGGACTTGAGATCCTCTCCGATACTCTTATCGGTATCAATCCCCGGGGAATTATTGATTTTGTGAAACCTTCATCATCAGCACCTGATCCCGTGTCTTTCTTCAAGCAAGAAGCCACCAAGGAAGGCGTTGAGGTTGACTATAATCACTTTAAGTTTTTTGACTACTCGGATGATTATTCCTTCATCTGTCCAGGGTTTATTGATACTCATATTCATGCATCACAATACCCCAATGTGGGCATTGGCCTTGGATCCCCCCTTCTTGACTGGTTGAAGGAATACACCTTTGCTTTGGAGAATTCTTTCACTAAGGATAACGGAGAACACTTGAAGTTGGCAAAAGAGGTGTACTCCAAGGTTATCAATAGAACCCTTAGTTCTGGTACCACCTGTGCAT
The DNA here is from genome assembly GCA_003706395.2 of Danielozyma ontarioensis. Classification (NCBI taxonomy): domain Eukaryota; kingdom Fungi; phylum Ascomycota; class Pichiomycetes; order Serinales; family Debaryomycetaceae; genus Danielozyma; species Danielozyma ontarioensis. The sequence goes on from PPLF02000006.1 coordinate 350,608, forward strand.
CATACTTCACCACCATTGACTGTGAAACCACCAAATTGTTTGCCACCATGCTCATGAAGTATGGACAAAGAGGCTATGTCGGTAAGGTCTGTATGGATCATAACGAACCCTACCCTGCATATCAAGAAAGCCACGACGAATGTGTTGAATCCATGCAAAGTCTCATTAACCATTGTCAACAATACCACGAAGAAATGGTTAAGCCTATTATCACTCCTAGATTTGCTCCCGTCTGCTCTAGAAAGTTGCTTAAGACTCTTGGTAAGATTGCAAAGGATGCTGACTTGCCAATTCAGACTCACATCAGTGAGAATAAAGATGAAATCAAGTTGGTGGAAGAACTCTTCCCTGAGTGTGACAACTACGCTTCTGTCTATGATGACCACGATTTGTTGGAATCCCGGACTATCCTCGCTCACGCTATCCACTTGAGCGACGAAGAGATCAAGTTGATCAGAGAAAAGAACTGTTCTTTGAGTCATTGTCCAACTTCCAACACCTTCATCTGTAGCGGAGAAGCTCCCATCAAAAAGTACTTATACCAAGACAAGTTAAATGTGTCACTTGGAACTGATCTTTCGGGCGGCTTTGAACTGTCTATCTTAGGAGTTCTCAAACAAGCCATTCTTGTGTCTCACCACCTTTCCATCAAGACCCAAAACAATGAAGATCGTCTTTCCATTGGCGACGTGTTCTACATGGCCACCCAAGCCGGTGCCATTGCTGTTGGTATGGGAGATAAACTTGGTACGTTTGCCAAGGGAAAGAGATTTGATGCTCAGCTAATTGATTTACACTCATTCATGAGTAACGTCGACGTGTTTGATTGGCAAACCCCTAAGAGAGATGACGAGGAAGATTTGAAACAAAAGAAAATTATCAACTTGGTCAACAAGTGGGTTTTCAGTGGAGATGACCGGAACACAACCATGGTTTGGGTTGACGGAACTTTGGTGGTCGATAAACGCAATTTTGAAAAGTACGTCTATGTTGATAATAACTGATTAATGATGCATAATTTCCTTCTGCTCACTCTTAGTGTAATTTATTCTTGGGTCCATATTTATTATTTATTAGAGGTTGGTCAATAAATATCTGGTTAATGTGGGGTAGGCAAGGCTTGGGCGTCGCACTACGGGCCATCGGGCCTGTCAACACGGTGGAGTCAATGGGGGGCTTTCAGCCGGGGCCTAGTGGCGGGAGGGAGGGGTATTACGTGGTATGATGTATTCAGTGTATTTGGTATTGAAGATTTTCATCCAATGTATCTGGTACTGAACATTTTTTTCAGTGTTTTTGGTATTGAACATTGAGTTCAATTTTGCAAAAAGACGAAGATTTCCGCAACTAGACTAGCTTATGGAGGTATTTTTTATGCAAATGAAGACACATCTAGGCAATCTCAAAGTCCTTCTTTCCGAAGTCGGGAGTTCCGCCGAGAGTTCCGTAAATGTCACCAACATAGTTATCGGGCTTGTAGGTCTCGCCAGAAGCGTAGACATCGTCCCAGTTGGCAATAACATCACTAATGAAGGGAAGACCAGCATTAACCAAGTTCTCGACGGCAACGTAAGAACCACCTTGAGAAACGTCGTTGAAGAACCCAACAGTGTTGTTGGCCAACGATGGAGGAGGACGAGCAAAGTCACTAATGGTTCTCATAACCACAATTCTAGAGTAGTCAACTAATCCGTACAAGTCGAGTCTGGTGAAAGCCTCCAAAGATGCGTTATCTTCTTGAGCAGTAGCACAGTAAGTAGCAGACCCGTTGGTCATCAAAGATGCAAAGAAAGAGAAGTAGTCTCCCAAGACATTACCAAAGAAGTAGTTGTCACTGGTTAAACCATCACACTTGACAGGACCTGGCAATGAACGAGCAGCGGTCTCATTGTACAAAGCTCTGAACTTAGCATTGCCATCAGTACCGTTGGCAAAAGTAGCCTCGCTGGCAAGCTTGAAAGCACGATCTCTCAACTTCTCGTTGACTTCGAAAACTTCAGTTCCGTAAACGTTTTGAGGGTACTCCCATGGATTATCAGTACCATAGGCAAAGTAACCAGTAGTCCAATTTGGATTGGTGGCAATGTATTCTGTGTAATCAACCTGATATTCAAGACCAGCCTGGATAGCATATTTGTTGAAAGTAGCAGATCCCAAAGTAGTATATTGAGGCTCACCTCCAGCAATACCAGCAATAAGGAAATAAGTCTTGGACAAGTCAAACAAAGGAGACAATCCAAAAGCAGTGACGGAAGAAGCAGCATTGATTTCTCCTTCACCAATGGTGACTTGACAGATTGAGTAGTTGGTGGTACAGTGGACGTCGGGAAAGATGGGAGACAATCCAGGAATGGTGATGTTGTGAACAAAGTCCAAAGTTTCCAACCATGGTCCCTCTTCATAGTCAAACATGGAGACAATCACAGCCTTTGGTTGGAAAACAGCATAAGGCTTACCATAAGACGTTTGGAGATTATCATCGGTGGTGACATCCTTTGCAGCTTCTTCGGTAGCATTAGCAGTACGCTTAGCCAATGGTTGAGCACATGCAACAGATGCAAGAGCAAGAGAAAGTAAGGGAGAAATTCTCATGATGAAATATTGATATCCAAGGATAAGGCTAGGAATTGTAGACCTTAAATATCAGAGACTCAATGTCAGATTGTTCACAGGTTGGGAAGATGAGATAACGCTGAGATGCGGCCTCGTCCCAGACGGGTATATTTTTTACTCAATGCGTACTGGGCGGTCTGTCACAAAGCCCGCTAATAGTATTACGGAATTTAGTGGCAGTCATTACAAACAGTCTATACGATTTAGGATTGATGACATGCAGAAGCTGCTTTGTGAACCCACTGACACTACCAAGGCTTAAACATACCAAATGAATCTGGCACTTTTGGCTTCGTGATACTCCTTCACTCCTGGGAACAACGGTCAGGGGTGTAATTGCCTAAACAATCCATGATATTTTTCACAGCCGTAATTTTTTTTCTTTCTTTTGAGCGATGCCTCATCGCCCAACGACGATAAGAATGTCATTTAGCCAACCTGGAAACTAATGTATGGTGCGGCACTCAAATTTCAGCGGGTATATGCGCCAAGACGATAACGACCTTTGAGTACATCAGGAATCTTCAATAGCCGGCTCTGGCTCCCCATCAATGTATATTGTAGTGCTGCTTACCAAAGTCGGGAATTCCTCCGAGACTAGCCTGGATATCACCGATGTAGTTGGAAGCAGTCAACAGTTGGTAGTATTCCCAATTGTTGACGATGTCGCTAACCACCGGCCATCCGGCAATGAATAAATTGGCAAGGGCATGCTCAATGCCACCCTTGGGATAATCATTGAAGAAGTGGAGCGGGTCGTGGTTGAGGCTTGGAGGAGCTCTTACAAAATTACTCACGGCCCTCATTACTATGACTCGAGAAAAATCCACCTTACCATACTTGGCCATTCGAAGCAACGCTTCGAGTGAAGCGTTTTCTTCCTGGGCCGTGGTACAGTAGTTAGCAGTGCCGTTGGTGATGAGCTTGGTATAATTACCATAGTACTCGCTAAGCACTTGTCCGGTAAAATAATTATCGGAAGTAAGCACATCACACCCCAAAATCGTAGGAATATCTGCCGCAGGCGAATATCCGTAAGCCGCCTTTAGAACGATGTTGTCCTCGTCGCCTCGGTGTAAGCGATGTTCTTGACTTTTGCTCACTTCAATGGCCCGCTGTCTCAAGTCATCATTGAGCTCGTACACCTCAGTCCCGTACACGGCGTCGGGGTACGTCCATGGATCGGTGGTTCCGTACGCAAAGTACCCCGCCGGCCAATTCTTATCGGAGATTTCAGAAGAGTCAATCTGGTATGCCAATCCAACCTGGATGGCAAACCGGGCAAACGCCACCGACCCGGTGGTCACCTGGCTGGGCTCACCGCCGGCGATTCCCAGGAGAAGCCAGAAGGCGGACGAGAAATCAAAGTGTCCACTGGCCAATAGGAACGCCATGGAAGTGGCAGCGTTAATCTCCCCCTCCCCCAACGTAACTTGACAGATGGTGTAGTCCACGGTACACTTGACTCCCGGGTAGGTCAACGAAAGACCCGGCACTTCGACAACTCGGGGAAGCTCAATCTTCAGCGTCCATGCCTTTTCCTCGGGCTCAAACATTGTCACCACCATTACACGAGGCTGGATGGGCGTTCTTAGCACAACCTGGGCCCACGCCGTGGCTACAATCAAGAACACCACGATAAACATATAGGAGATGAGGAAACCAGAATTCGCGATGAATACTCAGTCGCGGTCGCCTACGGGGAGGGGGACCCTTTTTGCACCATGTAGAAAAACCTAAGGGAAGGTTATTTGGTGTGGGTTAAAGAAGGTACCACGGGTGGAGCTTGACTGTAGACGGGCGAAGTGCGCTGCCAATGTGATCTATGGAGCGCTGGTGGTGATGTGATTTAGATAAACGCGTAAGTGGGAGGTGGAAGAAATCGCACACAAACATCTTCATGGTTGAGGTGATAAATCTGGGGACCAAACGGTCGTCAGCATTTGACCCCAGCGTATGTAACGTTTCCCAATCTTGGTGATTGAGATTACTAACATTCAGAGCCAAAGTGCTGCAGATTACATGAGCCAGCTTCTAGAGGTCAAGCGGCAGAGGATGACCCAGGCAGACGCATCGTCGTCGTCGTCCGCCTCCTCCTGCGATGAGTCAGATCTGGACGATCTGATGGACGAGGACGTGTCACCGTGTACCGCAGGCGTGATCGAGCGAATCGTGCTCAAGAACTTCATGTGCCATGACTCGTTTGAGTTGAACTTGGGCCCACAGCTAAATTTCATCATTGGGCGCAACGGGTCGGGAAAGAGTGCCATTCTAACCGCCATCAGCGTGGGTCTCGGGGCCCGAGCCTCCGATACCAGTCGAGGCACTTCCATCAAGTCGTTGATCAAGGACGACAAGAACACCGCCCGCGTCCAAATCACCCTTTCCAACCGCGGTGAAGACGCCTTCGAACCAGACGTCTACGGTGGCAAGATCGTGGTGGAGCGTAAGCTCCAGCGCCAAGGGGCCAACTCATACTACATCAAATCGGAGTCTGGTCGCACCATCTCCACCAAGAAGATTGTGTTGGACGAGATCCTCCACAAGTTCAATATTACCGTTGATAACCCCATGGCGTTTCTTTCCCAGGACAAGGCTCGTGAGTTTCTCACCACCACCACCGACAAGAACAAATACGAGTACTTCATGGCCGGTTCATCTATTGACGAGATCTTGGAGAAATACACGCTCACGTCTCAGAACATTCAGCTGGTCAGAGAGAAGATCAAGTTGACCCGCACCCACTACGATGTGGCCCTCAAAAAGTTTGACGAGGCCACTGCTCTCTACAACCAGTTCAAAAAAAGTGACAATCTTCGCCACCAGCTTCAGCTTCTCAACGGTAAGATGTACTGGTTCAACGTGCATGTGTACGAAAGGAAGATCGACAGTTACCAGGTGCGAATGGACCAGCTACGAGAGGAGATGGACGAGTTGGAGAAACACGAGGCATCCACAGCTCAGGAAATAGTCATACGAAATAACCTGCGGGTACAGATTGTCAAAGAGATTGAGGACATGGAGAAGGAGGTCGGTGAGCTCGCTGACCGCATTGTGTCTGAGTCCCACGAGCGTGGGAAGATGAAGGCCACCATTTCGGCTCTAGAAGAGGACATCGCCGAGAACAAGCGGGACATCAAGCAAAATGAGCAGGAGATTCTCGACAGTGAGAACAAGATCTCGCTGGAGCAGGACCGTATTGCTACTCAGCAGGGAGCATCTAAGGAAACTCTATCACTGCACCTCAAGGATCTAGAAGACAAGAAGGCCATTCTTCAGCAGCGGGAGGCTTCGATCTCGGGGGAACTTGAGACCGTGAGCCAGGCCACCGCCAAGTCACCCGAAATTCTTGAGCTCATGGAGAAGATCAGAACTTTGGAGAGTGGCTTGGACACCTTACACAGGCGCAAACAAATGCTCCAGTCCTCGCAGAAAGACCGTTTTGCTCCGTGGGGTCCTAATACCCATATGATTCTCAAAGAGATCAGAAACACCTCCGGCTGGCACAAGCCGCCGTTGGGGCCCATTGGCTCGTTTGTGAGTGTCAAGAAGGAATACTCTCTGTGGCGAGATCTAATTAATACCTCTTATGCCAGAACCCTCGATTCATTCCTTGTGTGCGACGAGCATGACCGCAGGCTACTTGCAGGTATCTTTAATCAAATGAGAACCAAGAAGAATATCATAGTGCGTCGTTACGAACAATTTGACTACTCGTCGGGAAAGCCGTCTCGCTTGACAGTATCTGACGTGTTGCAAATTGAGAATAAGGATATTTTTTTCACCCTCATTGACGCCAACAGCATTGAGCAGGAGGTTCTTTGTGATCTGCAGGAGGATGCCACCCAGGCAGTGGCTGATCGGAGGGTCAAGAACGCCTACTGCATTTATAACTCTCGAAGCGCCAATCGGTTCAGTGGTAATGCTTCCAACTTAAAGCTTGATCCTGTGACATACAATAGAGGCAGTGATAAGCTTGCCCGTGGGGATCAAGTGACTGCCAAGGATATCGAGAACATTGAGCACCAGCTCGAGGCAGATCAGACTGAACGCCAGCGTCTTCTGAGAAAGCTCCGCGAGCGCAAGTTGGAGGAGCAGTCCCAACGGGAGGAGAAGCAACGGCTGTTAACCAGACAGATCCGGGACGTGGAGAGAGAAATCAGGGAGGTGGAAAACGAGATCTTTACTGTTGGCGACCAACTTCGGGACGATGCCAATGAAGGCAAGATCACTGCTCTTCAAGAGCGCATCGACGAATGCAAAGAACAAATTTCTTTGAAGCATGGGATTCTAAACGCCGTACAAGACGACCTTCTGCGGATGCGCCAGAGCTACGACCAAATAAAGCGTAAACTACATCAGCTCAACAAAGAGAAGAACAAGGCGGTGGCTTTAATTGAGGACAAGCAGGCTCATCTTCGTGAGCACGATATCCAGGGAGCTCAGCTTCTGAGCAACGTGGACCACTACAAAATTGGACTTCAAAAGCGTAAAAAGGCGCTCGAGGACTTGGTGGAGAAGAAGACTAATACCCAGCAGAAACGTGATGACTTGGTAGAGGAAGCCCAGCAGAAGTGTTCTCGGGAAGAGGTTGTGATTTCGGAGTCTGACACTTCTCAAACCATCACCGACGAATACGTGTCGGTGCAGAAAGCGGTGGAAGAGGCCGAAAAACACGTTGGAAAGACCTACGAGGATGTCCAGGAAGAAGTGCTCGCCTCGAAGGCGACCAAGGATCAGCTCGAGGAGGTGTTGGATGATTTGAGTCGTACTGAAAGGGCTTTGGATGAAGACTTGGCCAATCGGTTTAGTTACATGAACACAACCATCAATAAGAGCATAAACGAAGCTTCTTCGTCTTTTGAAGAATCGTTAGCTCTCAGAGGCTTTCAAGGCGAGCTACGATTTGGCTTTGCCGACAAGACACTTACTATGCTAGTTAAGACTCCCACAGACCTAGCACTCCGTACCATTGAGTCGCTTTCGGGAGGAGAGAAGTCATTCACCCAGATTGCATTATTACTTGCGATTTGGCGAGTAATGGATTCGCGTATTCGGGGACTCGACGAGTTTGACGTCTTTATGGACTCAGTTAATCGAACCATCAGTATTCGGTTGTTACTTTCCCAGCTTCAAATGTATCCAAAGTCCCAGTCTATATTCATTACCCCTCAGGATATTACTACTATTGCCGATTTGGACAGAAACAATGTTCGCATTCATCAAATGCGGGCCCCTAGAAATGACTAAGTGTATTATGTACAAGATTAATAAGCTAGACGTCCTATGCGATGCATGTAGGAGGTGGAATCAGGTGAACTCTTGAGTTTCTCGTAAGAGATCTGGTCGACATAGAGAAGCTTATTGGGACGTAATGACGCAACGAATGGCCTGAGGAGGTTGGCAATCTTCTTGTGGTCGATGTCGAGAACCAATAAGCACTGAAGACGGTATGCAAAAGCTTGGTGACTATATGGGAGTTTGTGTTCTTCACAGATCGATTCGTACAACGAGTGGGAATCCTCACATAAAGAACGTAACTTTTCGAGATTCAGCGAGTGGAGCATTTGCTGGTAGATGGCACGAAACAAATAAACGAAGGACGAGGGTTGATAGAGCCACTTACCCGGCACCGTGGGCCCGTATGTCTGTGAAAGGTGCCTGAGGATGTGGAGGGCGGTGTCGATGAGTCCCTCGTTACAAAGACCATAGATGATGAACTGTGATAGGTGGAGGTTATGGAGAGGCATGAGATTGTTGAGAGAGTCCACAAGATTTAACTCTCCCGCATGGGTGGCATTGATATTCTTCTGGATGAGCGATGTGAACTCGGGAAGATCCTCCACGCTGATGGAGCCATCAATCATTCGAACATACGGCATGCCTGGCACAGTATAGCAATTGTATTCGATTTGAGGAAAGTATAGCGGCACGTTAAGGATGGACGCTTCCTTTGCTTGCTGGGAGTCAGCGGTGGTCTTAATATCATCCGGGATCTCCATTCCTTCCACCAGGTTGTTCAGGCGAATATTCTCCTGACGCATGTTGGAATTGATGTTGGCTCTCATTTTGACGTTGCGGATCCTATGAACGATCTGCTGGGTCGGTGTCTTGTTGGTCATTTTGAATGTCAAGTCGTCAAATGCACGCATGGCTTCGGTGAAGTCACCTTTTTTGCTGTAAAGCTCGATCAAGCTCTTGTGAAGGGTGTCGTATGTCAGTACGTGACCCGAGTACGAATAGAAACGTTTGAAGTAGTCACGAAGACCTAGAAGCGCCACATGGTCCTCGTTACGAGAGAAGATGTGCGCCAACTGCTGGATTGTGCCAGGACTCACTAGAAATGGCGCCATATTGTTGGGGAGAAACGTCACGTAGTCCTTGTCGTAATAACGGTAGTTGTCGATAATTTCATTGAACACTAGAAGAGCCCCCTGGTAGTGATTAGCTTCACACACTCGTGAAACCAAGAGGCCCCACACTTGGTTGGAGACACAGATGCGCTGCTTGTCAAGCAAAATATGAAGTAGGCTCACGGCAGCAGCTAGATTTCGCGTCTCTATAAGACGAATGGCTAGATCTTCGAGATTTCGGCTCGAAAGCTGTGAGTCCGGGTGTTGTACCACCAATTGATAGCACTCCTGGAGCTTGTTCTGGTGGATGAGATGCCGTAGCTCGGTGTCGTGCGCTGTGGAGGACTTGATGTTGCTATTGGAACTGAACCGTCGAGAGCCATCAAAGATGTATGGTAAACCCGGCCCTAAGCGGCTCTTAGTAGGCCGTATTCGGGGCCGCCACGTCCTCCCCCAGGATCGAATCATGTTCACAAGATGTAGATGGTCGCACTTATATAAGCGGAGGCACGGGTGTTTTCTTTTGCACTCGAATTTTCAAAAACCATCCTCAGCGCCAACAGAATGATTAGAGTTGGTCTCCGTTCCATGGCACCTCGGGTGCTGTTGAGATCTAGTGCTGTTCGAGGCACCAGTGCGCCTGCTCTTATGAGCATGGGCATGGTTTTCAACCGTCGGTTTAACTCGTCCATCAATGTCCCCAGTGAAATCAAGACTCAGTTGACTTCGTTTGCTGACCCTGCTAACTCAGGACCCATAACGAACTTGACATCTGACCAGTTGGGCTACTTGGACTCCATTGGTTTAGCCCAAGGATGGGGACCTACTGCCCTCATGGAAAGACTTCTCGAGTACACCCATGTTTACACCGGATTGCCGTGGTGGGGTACCATCGCCGTGGCCACTGTCGCCGTGAGGGTGATTCTCTTTCCTCTCTACGTCAAGGCATCTGCTAACGCTGCTAAGATGTCGCACGCCAAGCCAGAGCTCGACCAGTTGTCCAAAGATCTCAGAAACAGTGAGAGCACTCAAGAAACTGCTTTGCTTACCAGACGTCGTCAGGACATCATGAAGAAGCACGACGTCAAGACCCTTCATTCATTGGCTCCGTTGGTGCAGTTGCCCATGGCGTATGGGTTTTTTCAGGGGCTTCGTAAGATGGGAAACTTCCCTGTGGATGGCTTTACGACCCAAGGTCTCGGCTGGTTTGAGGATTTGTCCAGCGTGGATCCATACTGCGGCTTGCAAATCCTCACTGCTTCCGTCGTCATCGGTATGATCAGACTAGGAGGCGAAACGGGTGCTCAGACCATGAGTCCTGCCATGAAAAAGGTTTTGACGCTTCTTCCAATTGCGTCGATTCTCATCACCAAGGACCTTGCCGCAGGTGTTGTGTTCTACTTTGCCGTGAATGCCGCTTGTTCCACGCTCCAGACCACCATTTTGAGATCCGGCTGGTTCAAAAAACTTGCTAAGATACCCGCCATGGCCGAACCTGCTCCGTCCGCCGAGAAGCCTCCTAGCACCATCAGAGAGTTGATTTCTCAAACCAAGGGAAACATCGATAAGGACGTGGAGAGAAAGTTGCGTGAATCCAACAACAAAGTGGGTGCCATTCAGAAGCGTAAGACTGGTGCCTCTCAGCAATTCATCAAGCGTCATTAATCCCCCTGTAAATATTGTGTTACTCTTTCGTTTCTGAAGAGCTTGACGCTAATCCATTATTTCCTGAATATACTACTGCCAGTAATAGTTGGTGAATTCTCTACCCATTTGTCTATACAACAATAAAATTCACTAAACTACCGAACTCCTATGCCATGGATTGTGATGTTGAAGGCTTTCGATCCGTACTCTCGCCGATGGTGTGTCCATCAAGAACACTGCTAGCGTAGTAGCCATCGTCAAATACGTAATCAAAGTTAGCAATCAATTTCTCAAGAATCGAGTTCATGAAACCGAAATTATTAACCAACGATTCATGAGATGATGCTTCCGTAAGTGCAGGGCCAATGACGGTGGCTAAGTTGGAGGCCGTCATTTTGTTCTCCTCGCTGTGCTCACTGACTTTCTGTAAATGCTTCAGCAACACCTTCAACGTATGATAGTTAACAGATGGGAGAAGCCGAAGAATTTCCTTGCATTTTTCAGCCAGGCGTTCTTCGTCTCCTAATGCAAAGAAGCTGTCGATGACTTCATCTGTCAAGAGAGCATCTGGTAATTCTCTAAAATATGATTTCACACAACTGGTCAACGTGTGCACATCATAAGCTTTATCATTAAAATTAATGCCACCATGCTTGTCAATAATAGCTTTGATGTGATTCAATTCACTCACTGAAGAACTAATACGATAAATTCCAATGTCCTTCAATCCAACGCCCTCTATTTCCTCAAAAATGCTGGAAAGAATCCGGGGATGCAATGACTGCTCGCGATTGCAAACAACATTAATGGGGATCCCGAATATGGTGCTGGAATGATTAGTTTTGAGATTGATGATTCGCGAATGAAACCAGTGTCTGTTAGCATAATTAAGCTTAATCAACCAATCGTTAAGCTCGGATTCACTGCTAGCCTGGAAAAAGTAGTCGTCGTTGGAAGTTTCTGAGTCAATCTTGAAACAAAGGGGAAGAAGATAGACTGGGAAAATCTTCTTGCTCTTTAGAGGAATCACTAAATAAGGTTTCTGCTTAATTTCCGTCTGACTATCGGCACTGGGTAATTCCTTGACGCTGATTATGCGATCTTGTCCATTCAACGAGAAAGGACGAGACTTTCCAAAGATTCCACTGATTTTGAACCTCGACGAAGAGTTAGACTTATATGACAATGATTGTCGACGAAGGCTGGACGTGGAAGACTTTTTGTTCAATTGCTGGTTCAACACGTTGGAAGATCCTTGCGTTTGGTCCTTCGCCTCTCGAAGCAGCTTCTTCTTGTTGTCAATGAGTAAAATTTTATGCTGATCGCGCAACACTCCTCTGAATAGCTTGGTTTTATCCTTATCCAACGACGTGAAGTCACGAATGTGTTGGTGGTTGACAAGATTCTCGTCGAGCTTGAGCAAGAACTCGAACTCCCTGGTGTCGTGATAGTTCACGTCATCGTTGGCATCAAGATCCTCCACGCTTAGCTCTTTGATGAGCTTATAGATCAAGTACCGCTTGTTGAAATTGATGACATTCCTGTTGAAGGTGGGGCATTTGTTAGTCTCAATGAGGTTTTCGATTATCCATCCAAAACAAGGAAGAAGTGGTTCATTATTTATCACCAAGTCAGAATGTTTGATATCTTGAGGAAGAAGTTTGGACACATCGTCAAATGAGGCGGATGAAGCATCAGTGTGGTTAAGCGAGGTGGCAGCCTTGATCCATAGGTTGGTGAATGATCTACACTCAGGAGAGTAAATCACATTAGTAATGGCGCTTTCAATGCACGATGGGATGTTGTCCTTATCACCCTCAAACACAAACTGATTGTCACTCATCTTTAGTTTAGATATTTTGGCCATTATAAGAAGCGTCTTCATGCGGTCCAAACGCTCCTCCACGGTAATGTTTAGGTCGGTAAGTTGGATCATAAGATACGATCTGAACTTGAAGTAAAGCTTAAAGAGCTTGCGGAAAACAAGCGGGAACTTTTTAAGCACCAACTGCTTGTCGACGGGGTCATAAAGACTTTCAAAAAATGAAAAAATGTTGGACACCACGAGATTTTCATCGCTTGTTGAGCTCTTTTGAAGTTCAAACTCAAGTAAGGTATGGGCCTCGAACTGATTTTCTAATATCTTGTAAACCTTGATCCAGTCCTCCGACTTAATTCCCTTATAAAATACAGCAAGCAACTTATTGAACTTGTGAAGGAACTTTTCGATCTTACTAACGTTCTTGTGACCAGGGAGGTTTCGGTTTATGGGGACTTCGTGAAGTGAATTATTGAACTTGAACTCATTAACAAGGTACTCGTCAAACTTGGATACTTCAATGGGTCTGTAGGTCTTCTTGACAAAGATCTTCTTTAACTTCTTGTAATAATTAACAAGGCTCTCGAAAGACTTCTCGAGGGTAGCATCAATTTTGTTGGAATTATACCACTGAAGGATCTCGTTGCTAAACAACTTTAGGAGTTTGATGAGAATCTTCTTGTTGATGAGGTCGGTAGCGAAGTTGGTGTAGAAATTGTTCACCAAAACTATGAGCACCTTCAAGATATTTATTTGTATCTTAAGCAAGAGCTCATAGTCCACGTCACCTAGCTCGCTAAGATCAATGGAGGTATCAAGGTTCCAGTTGGGGAATTCTCCGGCGTCGGCAACTCCCCCATTCTTTTGAATGTAAGCCATTTTCATGACCGAAATCACCGCATTACCGGAATTGACGAATCGGTGCGCAAGCTTGTCCAATAACTCACGGGTGGTGACGAAGGAGTTATAGTTCAAGAGAAACACAAATCTGTACTCGGTCAAGTCCACCGAAATTGACTCATCAAAGTATCTAGAGTCAATGAGTAAAAGATCAATCAAGCGATCAATAGATGCATATTTGGGAATGTACTTGAAACCTCTTTGTGAGTCGGTTGATATTTGGCCAATGCTTTCATGGTGATTCTGTTTCTTGTCTTTGCGGTCACTCTTCTCACTGGGGTTGGGAGAGTTGGCTTGACTCATCAGGAAGTTATTGAACTTCTCAGAATTAAGAATATCATCCACATCAATCCCCAATCCAGGTACATCATCATCCTCATCCTCTACCACATCATCAACGTTGTTGATGGAAGTGGCTGAATCCAAATCATTTACAAAGTCATCAATTCGAAACGTCAACTCATTATTCACCACGATATTATGCTTGTCTGAAGTGCTAGGAGATAAATCCAGGCTAATGCCCGGTCGTGTGACCATATCGTCATACTTTAACAAGTTAATGTGAAAGTACTGGTTGTTGAAAATGGGGATTCGACTTGCGGGGTTGTTTTCATCAACACGAGCAGCATTTAAGGGTGGACCTAGATTTGTAGGTGATTTTTGGTCAGTGGTTATAGACAGCGTTGTAGAATCCGTCGAATGGAGTGAAAGGTTGGAAGAACTGTTGTTATTTAGTTTGAAAGTCAAGGTTGAAGAAGGGGGGGTTGTTATTTCAGGAATGGTGCTAGCTTGCGATGGGCGACGAAGGATGGTGTCTGGAATTATCACACGGTGGTGCTTGAGATAAGCCTCTGGAAGCTTGGGCTCAAGTTGAAGAGAAAGCTTCATTATCTTCTCGAGATTGGTAGAGTCGCAGTTGATTTCAATTAATCGAAGAAGTTTGTTCTCAAGAGTCTTGTTGAGTTTTGAATTCTTGTTGGGAGTGCCTGAGCCTTCGAAAGACGGAGGTAGCGAAGGATGTTCTTTATCATCAGCATTGGCACCAAGATACAATACCTGGTTAAGACTTTCGTTGGCAAAAATGAAACCCATGTTGTCATAGCGACGAAGAACGTCTTCGTTGTATTTGATGACATCGTTGTAGTTTTTCAAATTAGATAGGTATTCATTCCAGCGATTAAATGAGTAGTTGATCTTCTTCCAGATGCTTTCGAGTTCGTTGATGTTTGCGGCGGAATTGTTAATTCCAAGATCACCAAAGAAAGGAATAACCTTTTCCTTGGGATATATTTTGCCCAAACCACGGGGAGCCATGATGTGGTAAGAATCCTTAAGCTTGCCGGCGATCGAATCATCGGACTTATCAGGATTAGGTGAGCTATGAGACTCCACGTCATTGACCTTATCGCCGGTGGCCAAATGTCTTCGATCGAGCTCGAACAAAACCGGAGACCAGTCATTCTTCAAGAGTTTGATGTAGTCTGGAGACACGAGGGACCAAACTTTCGTAAGTCTAAGGACGGGCTGAGATAAAATGACCGAGGATATGCCTAACCACGAAGACATGTTTCCAGACTTATCGAGCAAGCATCCAAGATCAATCCACTTCTCAAGCAAGCGAGCTTTTCGTTCGAGGGGAAGGGGGGCGCCATTAGCGCTTGTTTCGATAAATAGATGATGGACCAATAGTTTCGACAAATAGTGAATGTGGATTTCATTATTGAAGATCAAAGGATTCTTCTTGTAAAAAAACTCGTTGGTAGAGGAGGAGGTGGAGTTGGTCAAGCTGGAAGCCAAAAGTAAGGATTTATCGATGTTTGAGTTCCATTGTTTTGAAAATTTTAAATCAATGGAAGACACCGTGGATGCAAGTTCAAAAAGATTAACATCATTCATAAACACGGTGGAATTAAGTTCCTGTAGAGGGTTTTCCAAATTTGCAGAATCATTATTAACCAAGGCCACCAAAGATTGTTGTTTAGAAAGCATTGATTTCTTGAAGTGGGTGATGAGACTGATAAGATCAGGTTGATTTGACACCAAGTCGGTGAGGTATTCGATGATTTTAAGAATGTAAGGAGCAATATCTGACTTTAAAAGAAACCCGGAGAAGTTTTCATCAATGTTCTGGAATAGATTTATGAGGCGATTGCTGATTATTGATAAATCCACGGCGTACTTGGGGGTGGAGAACTCCACCAAAAAAGCATGGATGAGCTTCAAGGTCTTTTCGAAGGTGGGCAATAATGGTAACACATGGATTATGTGGGAAATAGCCGATTGGTACTCATCCATGGGAGCAAATAATAATAGGTGAATTAATGATTCAATTGAACACGACGGCAGAAGATGAGAGTCTTCGATCTTCAAATCGGGGTGAGGCACCGTGTTTGAACGATACGTAATGATGTAATCATCAGGAGAGGCATTAGAAATAGCGGTGGTGGATAAGTTGGAGGATGACTGATTCAAGTCGACGGCCGAGTTATTGGACAGACGGAAGATATCAACGACCGGGGTAGTTGGGGTGGAAATAAATTTGGCGTCATCTGACAAAGAGGTAGAAGAAATATTGGAGTCAGCGGAGTTTTGGTTGATCCGAAAGCTTTTGGCGTTTAATCCAGTAGGAGCCTTGTAGAGATAAAGGTGAGAACCCTTTAATTCAGCTCGGCAAAGCTTGAGCGTCTGTTCAGAAATCTCGTTAACCGAATGGGAATTTACAATGACATTCAACCAATTGTTTTTGATGAGTTTGTGATCATAGTCGGGCATCACCAACCCCGATACAGACTTGATGTTTTGATTGGAGATGGGGCTAATTGGCAGGTCCGCTGGCTTTGTGAATGTTGAATTGGCATTCATGGCAGCCGACATTGAGTAGGAAGACTTGGTCAATGTCAGAGTGGATGTCACACTGGCCAATTCCGGGATGCTGCCAATGGTGAAATCATCTTGATAGTCGTCGTATGAAATCATCGACAGATCAAATTCGGGTGCTGAATCAATAGACGATATGGAAGGTTTATGGAACAGACTGGGAGACGGGGCGTAAGCCGAAGATCCCAGCATACTCTTTCGCTTATCCTTATCTCTTCGCTGAGCCCAGATTTTTCTCATGGCTGGTGTGTTAGAAATGAAGATGGTAAATCAAAAATAAAAAGACTTGGGATAGGAAGTTTTTAGACGTAAGTTTTGAGTGTGGGTATTTTTCTTTTTTCGGTCCAAAAAAAAAATAAAATCAAATAACACCCAAGACTGACTGTAACACCCGTGATCGATTCCTTATTTTTGATTGACTTCACTACCTTCAACTAAGATATGTTTGCTAGTGGCTTATTCTGAAAAGGGTAAATTTATTTACTGTATTGTTCCTCGTCTAAAAAACGCGGAATGCACCTTGGCAAGGAGTGCACGTTAGTTGATATTTTTTCCATGACGGGCACCCCAGGGACGCGCTATTGTTGATCGAGAGGTGGTGATTGCGAAAGAAGGGTAAATGCGAAGGGCCAAAGAGAGAAGGTGGTGGAAGAGAACGAACTTACAGTTAGAAGGAAGAAGAGAACGAAAACCTGGTCTCCAAGCCAAGGGGCACGCCAAGGGCCCGAGGTGGGAATAATGCCAATGCAGGGGAGCGCCCGTTGGCGGACCGCGACGCCTAGCTCCAGCGATGCGCCGGCTGGTGTTGGCCAGCTGGGTAGCAAGTGGACGACCGGCGGACTCGCGTTCCCTGACTGGGCTGCAGACTGGCCCGCGCGAATGGGCTGAAGGATGACCCGCGCGAATGGGCTGAAGGATGACCCGCGCGAATGGGCGGAAGAATGGCCCGCGCGACTGAGCCGGGGGACCATTTTTACAACCCTCTGAGATGAGGGCGCATTCATCGCCATGAGCCTACGATTCCTTCGGCTCCTTCACGACGCCCGCCCTCCTCAGATAGCTGCCCACTCGGCGGCGTACTATCCACCACTCCAAGCAGTGCGAGGTCGTGTGCCTGTGCTCCGTATTCCTGAGTTCATCTCCCGGTTCTCCCAGCATGACTTTTCCCAATACTCTCAGAAACGGCACCCCGACAAGTGCCTGGTTGAAGGTAGAATATGGTCGCTCAGAAAGGCCGGCAAGGCCATGGTGTTCATGGATGTTTACCAGGATAACAAGAAGGTGCAGATTATGGCTTCCAACAAGCTCATGGACATGACCAAGGACGAATTCAACGAGGTGCACTCGTTGTTCAGGAAAGGAGACTTCATTTCGTGTGTGGGGTTTCCCTCCACCACCAACGTGGGAGAGCTCTCGTTGAAGCTCAGCGAACCCGTCAAGATGTTGAGTCCGTGCATCAGGAGTGCAACCATCCCCGACAAAATCTCCGACCAGTCGTTGATTAACAGCAACCGGGTGTTGAACTATCTCGCCAGCGCCAAGTCGTACCAGGCAATCATGGTCCGAAACTTGGTGATCCAGTCCATCCGCCGGTACTTTCTCAGGCTCGACTTCATTGAGGTGTCCACGCCCATCATCAGCGGCGAGGGCACCGGCGCCACCGCTCAGCCGTTTGTCACCGTGCTGAATGCGCTCGATGCTCCGCTCCAGCTCCGGGTGGCGCCCGAGCTCTGGTTGAAGAAGTTGGTGATTTCCGGCTTCGACAAAGTGTTCGAGATTGGCCCCAGCTTCCGGAACGAGGGCATTGACGCCACCCACAACCCCGAGTTCACCTCGTGTGAGTTCTACCAGTCGTTCACCACGCTTCCGCAGCTCATGGCCATCACCGAGTCGTTGTTTTCCCACCTCCACTCTGAGATGCACCGCCACCGCAATGCCATCCCGTGCCTCCAGCACTCGGTGGACGCTTTTGCATCCTTCTCCGAGTCGTTCCCTCGCTACGAGTTTGTGCCTACCCTCGAGTCCATCACCGGAGTGCCACTCCCGCCGCAACTCGATGTCCCCAGTCTCATTGACTACCATCGTGCGGTAAATCTAAAGCTCCCCCACATCAAGTCGTCGGCATCGTTGCTTGACAATCTTTCTAGCCAGTACCTCGAACCGCTCTCTCTCAAGCACAACAACACCCCGGTGTTCATCTACAACCAGCCAGCAGAGCTCTCGCCCTTGGCCAAGTCCACCTCTCTCGCCTACGGCGATCGGCGCTTCGATATTTCGCTCCGCTTTGAGCTCTTCATCAACGGCAAGGAATACGTCAACGCCTACGAGGAGGAAAACGATCCCTTTGTCCAGAGGCAAAAGTTCCTTTTGCAGCAAAAAGCCAAGGCCGATCACAACGACGCCGAGGCGCTCGTGCCCGATTGGGCCTACGTTGATCTGATGGAGTACGCTCTTCCTCCCACAGGCGGTTGGGGATGTGGTATTGATCGTTTGTGCATGTTGTTCGGGGGTTATCAACGAATCGATGAAGTTTTGGCATTTGGTAATCTTCGTGACGTCACCCGCCAGTAGCTGTCCTCCACCACACTCATTCTGGTTATGCCTCCTACTTCACCAAGCTTCTTGAATGTCTCGTGCTGTACGTCATTGCACGCGAAAGCCCCTGTCTCTACCTGTACATAGTTACATTCTCCAATCTTACATGTTGGTGTTTCGGCTACCGCAGCCTGGCAATTTGTCTCGTGTAGCCGGCTGATTCTCGTTTCACGTCCATTCCTACCTTTTAATGCGTGTTTCATGTTGAGGTGGTCGCCTTCAAGTCCTAGCCCACCTCAATCCCTGAAGCGTGTTCGGACTGCCGGACGCGTCGAGATGTCACACGCACTCGGGCATGGGACGGACATGGGTTGACTGTGAGCCGGAACTGAGTCCCATAGGACCACGGCCGATTCCGTGGGTCGACGCCGGACCCGTGCTGGGTCGAATCCGACGGCGATCGCGTCCGGAGTCGTGCTAGATCGGCACTGCGGTGGGCGCCAGGGCCAGCCGCGGTTGTTCGAATATCGGATCTCGCATTTGCTCGCTCTTCCAATTTGTTATATCCTTTCACCATAACATGGACTTCGATGCAAGAGAAGAGGTTGATGGCGTGAGGCTCACCTGGAATGTTGTTCCCAAAAGTCGCCTTCAACACCAAAGAAACGTCATTCCATTGACGGCATTGTACACGCCATTGAATAACAAAAGCGCTGTGGTACAAGGCCAGAGTCATGATATGGTGCCATGTCGCCAATGTCGAGGCTTTATCAACCCTTACACCAAAGTCGATGGTGAGTTGTGGTATTGTCAGTTTTGCGGCTTCGTCAACCGCTTGGCTCCTTTGAGTAATGGTGAGTTCACCCGTGCCCTCTACCCTGAGGCAACTACCATCGAGTACATCACGGGAAAGACCTCCATGCTCCCTCCGGTCTTCTTGTACGTGGTGGATACTTGTTTCGAAGGAGAAGACCTCGATGATGCTTACGAATCGCTCAAATCAAGTTTACAGGGCTCGTTGGCGCTACTTCCCAGCTCGGCGCTTGTTGGATTCATCTCGTTTGGCAAAAATGTTCATCTCCACGAGCTAACCCCGAGCGCCCGCATCCATGTGTTCAACGGTGCCAAGGATTATACGTTGGAAGGGCTACAGAAGTCGTTAGGACTTCTCTCGAAGGGCTTGCGCACCATCAACAACGGCAACCTCGGGCCTGTGGAGTCTAAATTCTTCCAGCCTGTCGACATGGCGGAGTACCAGATCTCGACCATCATCAAGAACTTGGTACCCAACACATTTCCCCATAATGACATGAAGGAAAGACCGCTGCGATGCACAGGCAGCGCCCTCAACATTGCGTGTCATCTTGTGAACAGCATCTTTGGAGATTTTGGTCGCATCGGTGGGCACATTTTGACGTTTGTGGCCGGCGCCTCCACTCACGGCCCCGGTAAGATTGTGGGACACCTCCTCAAAGAGCCATTGCGGTCTCACCACGACATCGTCAAGTCCGAAAAGCTCCTTAATATGCCTCAGGTGTCGGCCAAGGTGGACTTGACGCTTGTGTCCAAAGCCAAGAAGCTCTTTGCTTCGATTGCCAAAGTATTGGTGGGATTGGGTGTGAGCTGTGATTTTTTCATTGGCTCCTACGACCAGGTGGGGTTGTTTGAAATGGACGAGATTTGCTACCAGACCGGCGGAGTGGTGGTGATGAGTGATTCGTTCTCCACCTCCATCTTTAAGCAGAGTTTCATGCGATTCTTTCTGAAACAGTTGGATGCCAACGACGAAGAGACGGAGTTTCTCGACATGGGCCTCAATGCCACCCTAGAGTGCCGAACGTCGCATGACTTCGCCATCCAAGGACTCATTGGACATGCCACCTCTCTCCCCTATGACAAGTCTAGCGCCTTCATCAAGTCAATTGTGTCACCCACCCCGCTAGGAGAGGGAGACACAAACTCGTGGAAACTCTGTAACGTGAATCCGCAGTCCACCTACGCCATTTACTTTGAGAAACAAGATCTGAGGTTCGTGGGCCTGGCATTCATCCAGTTCATCTTCCACTACCAGCATTCAGACGGGTCCATGCGGCTTCGGGTGTCCACGGTGCCACTCACCATTGTCAACGACTCGGACGGCTCCATCGAGGGAGGATTTGATCAAAACGCCGCCGTGGTGGCTATTGCGCGAGATGCCGTCAACAAGCTTCAGTACATGAACGGGCTTCAACAAAAGGCGGTGATTGATTCCTCTGCCGTGATTAAGCAGCTTGACAAAACGCTTATCGAGTTCTGTATTCGGTTTTCCTACTACCAGAAGGGCCAGGTGACCACATTCGGACTTGCTAACGCATACGGACTTCTTCCGCAGTTTCTCTTCTTTCTCCGGCGGTCTCCGTTCATCCAGGTGTTCAACAATTCCCCCGATGAAACCAGTTTCATACGCCATGTGTTCATGCATGAGGATGTGAACAACTCTCTTATTATGATCCAGCCATCGTTGCTATCATACGATGTTGACACCTACGGCTCGGTCGACGAAGAAGGCAATGTTAACGACGAGCCCGAGGTAGTGTTCTTGGATAGTTTGTCGCTTGAGCCCCAAAAGATTCTCCTCCTTGATACCTTCTTCCACATTCTTATATACCATGGGTCTAAAGTAGCGGAATGGAGAAAGGCTGGGTATCACGAACTAGAGGGCTACGAACACTTCAAGGAGTTTTTGGCTGCTCCTCGACAGGAAGCCATGGATATTCTAATGGACCGATTCCCATTGCCTAGATTCATTGACTGCGATGAAGGTGGCTCACAGGCGCGATTCCTCATGGCTAAACTTAATCCATCCACCAGTTATGCCACCAATCCAAATCAGATGTATGATTCCACCATGGTGGGGCAGATTGACGTGTTGACGGACGATGCGTCGTTGCAGCTGTTCATGGACCACATCAAGAGAACGGTTGTGCACAAGTGACCGTATCCTGTCGTCTAACACGTATGTCACGATGGTGGCCCTCGTGGCTGCTACCAGCACAAGTTTTCGTTGCCATTTGCCATCACGGCACTGTTCTAGTACGTCTGGCTCATCTTGGCAACTGCATCATATAGAATCAATAGAACGATAGAGCTTATTTGTGGGGTAGCCATAACGTGACCCCTTGCTCCCACCATCCGAAACTAGCCAGGTCATTCGGCAGGACAGCGAACACTATTCTGGCCATGACAAATCCAGGCTGCCAAGTCGATTGCTAACGGTGGGGTCGGGTGCTGGCGCTCGGTTCCGGTGTCCAGACTCGCTCTGTCTTTTGATACATCGGTTTGTGGAGAAACCAACAAAGGGGCATTCCAAAACACCTCATGAATGTCCTGGCTCCCCTACAGTCATCGGTAAGCGTGGGCCTAGCCGTTGGCGGTACTTGGCCTTGACAGCACCGTGATTTGTAATCACGGATGCTATTGGCCAGAAGGGTCTATCGCACCCCACAATTTGTCATTATGGAGCACCGACTTTTTCCCTCCACGTCTGTCCCCTCATCAACACCCATTAATTCCGGAAGCCTAAATTACCCCATGACTGCATTGGAAGCAGAATTCTCCTCCGCGTGCCCGGATTAAGGAGTTCTGGGTCTTCTTAGCATCATTCCTATAAATTGGAGGCGAATGTGCGTTGTGGCATCGCGAAATTTAGCTTGTGTCAGTCGCGTGCCACAAATGACGAGATGAAGAGGTGTCTTCCCTATTCAATATCCCTTGAAACCCCGTGTGGGCCCGCTTTCAAGCTCCCTTCTGGATGTGGTGCGGTCAAGGTGCCACTTGTCAGTCCAATTAATGTTAGTACATCGACGCAGCAGGTGCTCAAGTCGATGCTGATGTCTTCATCAGTTCTTCATGAGAATACACTTCAAAATAGCCAAAATGATATCTTCTTCCTTTTCTTCCTTGGCGCTCAGGGGAAGGAGTACATTGTTGATATCCGCAGCATGTTCCCCGGAAATTTTGACAACGTGATGTTTGTGTCGTCCAATCTTGACGAATGTCAGTTCCCAGGTTATCCTCGCATCTACTACTCGTCGTCGGAACAGTGCAAGCTTCTCTCCAGTGCATTTGAGGTGGTGGACCCATTGGGTGGCGGTAATTACCCCCTCAATTGTATGGTTGTTATCGAAGACGGTATCATTCGAAGCAAAGTACCCCTCTGGTTCAACGTGCAGCCTGGACGCTATGAGCGCTTTGGCGTGTGCATCGCCGAGTTACCACTGCTCATCAGTGATTTCCTAACCTTCTTCCGCCGTCGCTCCATGGCCATGGCTCCGTGTCGGCTGTTTGTACAGAATCTGTTGTTTGAAGCTAAAAATATATAATGAATGAATGAATTACTATACTACACTAATACACAAGCCCACCTAGGGGGCGCGACAAACACCCACGTCCTCCCTTTGTCAATCACCAGCACCCGACTATCGGTGGTCCCTGGTCGCCAATTGTCATGCGTAAATGGAGCATATTGGCTCATTGCAACAACGCCATCTTCTCCTGCTCGAGGTCCTTGTACTGGTTGCGCTGGGTTTCAATCTCCTCTCTCACCTTATTGATGTAGACATCAAGTCGAGCGATCTCGTCGAGTTCGTCGGTTCGGATATACTCCTGGTCTCGTTTGCTCTCGTCACTTAGCTTATAGGGTATTAAGTTGCAAGGCTTCTGGGTAAGAATTTCAAATACCTTCTCAGTCGGTTCCTGGAACACGAGCTCATCAAACAACACTGAGTTGACCTCGCCATTTTCCTTGAGCGGGATCTTCAGGTTGAAGGGATGGAGCTTTAATGCATGGAAGATTTGGAAATTCTTCTCGTTGATTCCAAGTTCGGCTCCCAGGTGGAAATGAAGCTTTATGATGATTTCAAATTCTCCCCATCCAGTTTCCGTCACCTGGTACGGGGGTTTTTCGATGGACCGGACAGGATTCTCGTATGTTTCGTGAAGTTTAAACGTGACTCGTTTGATTAATGGTGTAAGGTCAACATTATCAAGCACTGGCTTGAAAAACACCGTCCACTCATGAGTGTGGTCAACTGGAGTCTTTTCGGTTCTCTTTTCCGGGGCTAGCCGAATGGCGGTGTTCCCGTATAGAACTGGGACGGAAATTGATACATTCTTGATCCTCTTGCTCATGGTGGTTGTTCAACAATAAATTTCCGGTCGCGCTAAAATTCACAAACCGCACGGGCCTACGGTGAGCGAGAGAAGAGTTCGATTATTATGTAGTTTCATTGGGGTACTAGCGGCTTCCAGTCCGCCATGGTCTTTCCGCGGGGAGGAGGTGGCTTGGGCTTACTTTGGTTGCCATTTTGAGCGGCGCTGGTGGAATTCCCGTCGGACGACACAGACGACGCACTGGATCCCACACTAGAGGCTGAAGGGTCGGGAGTGGAGCTCACGGACGCGCGATTGTTGGGGGAGGGCTGGAGCGCCGGCTTGGATGAGAGTGCAGCTGGTTTAACCGGCACCATGGGCTTGAGAGCGCTGGGTGCTGACGATACAGATGGCGCGGGAGATTGGGTGGGAGATCTGGAGGGAATAAGCGGCGTGGACGAAAATCCAATTGGCGGCTTCATCACTGGACGAGGGCTACTAGCTAGTGTGGATGAGCTGAGTGATACCGGTGAGTTAATGGCGGACTGGGGAGCTAGCATAATTCCTTTCTCATTGTACTCCGGCGCAGGTGGAAGCTTGCGAGGACCGGTGGGGGTCTTGGAAGAATTGGCAGTGAGATCGGAGGTGAAAGCCTTTCTAGTCATGGGAGGGGGTGGAATCCTCCTGGGAAGCGAAGCAGCAGTGCCTGGACGCTGTGGAAGCTTGGGGGACGGATCTGCGTCATCCAAGAGATTCATCTCCGAGAGAATCTCCAAGGTAAAGTCATCATTGACAGACTTCTTGGTGGCCACGGATGCCGGTGAGCCGTCACTCAACTCAAGAAGATCTCGGGTGCCGTGCTCTGCTTTATATGAAAGATAGAGGTCGTTGGCCATCTTTTGCTTCTTGGTCTCGTCAATGAACTTGACTTTGCTCAGGAATGTAGAAAACACCGGCTTATGGTCACTGAGGAAGATATCCATGGGTGAGTTGTAGTTGAGCTGTTTAAGATCGCTGTTTCTTTCCTTGGACTTGTATAACACCCGATCAGTCCACGACGGCACTCTTTGTTTTTCAGATGTGTCATAATCAGAAGTGCCCCTGTCGTACTTGTAGGTGGGATAAAATGTGATCTTCCCCTCCTTGAAGCCATAAAATGCGCCGTCCTTGGAATTAGTCTTTTCCCGTTCCAACTGGTCCACCCGTAAAAGTTCGTCGAATGCTCCATTTTCTATCAAGTACCGGCAACGTTCGTTGGGTAATGCAAGTCGATAGTTAAGATCCCCGAACCAAATTACATGGTCGTGGTCCTCGATGGTGTAGTTTCTAGTGAATGTGAGCCCCAGAATGATGGTTCGGTAGTCGTTGTATCTTTCATATACGGCGTTGACGCCGGCCGCCAAATGGGATGTCACAAGCGCGAACGATGTCAGTCCAAAGTCAAACCGAATCGAGCATCCTCCCTTGTTGGCAGCTATTCCTCCAAGGCCGGTCTTCTTTGAGGACCCAGTCACCTGCGTGACATTGTGCACCTGGGACTTTTTTACAAAAAGAAAGATAGCCATGGATGCAATGGACTCGGTTCGGAGAAGAAGATATGGCTCCGACTGCGAATTAAGATGCTCGCCAATAATTTTGGCCCATTGGGTGGGTTTGGAGTTGTCGGCAGTGAGAATGGATCCAGCGTTCAATTCAATAAGTTCTTGAAGCCCAATAGAATAGATATCAGGGAGTCCTGCCTCTGCATTCTCGGGCGGAAAGAGCCATTGCAGAAGATCAAAGTTCCCGGGACTGGTGGCGTTAACATTGAAGGTGCCCACAAACATGGTGATGTTGCTCCAGGTAGTAAACGTTCGAGCTTGTTGAGCCAACTTTTCGTTAACGAAATCACTGATAGGATCAAAGATATGCACGGGCTGGGTCTTGGCGTCGTATCCAAGAAGAAGGTCCATGACAGATTGCTTCTTTGAGTCAACGAATGTGTTTTGGTACATTCTGGAAACAGACTTGGTGACGTCAGAAAGGGCACCCGCAAAGTTCATCTTACCGGAACGGGAAAATGACGATTTGAGAGCATTGGTTCCGGTGTAGATCTGGGAAATGGCATCTCCATTGTCGGCCCAGAGAGCATTGTGTCTGACACTAAGCTCGTCGTAGCCAATACGACTGGCACTTCCAGGGAGATAATTCTGTACGATGTTCTGGAGCACCAGCTGACTGATCACCTGCTGGATAAGGTTGGTACGATCAAGGCAATCAAGACAGTTCACGCGAAACACTCCGTCCTGCCGCGTCACTACCTCATGCTCACTGGTGTCGTAGGTGAACCAACCAAATTGTTCAAGAGACTCGTGTAGATAAGGCAAAATTTTCGAGGCACCGCTGAAGCCCAGGGCCTTTGTTTCGTGGTGGAAGTCAAAGTCAGAAAACGCAATGTCCTCCCTGTGAGAGGAGTTCTGGTAGAGCTGCTTGTACTGACGCAGCACCTGCACTTCGGCAGGCTTAGTCTTGGAAAGAAGATTGACAATGTGGCACACGCCGTACTTGGAGCAGATCTCATCAAAGTGCTTATTGAAGATAGGTTGCACCGCCTCCACCGACCGGGTGAGGGTGATTTTGGGGTTGATGAGGGTGGAATCCTGCTCCCAGAAAGTGGGTACTGAGCCACGAATCAGGTTAAATGCAAAAATCAGTTGGCTGGATTGACAGTCAAAGATAAACTCGGTTTCCACGAAGTTGGCCACGTTTCCATTGTCGTCAATTCCACGAGCATTAAACCGAGTACCTGCACGCTTCCACGACTGCTTGGAGATGATGGTGATGGAATTGGCTTCCACATGCATGGTTTTCGCAAATCCTCTGATGACGGTGGTTAAGAACTTGTTGCTATGGAGAAGGGACTTTTCAGGAGAGTCGAGGTTGTTGCGAAATCGCAAGAGCTCCTCCATCATGAAAGAGTTCCACATGTACTCGGTCCGGTAGTGTTCTCCGTTGTGAGAAGAATCCTGGTCGCTGGTACGGATGCCTCGGTCCTGAAGTAGTGACGTGAGATCAAAGTCATTGGAGTAGTAGAATGACCCGTGGGACAACAATTTCTTGAGCTCAATACATGGATGGGCCGCCAAAGGCTCAACGCCCTCGTCGTTCTCGCCTGCGTCCACAGAGTAGCCGTTGTTGTCGAGAGTAGCAAAGTCCCACTCGCTGGAGGTGAGCGAGATGAAATCCACCAGATAGATCTTGTCCACGGTTTCGTAACTAACAGGACTGGCCACGTTGGTTATAGCACCGGTGATTATAGCAACGAATATATCTTTGCCCACATTGATCAACCCCAAGCATCCAAACACCTCTCGTGCTAACAATGGCTTGAAACCATGATCTCTAACACTTTTGTTATCCATCACCTCCACCGCCACGGCTGGACGCAGCCCCTTTGATTTGGTGACATGGAAACAAAGCGTATGAGTGTCTGAATAGATCCCCACCGTCCGAGGACGTTCCAAATAGATTAATTTCATCAAGGCAGTACTATGGTCCAATGAAGTTTCACTTTCCAGTCGCGACGGCAATTTCAGCAAGGAGCGTGTGACGTGCAGGCGAGGAAGCGGAGCAAACGCGAGGGGCAGTGGGCCCAGGTTGGGCGAACTTCGGGCTCCATGGCACGAGCGGCAGGCCGAGTGTCGTGCGAGCGAGGCACACATTTATGCCCAATGCTACTCCTGGAGCTCCCGGTCGGCCCTCCACCAATTACATAATCTCAGCAATTTTTTTTTTCCATCTTCATCAACATCATGGCAGGAACAGTTCAATTTACTTTGTCAGACGAATCAAAGGAAAGAATCACCAAGGTGATGGAATACTCCAAGACCGTCTTCCACTACGGCTTCATTCCCTTCATTTTGTACTTGGGCTACTCGTCCACTCCTGAAAGACCAAACTTGTTCAACTTGTTGACCCCAATTCCTGCTCCTGTTTAAGGACGGCGTAACGATGTACATAGTCAATGAATGATTTAGAAACAAACGTGTAGCTGATGGGCGTAGTTAGTAGCCGGAGGTGGAGAGTGGAATCTCTGTTTCTGGCTGGCGGGTGGCGGGCACCATATGGATTGCTCATTTATCATCCACTATCATAATTCTCAGACACCATTCGCATCATGGCCCCAGACCACCAGCCCCACATAGAAAGCATCGCGGGGCTAAGTGCTGGATTTGTTACCACCGTGGTCACGCATCCACTTGACATGATCAAAATCCGCCTTCAGCTACTAGATCCGCAGACCAGAGCCCCATCCCTGAATCATCGCTTCCACAACCTCCAAACCGTCATCCAGGGCGTCAACGCCGCTGCTCGGACAGACCCTCATTGGAATCGCTACTTTACCGCCTACTACCGTGGAATTGGTCCGAATCTCTTGGGGAACGTCACAGCGTGGTCTCTTTATTTTACTCTTTATGCTGAGTTTAAGGAAGTTGCACCTAATGATGTCAAATGGTACAGTGATACGGTGACGTACTTTGGATCCTCTGCGTTGGCAGGAATGTCGACGTCACTCATTACCAACCCGATATGGGTGCTCAAGACTCGTATTCTTAGCTCTTCTCGTCTGGACGCTGCTGCTTACAAGTCAGTGATGGACGGAGTCCGCCAGATTGTTGCCAAGGAGGGAATCCTCACGTTTTGGAAGGGCACCATCCCCAGCTTGTTCTCAGTATTTCAGGCTTCGCTCCAGTTCACCTTCTATGACCATCTCAAGGACTTTTTGCACAAGGAGAATCCATTATCTCCGCTCTCTACATCCCAGTACATCTATGCATCTGCCACCTCAAAAATTCTCAGCATGGTCATCATGTATCCATCACAGGTGGTCAAGTCTCGCCTACAGTCATACAACACCACTGGCGAGAGGCGAAGTATCCGCTCTGTATGCCGAAAAATCTGGTATAACGAGGGAGCCCGAGGCTTCTATAAGGGCATCTCCGCCAACATCGTGCGGGTGATTCCCGCCACATGTGTGACGTTTGTCACGTACGAGTCGGTCAAGCAGGCTCTATCGCTGGCGTGATAGCGAGTGATCTGGTGATCTGGTGCCAATGCCTGCTTGCCTGCTTGCCTGCTTGCCTGCTTGCCTGCTTGCCTGCTTGCCTGCTTGCCTGCTTGCCTGCTTTATCATAGAATCACCATGGACTCCGTATCGCAGAGTTACACGGATACTTTCGGCCCAGCATCGACCTCATAGACCGCCCTCACCGTCGTGAGGCGCCATAGATCCGTCTGTAGACGAAATACATTCACAGTGGGTCCCTCCGCGGGCCCACCGACCTGGCCATATTTTCGCAGCGATGCGACGCGTCTCAACCACCACCCATGACAGTACAGAATCCCAGTGTGGCCAATTCGGACGTCACAGTCCCTTCCAGGGAAGACAGTGTGTCTCCAGAGGCTGATCCTGTGCAAGATGAGCCTAAGGAAGCTACAGGAATCAAGAGAACCTTAGACGAGAACGATGACGCCATCACCAAAAAACCCTCCATATGGTTACCACCATCGGTGGCCTCGATTACAGACAAGCTTCGTTTTGACTCTTCTACGTATCACTCTGAAGTCCCACAAGCTGTAGCCGAAAACTCGGGCGAGGGGGTGGTGCTTGGGGTTGACGAAGCAGGAAGGGGCCCAGTGATGGGACCCATGGTTTACGGAATCTCGTACTGCCTCGAGAGCTATCACGACACACTAAAGAAAAAGTACGGGTTTGCAGATTCCAAGACGCTTAAGGACGACCGCCGCCAAGAGTTGTTCCGAATCATTGAAGACAATTCAGACGAGCTCTCATCCAATGTGGGGTGGGCCACCACCACTATGACTGCCAAAGACATTAGTCGAGGAATGCTTCAATCGGTCCTCGGCAAAGGTTCATACAATTTGAACGAACAGGCACATGACACCACCATTGAGCTTATCAAACAAGTACTTGAACGAAATGTCAAGCTTACCAAGATTTATGTTGATACAGTGGGGCCGCCCGCGACCTACCAAGCCAAGCTCAGCCGATATTTCCCGGGTATAGACATTACTGTCACCAAGAAAGCTGACAGCATCTACCCTATTGTGAGTACAGCATCGGTGGTGGCTAAAGTTACACGAGATTTAAATCTTCACTACTTTAACCTTCATCTTCCTCAATTAAAAGGAGCCATTGTGGGATCAGGTTATCCCAGTGACCCCAACACCAGTAAATGGCTTAAAGAGAACGTGGACCCTGTATTTGGCTGGAACTTTGGAATCATACGTTTCTCCTGGCAAACCGCTAAGGATGCACTCGAACGCCATGGAGGGGTGGACGTGGTTTACGAAGCCCAATGTGTTAACGATAACGGTTATGACATTGAAAATCTATTTCACAAACAAAAGCATCCTGCTCCTATCTCTGCCAGCTACTATGGGGCCAGTGGTAGTCTCTGATCCCTCTAAACCTTTAGTATCGTCAACAACCTCTAATGATAAGTGTACCAATCTGTATCTTAAGTAGGCGTGGAGAGCGACCTCGGACAATAATGCCCGAGTTCCGTGCACCATCGGAAGACATCGATGCGAATTGCGATCGCTCAATAAAACCTCCCGGATACCTCCATTGGGAACTTTTTTTTCGAAAAGCACTTGATAATCAACAAAAACCATGTCTGCCTTGTTTGCTGCCAGAGCCATGGCCATGCGTGCCACTCGTCCTAATGCATTTTTATCATTGCAATTGGCCAGATTATACTCTTCCGGTAAGTTTCCCCCTCATACCGTCATTCATATGCCTGCTTTATCGCCAACCATGACCCAAGGTAACATTGGATCTTGGTCCAGGAAGGAGGGTGATCAATTACAGGTTGGTGAACCAATTGCTGAGATTGAAACCGATAAGGCATCCATGGATTTTGAATTCCAAGAAGACGGATACTTGGCCAAGATTTTGGTGGGTGACGGTGCAAAAGACATTCCTGTTGGTAAGCCCATTGCGGTTTATGTGGAAGAAAAGGATGATGTTGCAGCTTTTGCAGATTTCACCGCTGCAGATGCTGGTGAAACTTCTGGAGCTCCAGCAGCTGAAGAACCAAAGAAGGATGAACCAAAGAGCGAAGAGCCAAAGAAGGAATCCGCCCCATCCTCTGGCGCTTCGTCTTCTGCTCCTTCTAAGGCCTCCACTGTCGACAGAATTATCGCTTCTCCTCTTGCCAAGACCATTGCTCTTGAAAAGGGTATCTCTTTGAAGAAAATCACCGGTACCGGTCCAAACGGTAGAATTGTGGCAAAGGATGTTGAGAACTATAAGCCTGAAGCTGCTGCTGCTGCTCCAGCCACCCCTGCCCCAGCTTCCGCCACTTACGAAGATATTCCTTTGACCAACATGAGAAAAACCATTGCTACCAGATTATTGCAATCTACTCAACAATCTCCTTCTTACATTGTTCAATCTCAAATTACAGTCTCCAAGTTGTTGAAGTTGCGTCAAGCTTTGAACGCTGGTGCCAACGATCAATACAAGATCTCTGTTAACGACTTGTTGATCAAGGCCATTGCTTTGGCTTCCAGAAGAGTCCCTGAAGCAAACTCCGCTTGGTTGGGTGACGAAGGTGTCATTAGACAATACAATAATGTTGATGTTTCGGTTGCCGTTGCTACCCCAACTGGTTTAATCACCCCAATTGTCAAGGACGCTCACACCAAGGGTCTTGTTAGTATCTCCAATGAGATCAAGGACTTGGGTAAGAGAGCCAAGATTGGTAAGTTGAGCCCTGAAGAATACCAAGGTGGTACTATCTGTATCTCGAACTTGGGTATGAACTATGCCGTCAACTCCTTTACTTCTATTATCAACCCTCCTCAATCTTCCATCATTGCCATTGGTACCGTTGATAAGAAGGCTGTTCCTTCTAGCGTTAATGAGCAAGGTTTCGTATTTGAGGATATCATTACCATCACCGGAACTTTTGACCATAGAGTCATTGATGGAGCTAAGGCTGGTGACTGGATCAGAGAATTGAAGAAAATTGTGGAAAACCCATTGGAATTCCTTCTCTAATGCCCAGTACATAAATGATAGAATATATTCAAAAGTCATCTTAGTTATCTACTTGCCCTACCGTAACGTTTTATGCCTTATTATGTTTTTGCACCAGGTGACGGCTTTTTTTTGTTTTTCCTCGTGGCCGGCTTATTTTCGCTGTGATTATATTTAGGTAACTACTCTACTTCTCACCTCCTTGTTTATCTATGGTGTTAACCACAATCTACGTGGCCCGCCACGGCTATCGTGCAAACTGGCTTCCTCCGCCGCATCCCCCTAATCCTACGGGCATTGATAGTGATCCTCCATTGGCACCTCATGGTGTGGATCAAGCCAAGCAGATGGCGGCCTATTTTATGTCACTTCCTGAATCTACCAAACCGCAGTTCATCTTGTCATCTCCATTCTACCGATGTGTGGAAACATCGCACCCAGTGGCCGAGATGCTTGACTTGCCGATTGTTCTAGAGCGAGGAGTCGGTGAATGGTATAAGAAGAATAGAGACGTGATCCCCGAGCCTGGTAACTATGACTTGTTGAAGAGATTCTTTTCTCGATTGGCTGATGAGACCGTGTGGGACCGTGACACCACTGTGGGAGTCATTCCCTCGTTGGACGGAGAGGACGAACACGACATCTTCAACCGGTGCAAGGAGTTCTGGACCAAGTTTATCCCGGTGTTTGAATCCAAGTTTCCCGACATCGAACGGGTGTTGATTGTATCGCACGCTGCCACCAAGATTGCACTTGGGATGTCGCTTCTTGGCAAGAAAGACGTGTTTGAGCCTGTGGATGCTGATCACAACATGTTGCGGGCGGGAGCATGCTCAGTGGACAAGTACGAATTGGAAGACTCTGTCTGGGAGTTGAAGATGAATGGAAACACCGAGTTCCTTACCGATGGAGAGGAGATGAGCTGGAACTTCAAGTATGGATTCGAGGCTGGGTCGGACGAGGACATAAAGGCTAGACAGGCGGCGGCGGGTGCCAAGGCCAGTGAATTCGAGGTACGTAAATAGTGTTTTTTCTTGGATTTGTTTGATAGACGTTTCATTTACTAACTGACTAGGACATATACATTACCGTGGATATTCCGTGGTTGGAGGGCCTCAAGCTCGATGCTCCTGAGGAGGATGAAAACAACTACTTTAGTGTGGGCACTGGGAACTCCAAGAAGGCGCTGGCGCACAAGCTTTCGAGTGATTACCTTATTAGCCCGGCGTCCGAGTTTCAAATTACAAACCTTGATGACGAGAGCCCGCTCATCAAGCTCAGCAATAATGCCAATGGGCCCGATGATGGCTCTGGTATTACCAACTTCTCACTTATTGACAACAAAATTCTCCAGACCAAGTGGTCCAAGCTAATTGGAACCGATCTCATATTTGATGACTACGGGGAGCTCGTGGGCACTGTTCGCGAGCACCTTGAGTGTGATAGTGGAGTGAAGATTGCCGCCAAAGAAGAAACCGATGATCTTGAAGAGTTTAAACGTGAAAAGGGAGTGGAGGCCCAGACCTTGTTCTTTCGCAGGGCCATGATTGCCGCCAAGAAGAAGCAGGAAAGCAAAACTGTGTCTGAGACTCCATGATTACCACTCTACACTGCCTACAGCTTAGGTGCTAAGTGGTACAGTTGATCATGTATTATAATGTATAGTAGTGCGATGCGAAAATCAATAACCATGATATCCATAGTCCCGTCCGGCATTCAGTTTGTGTTAGCATCTACCTCTCCTCGAAGATTGGAAATCCTGTGTCAGAATCTTGGGATTCCCAAAGATCAGATCAAGGTGATACCTCCAGATTTTGAGGAGAATCTTTCTAAAGCTGGCATTTCTCCCACGCAGTACGTGGTTGCCACCGCCAACCACAAAGCCCAGTCAGTTATAAGTCAATTGACCCAGTCAGGCGACTTTATTGTTGTCGCTTCGGATACCGTCATTGCCAGTGACGGCAAAGTATTTGAAAAGCCAGGCACTAAACAAAATCAGACATCCATGTTTAGCCAGTACCAGAAGGTACCAGAAATAACTGTCATCACCGCCATTAATGTGGTGCGTGTGAACAACGGTCGGGTGGTTTCCTGGCTAGAAGATACAGAATCTACCCTCCTTACTTTTGATACCTCTCTTCCTCAGCTGTTTCTACAGGCATATATAGACTCGGAAGAAGGCCTCAATGTGGCAGGCGGTTTCAAGTATCAGGAGACCGGGCTGATGCTCTTCACCGGGATCCAGGGCGATTACTTTAACGTGGTGGGACTACCGGTGTCCAGGACATTCAAGATGATTCGGCAGGCGGTGGGGCCAGAAACGTCTAGGAGCGAACACCCGTACCGCGGAGCTCATTAAAAAATTTGCGATGAGCTACTAGTTACAGGAAACGTTACTTACAGAATGGTGAAGAAAAACGACAGGAGCGTGAAAGAAATCGAACAAGAATTGGACACTACCAAGGACGAAGTGAAGGTTGGCAGTCCCGAAGGTGAATTATCGGAAGAATCCGAATCTGAAGGCGAAAATGAGTCCGATGAGCAAATTGAAGGATTGTCGGAAGTTGATGATGAAGAACAGGAACAGGAAGACGAAGAATCCAAGTCTAAGCATAGCGTTACATTTCCCCAAAAGAGACAAGATAAGAAAAAATCTGGCAAGAAGCTGGGGGTTGTATACGTGGGTCGGATTCCTCATGGTTTCTATGAAGATGAGATGAAGAAGTACTTTGATCAATTTGGTGAAATTGAAAGAGTTCGGGTCTCGAGAAACAAGAAGACCGGTAAGTCCAAGCATTACGGATACGTGAAGTTCGCCGATGAAGATGCTGCCAAGGTTGCCGCTGAGACCATGAACAATTATCTTCTTGTTGGACACTTGTTAAAGGTTGACTTCATTGAACAGCCAAATGATAATTTGTTCATTGGAGCTTTCGATAAGAAGTTCACCGTGATCCCCAGAAACGAAATCAGCATGAAGAAATACAACAGACGCCGTCCTCAAGGTGAATGGGATATTTTACAAGGACGGTACGAAGCCAATCGTGTTTCCAAAAACAGCAGTTTGAAGGAGAAGGGAATTAACTACTCTTTGTAATGACATATCATTAGCATGTACACTAGATGTTGAAAGTCTGAATGCGTAGAACGGCGGGTGGTGTCTGGCTCCGTGGTGGGATCAAGATGCCTGGGTATCATATCCGCATTAGGAAGGTCATGGGCGCATCACGTGACAAGTCCGGGTGGGGCAGCGCTTACTTTTAATAAGAAATGATTGGAGTATAAAAGCGTGTCAGATCCTTTTGTCACATGGACCCAGAGTCAAGAATCACAGGAATTTTTCTTTTGGGGCACACCCTTTTATAAATCCCCATCTTTTATTTAATTCAGTGTTTCGTCCATATATCCTGATCCAGGTACAAACTGTTGACATTCATTTTTGATTCTCTTATAGACTGCATCTCCCAATAATAATAACATGGCTGAAGAAGAATTGAATATCTACACTGCTGATGAGGTTTCCAATCACAACACCGCTGACGATTTGTGGATCATATACAATGGTAAGGTTTATGACGTTACCAGCTACATAGATGAACATCCAGGTGGTGAAGAAGTTGTGGTTGACGTGGCGGGTTTGGACTCCACCGAAGCATTTGATGACATTGGACATTCTGAAGATGCCCACGAAATTTTAGAAGGACTTCTTATCGGAAAGGTTGAGGGTGCTGTGGTGAAGGAGTCCAGTGTCGTAAACTCTGTTGATGCTGATGCAGGAGTCTCCATGCCTTTGGTTGGTGCTGTTATCTTTGCTGTGGCTGCTGGTGCATACTTGTACTTGAAC
This sequence comes from Danielozyma ontarioensis, assembly GCA_003706395.2. Lineage (NCBI taxonomy): Eukaryota > Fungi > Ascomycota > Pichiomycetes > Serinales > Debaryomycetaceae > Danielozyma > Danielozyma ontarioensis. The sequence continues at coordinate 386,373 of PPLF02000006.1, forward strand.
CAGTAAAATATTTATAAATTTACACACTTTAATACGTGCTCTATGTAGTGATTGGGGGGGGCTCTGGTTGTCAGACTGGTGGTTTGACTGGTGGTGTTGGTGGTTCCGAATCATCGTGGATGTATATTCCGTGGAGATGGAATTTTTGCCTTATCAGTACGCATCCTCATTGCTGAAACAGGAAATGTTATCCTTGCCAACTCACCCTCGTTCGATACCACCAACTACAACGTAATTACTTAATGATGGTGACGATCTCCACCATGAGTGTATATTTCATAGCTCATGACGCTAACAAGTAGATAACGCCACTCGTTTAGCTCGTTTAGGCCAACAAATCACCGCGGTGACAGTTGGACCCAATATAGTCGCGACTCTCGATGCCATGTGACCCATCATCGCCGTTAGGGAGCCTGCCAGTTGTCTGGATCAGCGACTGCGAAGTATACGGCGAGAGAGCTTGAACCTTTATTTGGGGCACTGTGCTTCCAGCAATTGTTCAGCAGGTATGCTAGGTCGGGTTGTCGGAGCGGAATGCTGGCCTGGTTTGTTACTAAATGACCAGTCGAATTAGTGTGGTTTGATGTGGCGGGCCTAGTGGGAGTTGGCTTCTTGGAGCTTCCGGTTTGCTCTCTCGAGGTATCCTTCTCTTCTTTTACACTCTCGTAGTAGACTGGCCAATTTCCGTACCGGGAGTCCATCCCATCGACTGGCACTTTTCCGATAGTCATGTAATGTCGCCTGTCTGGCACCGTCGATGGTCTTGAATTGGACTATTCCCGAGTCGTACCTGGAGTCATGGTCTATATTGGTCACAGCCTCGACATCCCCAAACGTAGTCATTAGGTACTTGACGGTTTCTTCGTCAAACTTGGCCTCGGCCCTGTGCTTCCAGCGGAGCTTAACGGAGGTTCTACTTTCGAATATGCCGTGCCGTTTGATGTTGATGTCTCTAAACGAAACGTACTTCTTCATGTTACGGCTGACATTAGTAGATTCCTTCAAACGACGTAACCGAATTCCTTCTTCACGGATTTTTTCAATCAATTGATCTCTTTCAATCGTCCGAATGCTTTGTTTGTGGGATTCATCATTGACCTTGGCCTCCGCTGCTTGCAAGTCACGCTTGAACTGGTTGAGATCCTCTCGGTCTCTCTGCACATGTAGTTCCCGCTTCTGGCGCCCAATACGGATGTGATCATACTTGGACCGTAGCACTTGGTTGGTTAGCACCTCGTACGCTGTTGATAAGAAATGGAACGTGGCTCCTGCGTCTGGCGACAGATTTTTGTCGGGATGATATACCAACGCCAATCGGCGATACAGTCGTCTTATATCGGCACTGGTGGCTTGTGAATCGACCTCCAAAAACTCGTAGAGGTCGACGTTGCCGTTGATGATGTCATCGATGTCCATGGTGATGAGATGAGAATGATGCTCGCAAAAACAGAACAATTTCTTTTGAGTCCACCATGTTTGTGTTTTCAATACCCACTCAACAAAAAGCCAATAGAGTCGTGTTGTATTATAGGTTCGAAGTGGTCTTGGGGTCTTGGCTCTTGTAAGCGATGATTATTAAGGTCAAGTTAAGATTTCTCGGGCGAGCTCGCCCGAGACGTGTTGTCTTACATTGGTCTTATAAAGTGTTATCGGGACTGATGATCACTTGAATTACCTCTCTCCTGCTACTGTGCCCATCTCACAATGGTTGTTTCGGTAGCGACGCATATACACAAAACTCCATTTCATGATCCTGCTCTGTCCATTGAAGAAACAACTGCCCGTATTCAGGGCCAAACCTATAACGACTGGCGCCAGGATTTCCTCGATAAGGGATATGCAGTGGTGAAGGGAGTGCTTGACCCTGAAACTGCCCACAGCTATCATGAGCGAATGCTTAAGTACTTGTCCAATTACAACAGCAACTTCGATGGTGCTGATCGTGCAACGTGGAAGAACGAGTACCTTCCAGTTCATCATCCCAAGAATCTCTACTTTTACTATTCGGGCGGCCATGAAAGGTTCATGTGGGATGTCCGCAGTGAACCCAGGTTGATTGAGGCTTTTGCCAACCTTTGGGGAACTGACGACTTGCTTGTGTCATTTGATGCATTTAACGTCACTCTCCCCCCACAGTCGGGCCAGCCCAAATTGCAAGGCTGGCAGCACGTTGATCAATCCCCTTATAAGAAGGGATTCCATTGTGTACAGGGCATCATTAATTTCTCGAAGAGCGGCGACAACGACGGGGGCTTGGTGGTGTACGAAGGATCCCACAAGCTTGTTGAGAAATTCTTTGAGGAAGAGGTTGATAAGTGTGACTGGATGAAGGAGGATTACGCTTTGCTTTCCGATGAGAGACTCCACTACTTCTTGGATCGTGGATGTACCGAAGTCAAGGTCAATGCGGAGCCAGGCGATTTGATCATTTGGGACTCTCGCACCGTGCATTGGGGGAAGGAGCCCGACGACATTAGTGATGTGATCCGTACCATTGCATACGTCGCATATGTGCCCAGGAACTTTGCAACTCTTGAGTCCCTTGAGCTTAAGAGGGAGTGCTACAACAAATGGATCGGATCGACCCACTGGCCCCACGATAATTTTGCCACCGAAAGGGCAGTAGCAATGCTACCAGATGGTATTGTTGATCCTCTTGATAAGGGTGAGCCCTTTGACAAGCCGGATTTCAACGACATAATCAAGCGGTTGGCGGGATTTTAATCGAGTTTTTACAAATAGTGATATTTTCTACGAATTGCTGCGAAATATTCTCATTGGCTAAAAATTAGTTACGGTAATTAACATAAAACCTGATAATCAGGACTTTCTCGTCTAAGGGTTATTTTACTTCTTCTTCATCAGTCTCCGTGGACTCCACTTGACTGGACAAGTAATTTCTCACTCTGGTTTGGTACCGATCAAACCACACGATTACCCAGTTATAGAAGAATTGAGCGCAAGCAAGAGTAAGCCCTAGAATCATTCCCTTCTTATAACGCGGTGCATAGTCTGTGTTGAATAAATTAAGACCCATGGGGGTGGTGAAGATAGTGTTGACCAAATTAAGCGACCCCAACACCGAAGCTCTAAGCTGATCATCCTCTTTGGTCATTTCGTTAGTCCAGCTGACCACAATGATCGATACCGGAGCACAAACGCCGATGATCGAGTAGGCATAAAATTCAGCGGCTCGACTCACGTCCCACTTGACAAGGATGGCTAATCCTGAAATCCAAAACAAAAGAAGCACTGCGTAAGTATCACAGTATTTTCCTCTATAGTCAATGATAAGCCCCACTAGTACACTCAAAACTGCCTTGACACCTGCTTGAATGGAAGGGATGTTGTTACGATCGTAGATGTTATATCCTTGAGCCTCAAGGACAATTCCCCAGAATCCTCCACAGTACTCTGTCATTTGACTGATTGTGTAAGCCACGGTAAAGATGTAAAATTGCCAAGACGTGAGAACTCTCTTGATGATGGAAAAGTCAAATTTGTTAGTTGCTTGCACGTTCTTCACCACACTGACCTTATCCAAGATAAACTCAAGCTCTTCAACCAGGAGATAGAAATTGGGCTTCTTCTTGGCCGGGTCCTGAGGCAAAACGAAGAATCCAAACACAGCAACAGGAATCGAAATCAAGAAGTCAATCACAAAAGGCCATTGCCAGGTTGCAAGTCCCCCAACCCCATCTAGGGAAACCAATCTTGCTTGAAGCAATCCGCCCACGAGCGGTCCAACACATCCAGACATAATGAACACTGCAGTTCTTGAAGCAAGAATGTCTTTCGAGTAGAAGGAACCAAGGATGAAGAAAATCGAAGGATAAGCAATTCCCTCCAAGCCGCCTTGGATACCCCTGATCAACATCAAGGTACCATATGATTTGGTGGCGATGACTAAAATACACGCAACTGACCAGAGCACCTCAAAGATAGGGAACACATAGTTGGGAGGGAAGATTGTCATAAGAAGTGGGCCCCAAAGTCCCCAGAATGCATAGTTGATACTGAAGCACTGGGATAACCAAACATACTGATTACCGTGCATGTTATATGCCTCTTGCATTCCCGAAATATAAGCATTACTCACATTTGACGAATCAAGGTACTTGATGAAGAACGAAAGACACACAAATGAGAGCACAAAACAGTCAAGCTTAAAGATTATTTTCTTTTCAAACTTGGAGGAGTTTGCAGGATACCACAAGAAGAAGGATCTAGCTTTCTTGGTTCTCTGGGGGGTAGCCCAGGTCCAAAAGAGCCGCTTTCTCGTTGCTGCATCAATCTCTAAGTCTTCAAAGGTCAATTTCTCGGTGTCCACCGACGAGACTTCAACTTGGGCAATATCTTTAATTGACATGGTGGAGAGCAACACATCCTTCCGTGGTCATATATTTATACAAAGGCAGAATTAGTTTGGTTAATAAGGTTTACGAATGTTGATGGATCTACCTTCCTCGCGTAAAAGCCTGTTCCTCCACTATCCTCCACTATCTCAAACAATAGTGTGATACGAAAATGGCAATTTATATCGGTGCCCCTTAATCAGCCACACTAGATGAGATTAGGCAAATGACAGTAAGGCGTCGGATAAGTCCTGGATGAGATCCGCAACGTTTTCTACCCCCACGCTAACACGCAAGATACATGCATCAATATCGGGATCGGAAATGGCCCTCCACTCAATCAAACTTTCCACACCTCCCAAAGATGTGGCATGCATGAAATACTTGAGTTTGGACGGGAAATACTGAGCTGTCTTCTCGTCCTTCACCTTGATGGAGAACACAGGACTATGTCCTGTGACCTGCTTCTTGATGTAATCATCAGTCTGAAGCGATCCGTGATAGACTTTCAAGAGGGCAGGAAATTTATCAATGTTATCATTCAAATACTTTACTATGGCTGTGGCGCTTTCACTCTGTGTAAGAATTCGGAGCTCGTACGTCTTTAGACTTCTAAGAAGTAGAGACGATTCAAGCGACCCCACCACAGTTCCCATAAGACAGCGATCGAAGAATAACTTTTCCTGGATTTCGGCGCTCTTAGTAATTAACAAGCCCGCCAAAAGATCAGAGTGTCCACCGAAGTACTTGGTGGCCGAATGCATCACCATATCAGCACCCAATTCAAAAGGGTCCTGTAATGGAGGAGGTGCAAATGTCAGGTCAACTATCAAAAACGCACCACGTTCATGAGCCTTTTTGGCGTAGTGTTCGATGTCAAAGTGCAACCCTTCTGGGTTAATAGGGGTTTCAAGGTGCACGACATCACCAGCGTGCAATTGAGAGAAGTCGTCATCAAGATCGATTTTCTTCAAGCCATAATTCCGGGTGAAGAGATCAACTATACCGTGACATCCGTGATAGCCCTTTCCGATTGCCAATACCTTGGGATTGTAGTAAGTCAACGCAGCAAAGAAAGCCCCAAGACCAGAAGAGTAGGCAACAACATAGCCTCCGGTGATCAGCCGAATGCTTTCTTCGACGTTTTTACTGTTGGGATGAGAGAGTCTAGAATAGTATTGGCCGGAGTTAATGAAAAACGACGTTCGGTCTCTCATTTTGACGAGATTTTCGGGATTGGAGTCATACACAAAAGTAGTAGCAACGTTGATAGGGGGTACAACATCAGAGACCCGGGATAAGTGGTCTGCGCCATGTACAAGGTTAGTAGAAATGCCGGTCATGGAGAAAGTGGTTGGCCGAATCGAGGTGGAAGTTATGATGAGATTGTGGCTACTGATCATTGGTCACGTGCCAAAGAGCCTCGATAAGGTAGTCATGCGAGGGGAAACGTTCATAACCAAAACTCTGGAGTTGCAAGTGAAGAGCTCGACTGACAGTGAAACAACCGCAGGCTGTGGGTGAGCCGGGCTTACTGTTGCTGGCGATAAGGCCCTCAGCTTTGTGTTAAATGACGACGGTCGCTTGTTGACTCCATCAAAAAGGCCCGCCTCTATATCGGGGGCTAGAAAGGTCTCGAGGGTAATACCGCCCCTTAGAACTCCATCATTGACAACGGCGCCTTGCCCTACGGCGGAAGGGCGATCTTTGGTGTCGATCCTGATTCTAAGACGCCTATTGTGAATCTCACCAGCCACTATGTGGGAGTTGCTTTCAAGGTCAAGAAGGAAGCAGATTGCGATGCTGTATATCCTCCCCGAGAAAGAAGCGGCGAAGAGTCATCCACCAAGCGATGCCGATGACTCTGATTTCAAGAACAAGGTCATCAAAAAGTTGGACGGTGCCTTCCACATTGGCGGCAGGGGCGAGGAAGCCACCTCCAACTCGAAGTTGGACACTACGTTGAGAACCAGGACTCGAAGCCAATCATCGTCAAGTCCTCTGGGAACAACACGAATGCCGGACCAAGGAGGTGTCCATGTCGGGGTTCGTTGCCCCAGGCTCTAAGTTGGCTTACAACGATGCCACTGCGTGGTACGCGTGTTCCGGTGACCGCAGCACTTACTTCCTTTCTGTAGACTCGTGCACGGATGGAACCAAGATTGGAGTCAAGGTCAACTCCGCCCAGATTTCTGGCGAACAGACCTTTATTTCTTTTTTTTTCACGAAGAAGTTCAATATTTAAAGTCTTTCTCAGATTGTAAGGTCATTGCACCGATGCTGCAAAAATGCGACCATTTGCAGCCGTGACGCACAGAGCCTACCAAAGTGTGATTCATGACCGGCATATCAGATGGACCACTAGGTATATGTATGGATGGTGTAGGCCTGTTCTTGAAGTATCCAAAATCATGTCTTTCCAAATCAACTTGTGGAGCAAAAGCGCCCCAGCTTTGGGAACAGACATGCCATTTCCAGTCATTCTTCTTTTGCTTGATCGCTTACCGGTTCAGGACATCGTCAAGATATACTGTGCTACCGAAGCAGACACCAACTTACACATGTTGTGTGAAGAGAGACTCGACCAGGTGCATATTCACTTCAGCCACCGTCACGACGGTACCACGTTTGTACTCGAGAGCCCTCAAATAGACTCCGCGTCCATGATTGCCGTGTTGAGGATTCTCCACACCAGCGGCTACCGACCCCAGTACATCAGCTACATGTTCAGCGAGGTGATGGGAAACGGCCCTGCATTCTTGGGTGCTTTGGATTCGTTCGAGGACCTCTCTTACCTCGCACTGGTCAATGTGCTGATGCGATTTGATCCCTCCCACCCTTGGGACAGCCTGTTGTGGAACTTCCTCGACAAACTCTTCCAGTCTTTGGACTCGGTGTGTCTTCTGGTGGACTTCCACAGCCGGTCGCTCTACATCATGATGGTCGAGCACAGCGAAGAGCATAAATCGTTTCAGCTGGATGTCCAGTCGTATGTGTATTTCCCCAAGAGTCCGCTTCAGAAGCTCAGTTTGGGGAAGGTGCCCTTGGTCCCCGGTCTCATCCCTCCGACGGTGGAACATCTTGTGCTCGAGCCGATTCCAGACAGCACACACCACTTGGGATTCAAAGAAACCCCCTCAGCACTTCAGTTACCACAAATAGACCGCCTTGATGTTGTTGACGCCATCATAGTGCATCAGAACTGGAACCGCTTCGTCAACCTCCGCCACTTGTCCATCACGGCCCGCTTTGTGGGCCCAGTTGACTTGCGGGACTTGCATCATCTCGTTTCTGTCACCATTAATGGGTATGCTACTACCACAAGGCTAATGCTTCCAGACACCATCAAGAATCTCTGCCTTCAAAGCCGACGCGAAATGGCCAACTTCACAAACATCCCAAATTGCACGGAAGGGTTGAGGCTCATCTTTAACACGCTGACGCCTGCCACCATCAACATCCGAAACCTAACGAAGTTACGCTACTTGTCGGTCAAAAACCGCTCGCCGGACAGAGACACCGGCACCAGCTTTGACGTGGGGGCCCCTTGGAACCCCCATTTGCAATTAATGGAATTAATTAATATTCACTGCATGTTCCATAAGCTCCAAAATTGCACTAGTATCAGGGCACTACACCTTTCAGATCCCCATGGCATCGATGCAATCGATGATATTTTAAAGAAGATACCCATGCTACACGAGCTCAAATTGACATCACCGCAAGTATCCACCAGCCTGGTGCCAAGCTCACCGGAACTCTGCCTTCTTGATGTTTCCAAAGTGGGGAAAATGGTTAATTCTGAGGGAGTGGAGATTGTGTGCAATCTCATGGGATTCAAGTCCCTTGAAAGATTGCTAACATCACGCCTCCTCCCCACCCATGTTCCGTATTTCATGTCCATTACGGAATCTACAAATCGCAAGAATCTTTCGTACGTCCGAGATCATCGGGTAGTGTGCAATACTTAATAGCTTCGTTTACTCTTGATTGTTAATACATACCTTTATTGGTCCCACTATAATTTGGCGGCAGGCTCTCTGCCGACAGTAGATCTGATCTGACCGTTTGGATCAGGAGATGGATAGAACAACTCATCATTTCCCTTGATGCCCTTCCACTCGAGGTTGTAAAGAATGTAATGCTTGTTTGGCAAGGAATATGATACGGTTGCAACTTCTGGAACCTTGGACAAAATTGCGTGAGACATGTTGTACATAGTGGCTTGGACAGATGCAGAATTTTCCAATGCAAACAAGTCCAAGGTGACCTTTCTAGCTTGATCGTAGGTGGAATCAAACAATCCGGCGTCTGCGTACTTGAACACGTCATCCAAAGTGCTCAACACCTTGGCATCGTACGTCCAGGAAGCATCAACATCAGTTGATAAGATTCTGTCTTTGGTGGGCTTCAAGGTGGTGTAGTCACACACGTTGTAGCCATAAAACATACTACCAGTTGATTTCAACACCGTCAAATCCTTGATGGAAGAAGTGATGGTTAACTTCTTGGACTTCTTGGAGTAGGTGAGATGGGTTCTTCTGGTTTCTGGTCCTTCGTGCTTGAAAGAATGAGCGTGAAGCTTCCCATTAACCTCATACTTAGTCCACTTGGCCTGAACAATGGTGATGTCAATGCCATCAACGTGGTCATACTTGTCGGTGAAATGCTTGGCGAGATGAGCAGCAAATCTTTCAATTGGCCAGACGTTGGTCTTCTTAGCTTCAACTAAGATGGTGTTCTTGACGGTGTCAGTGGGGACGATGGGGGAGTTGTCAGCCTTGGTGTAAGAAATGTCAAAGTCACCTTTCAAGAGAATTTGACAATTAGCCTCAAGAATTTCTTGAACCTTAGGATCAGAGGCATCCTTCTTAACCTTAAGAAATTTCACGTTACCCTTTCCGTAGGCGCTGTCAATGAGATATGATTGCATGATTGATGATGTATGAAGATGATTTGGGATTGCTGGAGATGATAACAAGAAAAACTCCACAGGGGGATTTGACGCTGCTTTATATTGCTTATCGCGCGACAGCCCGGCCGGTGATATCCGACGGTAACGGGGTTCGCGCTGCTATCAAGGGAGATCTCCGACACTCGATGTCACGCCATTTACACGTTCTTCTTGTCAGAGGGTTCAGTTGCTAGGTTAAGATCCTTGGGCTGGCGATTGGAATCACTAGCAATCACCTCGATTTCTTCCGGAGAAATGTTTTGGTGAAAATCGACCGGAGCACCGACGACGGCGTCAACGTTATCAGAAGGCTCGTCGCGAATTTCGTCAAGTTTGGGCATTTCTGGGTCAGCAAACCTAAGACTCTTACGCTTGCGAGACTTGTCTTCGTCAGCAGAAGACGCAGGCGCATTGTCAAAAACAAGTTCAGCGGTACGGATCCATCTTCTTCTTCTGGTGTACTTGGAATACGAATCTTCCGTGGAAGGCTTCTTCCAAACGTTATCGTAGTAGATAAACGCTTCGTCGGACCCGGGGTTTGCTGTGGTCTTTGATCTTTTGGACGAGGGCAAAGTTATGGCGCCGTCGTTGGTGAGATCCAATCTCCATGCCTTATCGACCCATCTCCATTTGGCATTGGACAACTGGTTCTGGCCAAAGTAGTTGTTGCCGGGGTTTGGAAGTTGGAAGCTATCGATGGAAGATGATTCGTTGAGAAACTCGTCGGTCCACGGAGTTCTTTCGTACGATAAAAGATTGGAGGTCCAGCCAATTCCAAGCCAACGTCTTTGGTTCTCGTATATCACGTAGGTGAATCTAACTGGCTTGTTATCATCACTCTTGATGGGGCTGTTCTGAACCTTGGCAAACGCAGCTGCGAAAAGCGAATGGTTTCTAGCCTGAGAGAAGTCCAACCCAGTAAGGTAAAAACAGAGAACTCGGGTAAGCTTGACTTTCCAAATCAACTTGCGTGTAACTCTTGAGTAGGTGGAATGATAGGTCAACAAATATAATCCGGTAACAAGAAGAATGGTGCGGGGTTTAATAAGAAGAAAGGTGACCACAAGGTAGATGGGAGTCAAGAAAACGGTGGTGAAGAGCAATCGCTTGATATCATAGATGGTCAATGATAATGAGGTAATTGGGCTTAAAAGAATATCGGCTTTGATACACGTATTGGTAAGCGCCTGAACGATATCATCCAAAGTGGGGTGTAAGTTAATTTCATCCAAAATCTTGTTGTTGATCAAGGCATACAACGTGACGATCCCCACAATTATAAGATGGCCAAACCAAGTAAGCAAAGTCTCAAAGTAAATGACACTGAATGCCCATAAACTGATGATAATTAAATTAATCCAGTAATCATCATTGGTCCACGTCACTACCGCGAGAGTTTTGTTAACAATCAAGAGGTAGGGGTATGCTCTGATCAATACTTTGGCCACTGTTGGAGGAGTCGACAGTAACAAGGGGGAAGCTTGAGGCTTTGTTTTGATGATTGAACCATCATCGTTGGCGTCGGCAAATTGGGCCCGGATCTGTTGCTCTGGGCTATCGGAAGGTTCTGGATACTTCTCAGGGCTGGATTGAGGAGACGCCTTCGAAGGACGTGATTCATCCTTTGACTTCAGAGACATGGCTTCCTTGATCAACGATCGTATTCAGTGTGGGGCGAAGCAATTGAAGGGTCTCTAAGATAGGATTTCTCGATCAAGGAAAAAAAAAACTGTATGCACACACTATGGGGTTCTCGAATTTGCTAGCACAAGAAATTGAGAGGAAGAAGAAGGCAGCAGAAGAACGAAGAAGAAAGAAGAGGACGTCTAAAAGAGGAGGAGTCACGGTATCGCAGGAAAAGACTACTGGTGGGGAACCGTTACATGGTGATGATAAGGGAGGCAAATGCTCCAAAGATGAGGAGGCAAACGACAACATCGACGCTGCACCGCAACAAGACGTGACAACGAAGACCGAAATAGACACGCCACCGAAGCCATTGCACTACGCCGAAGCTTTTGGAGGGATTGGAAAAGAGGAGAGTGAAAACAACGAATTGGGACCCGAGACCGAGGCTTGCGAGAACGTGAAGAACGTAGAAGCTGGTGAGAGTGAGAGCGGGTCCGATCAACAAGATAGCGCAAAAAACAGCGGCGATAGGACTGAAACACCCGAAGCCGTCGTCATCCAGTCCAGCTCCAGTGACACGGAAGTGGCAGGACCCAGCCGCGGCGTTGATAGTGCAAGTGCAGAGGCAGCAGGAGGCGATGATAAGCAGACCAAGTATCGAGAGCAGTGGGACCGAGAGACGCTGGTGGAGAGTGCAATTAACATCAACGAGATTACAGATCGACGGTACGATGAAAAGCTATCGCTCCAGCTACGCAAGGGCATCAAGCATATCCTCGGTGACTGGGACACGTTAGTGAAGTCGAATCCAGATCCGCTCCAGGAGGAGATTCTCTACGAGACCAAGAAGGACCTTGTCCGGCTTCTATATAAGCTAAGGGCCAACAAGCTCAGCCACGAGATGATCGTTTCTCTCAGCACCATCTTGTATCATATTCAGAACGGTAATCACCTCAAGGCTAACGAAAGCTACCTTAAGCTCAGCATTGGCAATGTGGCGTGGCCCATTGGGGTAACCGGGGTCAGCATCCACAGCCGCAGTGCTGCGGTCAAGATATCCGGGGACGACAAGACATCCTCCGCCAACATCATGATTGACGACAAAACCCGACGGTGGATTACCGCCATCAAGCGTCTCATTACCTTCACGGAGCACGGAGCCAGAGGCTAGTGGCTGCGAAGGTCCGCGCACGTGCACACATCCAGGGCACAGCCCTCGCGACTCACGAGGGGCTTCCTCGCCGGTGAAAAATGCGCTTTCTTTCTTCATCATCGTTTTTTACAAACTACTACATCAAACATGGCTGTATGTACATACCCAACTGTCAGTGGAACCATGCCAGGGGAGCGAGTGAAAGACACATGCTGTTTGCAGCAGTGAATGTGTCACGTCTGGCGAAGTCAGCAGATGATATACGTTGACGACGAAGGTATACCACCCGATGGGCAATTTTCGGTTATTTCTTCCCCCCTGTGCACCGCATTATTGAAGGTTACTAACGTTTTAGCGCCAAATTGAAGACATCAAGAAGTTCGTTGAATTGACCAGAAGAGCTGACATCAAGTCTGCTGTTGTGAAGACCAACCAAAAGGTCAACGCTAACGGTAAGAAGTTCAAGCAAACCAAGTTCAAGGTCAGAGGTACCAGATACCAATACACTTTGGTTGTTAACGATGCTGCCAAGGCCAAGAAGTTGCAACAATCTTTGCCACCAACCCTCAAGGTCGAACAAATCTAAGTGTCATGTATACATAATAAATTCATCTGATGTATATTACAGCAATGTAGTCATTATTTATTCGTATATGCCCGCGATGTGGTTTATGTGTTCTTGTGGAGTCGGCATGGGCTTATGGACGTGGCCATAGTCTGTCATGTACATGGCTGCATGATAATTTGGGAGGGTCAGCGATTGGAGCTACGCCACGTCCTCCATATCTTCGTCCTCTTCCTCCTCTTGGTTCTCTGTCTTCTCCAGCGTGTCCAAGCCGAGCCTGGCGGCACGCTCCGCGTCCCTGAGCTTCTTGTATTCCGGCTTGAGATTGTACTTTGAAGTGTAAGGACCCTTTTTGATCAAATTGGCAATGGAATCAAGCGACTCCTTTAGATACGACTCTGGCTGTCTGGTTCTTTCCTTAAGACCTTTCATGGACCAGTACTCGTATTCTTCGAAGAGACGGAAAAGCAAGTCCAAAAGATCCTTCTTGGGCATTCTGATAGCTCTTCCCTCCGTCTTTTTGATGTTCTGGTTGCGAAGGAACACGGAGGTGTTGTTTCCTCTGATGTTTGGACCTGTCTGTGACTGAATGACACCGGGAATCTCGTCAAGCAAGGTAACACGGGGCCGGGGCTTGCCCACTTGAATGCTCTGTTTGTTGCGAGCGATAACCTCACTATATCTCTTGTCAGACTTGGAAGGGATAATTTGACAATCATGGACGATTTTGCCTGCTAGCTTGGTCTTCTTGGGAATGGTCTTGACAAATGGGACCACCTTCTTGACGGGCTGGCCGTCTGGGCCGAATGTGTTCTTGTGCACCTTATAGAATCTTTCTTGCGGGCGATTGGACTCATACTGGTCCTCGTCAAACTCCTTCAATTCCGGCTGGTTGGGCATCTCGGCCACCTCCGTGAGCTCCTGTTTGAACTTCTTGAGGTTCTCCTCACTGAACACGTAGGAGTTGCGGACCTGGGTGTTGAGCACAGAAAGGTCGTACTCCTGGGGAATCAGGTCGTCGGGCGTCAGCTCCTTGTTCAACACCAATTTAACCTGGAGCTTTTTGTTACCGGTGGAGTTTTGCTTGATCTTCACGGTTCCAAGCTGCTTTCCCGATAGCTCTTCGGTGTTGGCCCATTTCTCTGCCAAGTACCGGGGCAACTTCACCAACCAGATTTTCTGACCTCCGTTGGTGAGGTTCATATCCAAGCTCTCATCCTCCTCAAGGTACTCTTCGGGATCCGAAAGAATGCTCAAGTTGTCGTCTTCTTCTCCCGACGCCTTGACGTCAACAGGCTCCTGCTTAACATTCATCGAGGGATTGGTGATGTGGTAATAATTCTCACTTTTTTGTTTGGTGCGCCCATACATGAACATTGTCACCTCCAAGCCTTACTACATCCCAAGCGATGACTGTGGATATTGTGACGGCGCTAAAGACCGACAGAATGTGTGCATGGGATTCTTCATGCAGATGATGCTGTGTCAGCATTACGACGCCTTCATAAACCGTGGATATCGGCGGTCGGGGCGCTTTCTTTACAAACCAGACTTGCTACGGACCTGTTGCCGATTGTACACCATACGGACCAGTATGGACACCATGAAGATAAGCAAGAAACAGCGCAAGGTGGTGAATCGGTTTCTCAAGGCCATTGGGTGCGAGAGAAAGTCCACGGGGCCGTTTGACCTCGGATGCTTAATTGAAGGAGAACGGCAGTCGAGCCGCTTTCACACCCGATTCGAGCCATCCGAGTACTCGGACGAGAAGTTTCTCCTCTACAAGAAGTACCAAGTCCGCGTGCACAACGACGCCCCGGAGAAGATCACCAAGCGGTCGTTTGAGCGGTTCCTCTGCGACAACCCGTTCTACCACTTCGAGAACGACGGCACGCCAGACCAGTGGAACACGTTGGCCCACTGGATGGACGACGACGCTGCCGTGACCACCAGCATTCGGCGCTTGGGCCCCGCCCACGAGTGCTACTACCTCGACGGAACCCTCATTGCGGTGTCGGTGCTTGACTTTCTTCCCTCGGGCATTTCCAGCATCTACTTCATCTGGGACCCCGACTACGCCCATCTCTCGCTCGGCACGCTTTCCAGCTTGCGAGAAATCCAGATGACCCGGAAACTCGGCTATGCATACTACTACTTGGGCTACTACCTCGAGGACTGCGCCAAGATGAAGTACAAGGGAGACTTTGGCGGCGACATTTTGGACGTGACCACCGAGACATACTTCCTGTTGGACGTGGCCCGGCCGCACATGGCCGGTGGCCGCTTCTTTGCATCAGGAACCGTGGGGGCGTCGTCGGAAACACCCATTCTCCTAGAGCGGGATCCAGGCTCAGCATCGGCGTTGGAGGACGTAAGCGACTCGGTATACGCCAGCGACTCGCCGGATATGGCGGCCGCTGCCGCCGTATACAAGAAGCTCGCCAAGGAGAAAAAGTTCGACGCTGACGGCGACTTCCCGTGCGTGATTCCGGGCTGTATTCCCATGGCCCAGGTGCAGCTCCTATTGCAGGTGTACTCGGACCTCATGGTGGGATTTTACAACCCGCGTGCCGAGAGCGTGAACTGGGCGTCTATTGGCCTGTTGACGGGCACTAAAGCCCAATTGGTGATTGACACCATCCGCCTCTGGGGGGCCGGGTTGGTGGAGGGGGCCATCTTGTGTATAGAGTAATGAACAGTTCGGCGATCCTGGGGAGGTGCGAAGGGCGGCGGGAGGTGGTGCGGAGACGAGCCTGAGGGGTGCGCCCTGGGGCGAAGAGGGGGCCAAGTGGGCCCGTTGGGGCGACCCTTGCCCCCATCTCGCGAGGTGCAGCCGCGCGGCAAATTCGCATCTCCGCCGTCTTCACCAACCATGTCCTATCTAGCTGACCAGAACCACCAGAAGACCCACTATCTTCTCGAGCCACGGCCCAAGCGGACCCGCACATCGCGTCTTTCTAACGTATTTTCCATTTCGCCCGGCTCTACCCCGTTTGCCCGGTTGTTTGCAGGGCAAGAGCCCGCTGCCAATGTGGAGCGCCGGTACCACCTCTACCAGAAGCTATGGCAGTGCCAATTGGCCAAGATCCACGCCATTCTCGAGCATACCAACACCTCGTTGTACGAAAACTTGGGCAGGTACATCCGGGAGCCTTCCGCCGGCGATGGAAAGCTTCCCATTGGGTTCATGTCTCTCACGTCCAATACCGCCAACAATCTACGGATCCTCAACGAGTTCAGCAAGTACGTGGCAAGAACTGTCGACGACGTCCGGATTATCAGTCTCAATTCCAAGAACTGCGCCAACATCAAGTCGGTCTTTCGACAGATAGTGAGGCGGTTCATGAACATTGAGGACAACCGCGACGAAGAGTCCGAAGACGACGACCCCGACGACCACATCGACTACGATCTCGACGTGGTGGAGGAGTGGTACGCCAGGTCCAAGCGCAGTCCCAACTTGGTGGTTGTGATCGAGGACTGCGACTCTATCAAAGTGGAGGTGTTGAACCAAATCATCAAGATCTTCCACGCGTATTCGGCCAAGGTCCCGCTCAAGCTCCTCGTGGCGCTTTCGTCGGGAAACGTCAGCTCGTGGATTAACTCCACCCTCAGCAACAGTCTAAGGACCCTCATCCACGGTGTTAAGTTCCGCTCCGACGACAACATCGATCTTGGCTACCGGGTGCTTGCGGCTCTCTTTCTCAACCACCACATCACCGACGACGCCCCCATTTCCATCGACTCCCGGCTCTCCACCATCACCCTCAATCGCTTCGAGAACTCTAACAACTCCATCGACACGCTCATGGCCAGCCTCAAGCTAAGCTATATGATCTACTTCCACCAGTTTCCGCTCTCGTTGCTTGCTGAGCCCTCCTTTACCCCAAGTGGCCTCTACATCGATGCTCTCCGCAAGCTCCCCTCCTTCAAGCTACTCATCGAGTTAAAGCTTTTCGAGTTCAAGCAGAACCGCGACGCCGTGAAGGCGGCCGAGATTAAGGACCTCCTCCAGGACGAGGCCAAAGTGGTGGACACGTTCCTCACGGCCAAAACAGACTTCCACCACTACCACGTCTGCCTCATCAATGCCGTTAACATCTTCCACGAGTTTGACCCGCGCAAAAAGCACAAGTTCGAGATCTACAAGCTTATTACCAACAACCAGCTCATCAACTCGGTGCATCTTAGTGACTATCTTCGGTCGCTTACGGATCAACCCGCTCACGAGATCGTCGACTTCATCAAAGCATCCCCCTCTATCATAGAGGATGAGTACATCGTGAAGCTTCGTGCCGCCATTTCTGACACCGATGTGTTGGGCCCCATTAATGCATACTTCAACGAGAACATTCACCTCAACAAAAAAATCAACGACAACCTCTTCCACGAAATATTCACCTTCAACGGAGGAGTGAGCGAGCTTGATATCGTCAATCCTCCGAAAACCATCGAGGAGAATCTTGACAATCTCATGATCAACCTCATCCGACCCAGTCTTCGCCTGGTGATGGAACAGGGCCTCGACGAGCCAGAAAAGTACCTCCACAACCCTCTCGTGTGTGAGTCTACGCCCGATGACTCGTTGGCTCCTCTGTTGGCCAAGTTGTACAACGTCTACAAAGATGCGCCGGTGACAATTAACATTTATGATTTTTATGTGGCATTTAGGCAATCACTATCTCGTGAGGCCATCGAAGAAGAATTGAAAACAAACATCAAGTCAATAGAATCTCAACAGTCCCATGACAACCTTGTGAGAATCATTGAATCCATTCACCAAGACGACGTGTGGGACAAGGTCACCTTCGCGTGGTTCTTGCAAAGTTGCTTTGAGCTTTTGTCGTTTGGTATGGTCAAAGAAAAGACTCGAGGCGATCTCCTAGAAAAAGCTGTTTGGAAGAACGTCTGAGCTCCATTAATGATCACCAATCACCTTCTCATTTTGTCCGCTGGCCTCTCTTTCCTTTTCTTCCTCAAGCTTGATTGCCAGGGCGTTTTCCTCGTCTGATTTGAGAGCACCGGTATTCACCTCGTCTTCTGCGGTACCCTTCTCGGCTGCTGCCTCTACTTCCTTCTGCTTGGTAGCCTCCTTTTCTTTGGCCTTATCTTGCACTTTGCTGGTTTCTTCCTTGACTGCTGCCTTTGTCTTGTCGTCAACTTGCCCTCCAGCTTTAAGTTGCTCTTCCGCCGCTTCAGCACTTTCCTCAAGTTTGTCCGCCTCCTCCTTTTGCTCAGCGCTTTTTGCTGCATCAAGACCAGGGAGTGCACCCAAAGCTGTGTCACGATACGTGGCTAACTTTTCACTGGCCTTATCGTACATCTCGGGGTTTTTCCTGATGTAAGAGTGTGCAGACATCCCTGACACAAGGAGCATAAGAAGAAACATCGATAAGATAAGCATAATCATAAATCTCTGGGTCCGGAACATCCGGGTGGAAATATTGGTAGAGTTGGCAATCATGATGGAAAAAAGGGTGGTTTAGAAGTTCACCTTTTCAGCTGAGGAGTTTTCATTTTTACTCTCAAGGTGCGCAATGCTGGCTCCAGCAAAACCAGTTGTGATAAGTACTTTTTCAAGTCTAATTTCTTGGTCTTCACAAAACTACTTCTATAAAACGAATGAACAGTGTATGCCACCCGCGTGCCATCCGTGTGCCAGCAATGCGTAGAATACCGACAGTGGAGGGGAGGGGTGGGTCTAGTATGAAATGCAAGCGTAAGCGACTGAAGACGCGTTTATCAAGTGATACTCTTTTGCTTGCAAGACGATGGTCATGCGTTCTCGATTGGCATTCGAGTCTCTTAATTGATGTTTACTCCCTCTTTGATATGTGCTTTCTTCCCTGTGTTTCCTTTATGATAGTCAGTTACGTGGACGGCATAGTCAAAATCGCTGGTCCATATCTCTCCCAAATCGGAGACTAGTTTCTGCTCCTCTTCTGTAAACTCTATCATAATACCTTCGAGGAAGGTATCAGATTCCTTGCCATCCTTATCAACTTGCTTACCGCCCATTGAAGAGTAGGCACACCAAGTATAGCCATAGCAGTAGTCACGTAAGTTGATCCACGAGCGATCGGGCTCATTCTCGTCATTCCTATGGTAGATGTTATCCATATCGAACGGAGGAATGATGGCGTGGGTTATCTCAAGCTTACCCTCGAAAATGGACTTGAACTGTTCGAGAGTCTTGGCCCGAGTGTATCGACGCTTTTTCTTGAACTCTTCTTCGAAGTTCACCTTACTGCATTGGCCACAGTGCAAGAATCCAGAATTGAACCAAAGAAGTGTGTGGTTGTCAGCGTCATTGATATGACCAGGATGGTTACTGCACACTTCACGGGACCTAAACGTCTGCGCCTTCTTGACATCACGGACTCGTTCTGATTCTTTTGTGGGTTCTCCGATGGATGCCGCAAAGTGTTTGTTGAAGGCGTATTCTTCGTCTCCAGATACAACCATGGCCAACCAGAAAAGTTCTTTATCTCCATAAACCCGGGCTTGGATGGGGTAGTAAAAATTCATCTGGGCCATGAATAAGGGTTGACTGAAGTGCTTTTTCCTGTTCACAATTACAAGTCCACTTTCCATGAAATGGTTGAGGCCCTTGAAAAACTCATTCTCAAGGGTATGTGAGGTGATTTGGGGGATGTTGAACACAACAGTATCCAAAAATGAGGGAAGAAGTTTCTTGAAAAACATAAGGTCCGTTTTAGGACGAAATTCAAAGGTCGAGCGATCTTTGTAAAACATGGTTCCTGAATTGACATACTTCTGAAGCGTAAAAAAAAATTCAGGTTTCTTCAACATCACAGTATCAGCATCGACGAGGATCATTTCCTCAAATGAGTTGAAGAGCGTAGCCAGTATCTTATTACCAAAACCACTGAATTTACCGAGTGCATTGTCGCTTATGCATCGCTTCACGTCCACGAACCAAATATCCTGCTTTGGAAGACCGTGGAACTCAGATCTAGCCGCCAACTTAAGTTGCTCTTGGGTATCCATGGCAAACTTGGAGTGAAAAATTACCTGAATCGGGAGCTTGTTCTCCAATGAGCGGAGCAAATGGATGAGTCGTATGCTGGCATCCAAGTGTTCGTCGGCGATAGTCAACACTATTCCCTTGCCGTTGATTCGACGTTTATATTCAGATAAGAACCCCAGTTTCAATTTGAACTTCTGCGATAAGTCGGTGAGCAACGACGATTGGGAGTATTGAGGGAACGTATGCACAGATCCATCATACCTCTCAAACCTGGGGAGCTTGAAGGTCAACCATGGGAACAACTGGGCTTCCATGTCAGGGATATTGAGCTTCATAGAAGGAACCTTCTTGAGTTTTTTCGGTTCATTGGGCTGGTACGTCAAATATTTTAAAATCCCTTGTTGATCACGACTGTGTTTAGTATTATTGGCCCTATCCTGGGTCCGAAGGAAACAATGGTCAAACACACGAGCATGAGAGAAATAATCATGGAGAACCTGTTCTTCAACCCGGATCATACCCCAAATACGTCCGTATTCATTACGAAACCACTCTTCGGTATGGATGTCATCAAGTTCGGGGTCCACCTTTTTCTTGGTATCAACTGTCTTCTTCTCAGCACTATCGTCAGTATCGTCAGCAGCAGCGTCCTGTTTCTGATCCCCTCTTTTGAGCAATTTATACTCCTTCAGTTCCGGCTGCTTCTGTTTGGCGTCAGGACTCTCTTTGACGATTTTATCCTTTACTTCGTACTTGGCATTCTTTTCGGGAATCACAGCTACTTTTTTGGACTTTTCATCACCTTTGCCGTCCTTTGCAGCTTCTTCGGCAGCCTTCTTCTTCGCTTCTTCGACGGCTTTCTTCTTGTTTTTCTTGATATCCTCAATCTTCCACTCCTTCCAGGAATCATAATCTTTGAAGAAATTCCGGTTGAAATTGAAAGATCTATGGGGGTCAACTCGCCATTTTTTGTCTTTATCATATAGATGGCGGAAATATGCAATACATCTTTGGTCAAAGGATTTTTCCAGGAGGAAGTTGAATAATGGCAGGGAGTCGAAAATTCGATTGTAGATCTGAGACCGGATATCCACGGTCGCTAGGTGGGGAGACTTTTCATATAGATTTCGAAGAATAAGATCAAAGGAGTTATCATCAACCACGTCTAGATTGGAGATAGCATCTAACTTCTTGCGATAAGAGACCCAGTATATGATGCAACCAAGCCAGAATAGTATTAGGATCCTGACGAAAAAGGACCTTAGTCTCCGCGTGTTTATAAACAGTATCCTCAGCATATGTGACGGCATGGCTGATACACGATATGTAGAATCCAGAGTATGTTGTCGTCAGACGGAAATTTGGTCAACGAGCAGCGCCTCTTTGATAAATGGCTCAAAGTATTCGAATAGCTGATAAGCAATTATCACCAAATCGGAACAGAGGAGCGGTATCGGCACTTAAATGAGGGGAGATGAGATGCAGACAAGATACTCGTAAATGGTTCACGAATTCAGCACTAAGCTATCCTTGCTTGATTAATTTGAATCACAAGCCACTTCATCGCACCACACGTGGTTGCTCAATCGTGGGTATGAGCACTGCGTGGAGTGCGACTTTAAAAATAATCGTTAGACTTCTGTCATTGTGGTGTGCCGAAAATAGAGATATTCGAAAAAGACGGGAAACTATACGTCTAATTGTTGTAGCGTGACTTTATATCGGGCAAATTGACTTCATAAGCTGAAGCGAGCTTTTTTGGCCGCAGCCCGTGTCCGGGGTGGATGGTGGGGCTGGGGGGCCTCTTGCTGGGAAATGTGATGTGTTTCCCCTTGGGTGCTTTGACCAGTCAACTGTTCGACGATACCAGTTAGATGGAAGTAGCGAGAATCCATCAGCTCATAGAGCTTGGAGATCTTGTCGTAGGACTCCAGAAGTGACATTATCCGCTGATACAAAACATCAAGAGTCTCGTGGACGGTGGCATGGATCAGTTGTCTATCGAGGTACTGTGACAACATTTCCCCGATGTGCACCAGTTTGTCGACAGATTTCTTAAGAAGAATCATCTCGTGTCTCTCTTGCAGCATTTCACAGGCAATGGTTCTTCGGATGAAGTCCTTAAGTGAAACCAAGTCAAGATCATTCATCTGATTCTCCATGGACACCACCTTGGTTAGAATATCTTCGTTTCGCTGCTCCACCCACCTGAGGCTTTCCACGAGTCTCTCCACCCTGTTCTTCTTCACCAATTCCTGGAGTCTGACAGATTCCTGCTCCAATCTGATGGCCCATGTTGCCAACAGAACTGCAGGAGGCTCGTCGTCATCGGAAACGTCTTGAAGAATACGAAAGAGCTTGCGGTCTTCTTCGGTGTCCACCTGAGTGGGGGCTGTTCTAACGGTTTGGGAACTAAATTCCCCATCGCTAGAAATTTCGGTTGAGTGGCTCATGGCTCCGACCAGTTACTTCCAAAAAGATAGGAATGGGATAGGGAAGGATGTAGGTGGTGGATTTTTGCAACCCCGATGGGTATTGGTGTGTTTCCTGCATATAGCACGCGATCGAAAATATATCCTTCACCATCTCTACCTGATGTCCAGTCTAAAAGAGTATCTAAATAGTACGTTTGATTGTTTGGTGTGATGTCGGATGACGAGATACTAACTATATCTAGAAAGAGTGCAAGTTGTAACCACCGATGCACGGTTCTTTGAGGGTATTATGGAGGGCTTCGATAACACTACCAACGTGGTGTTGACATCGTGTGTGGAGAGAATCCTCTATCCGGAGGAGGACGAGGAGAACCAGGAGATCACTTTGGGGGTCTATCTTATCAGGGGGGGGAACGTTGTGTGTGTGGCGGAGGTGGACGAAGTCAAGAACCGAGAGATTGACTGGATGAAGGTGAAGGGATGTGAGCTCAAGGGCACGAAGAACCCGCTCTAGATGATGCCAGTGAGTGCTGAGGGCGTTGCCACTGTCGTGCTAGTGCAATTTGTGTGATGCAGTGTATTTTGGCTGTGGGTGGTGGCACTGGAGCTGGCCCGTTGCCGTAGTGTGGCGAGTGGTGGGGACTGCTGGTTGGTTGTGGTGGCGTGGCTACGAGCTTGTTGTGTCGTTTGGACGCATTTATTGGTCTACTTACGGATGGTGGGGATGCCCGCCATCTTCATCTTCACTGCCAACTCCAAAAGATAGTCAATGGCCTCGTTGTAAATCTTAGCTTTCCAGATGTCCTCCCCCCAAACATAGATTCCGTGTCTTCTGACCAAAACGGCAGTCGCTCCAGGGTACTGCTTGATGGCGTTCTCCAAAGTCTCCACCAACTCCTCCTCCTGTGGAGTGTTCTCGATGATGGGGATCACCAACGTTTCATAGTTCTGCAATCCTCCCACCTTCACTACCTTCCCGGTGCTTTCGTCATATTCGAGCTTTGGCAACGCTTTGATCTGTTCGATGTGGTTGATTTCAAACTCCATTTTGTCCTCCCACAACAACGTGGCCATGACTGCACTCTGGGAGTGGGTGTGGATGCATGCTCCAGCATCCCTCATATTGTAACAACTCAAGAAAAGCGGAGTACATGCGCTGGGCTTGTATTTATAGGACTTTGTCAACTCCACCGGGCATTCATTGGGGGTTTTGAGGATCTTTTCTCCGGGCAATTCAACCACAAACATCTCCCAGGGGTTGAGTCTTTCCTTCTGGATCCCCGATGGTGCAATATACACCAAGTCGGGATTCTCGCCCTTGACATCACGGATGGAAATTCCCCCGCCGGTTCCCGTGACCCAGTCCTTGTCAAAAAATGAGCGGCATAGCTCACAGATCACATTGGCGGGATGCAAGGGGTCTTGTGAATCGACGTACTTCAAGTCAGACATTGGATGACGAAAAAGACTACACGTGCGGATAACACCCGTACACCGCACGCCGGAGACTTCCAATGGCTTACATCCAGTTATCTTAATTTCAAAGTAATTACACATGACTATAGAACAAAAATATATGGGTCCGGAAAAATGCAATGAACCAAATGGGAATAATGATGTATCTATTTCTTCTCCTTCTTTTCCTTCTTGGACTTCTTCTCCTTTTTGTCCTTCTTGTCATCGTCATCGTCTCTCTTTCTCTTCTTGTCCTTCTTGTCCTTCTTTTCCTTCTTGTCCTTCTTTTCTTTCTTTACCTTCTTTTCCTTCTTGGCCTTCTTCTCCTTCTTTTCAACTTCCTCGTCGTCAGATTCATCGTCAGAGTCAGCTTCGGCTGCTTCAGTGGCAGCTGGAGCATCGGCGTCGGCGTTGTAGGCTCTAGCTTCGGTGATGTCAATCTTTGGTTGGTCTCTGACAACCTTGGAAGTAGTTCTCAAGTCACGACCTTCCAACGCACTCAATCTAGATTCAACCTTGGCTCTGACTTCGAAACCAAAGTCACCAGAGTCGTCACGATCTTCAGCGAGAGAATCGTATCTTAAAGCGACAGCAGCCTTGGCAGCGAGAACTCTGGCAATCTTACCCTTGTTCTTACCGGAAGCTTGTCCGACAAGAGAAGCGTGGTATAACAAACCATACTTTGGAGTATCGTGCTTGGTCTTCAACGCTCTGAACAATGCCTTTTCAGCACCCAAAATTTGAATGGTAGAGGCTGGGGCCTTGGCAAGAGAAGTAAGAGATCCAGCGTGGGCAATCAAACGGGCACCCACCAATTCACCAACCAATGCAGTCAAATTTGGAGCAATGGCCTTCATTCTAGACGAAAGATAGTTGGATAACTGTTCTCTGTAAGCAGCGAAGTCGACAATTTGGTCAGCGAGAGCCTTGATGTTATCCAAATCTTGTTCGGTGATTTCGGTACCCATACTGACTTCAGCGGCAGACTTGACTTGTTCTTCGATTTCTTCGGGTAAGATTTCTGAAAGATCGGTTTCTGAAGCATTAGATCTAACTCCCATGGTGAGAATGATTCTAGCGTAGGCAACAGAGTCGGTAATCATCTTGGCCAACTCAGGGAAATGCCATCCGTACCACTCCTTACATCTCATGGCGTATGTGTTCAACTCCTTGTCCAAGTCGTCCAACAAAGCGATGGCTTGAACAATCATGGTGTCAACCTTATCGGCGGAAAACTTCAACTTGTGACGACCGATGGAATGGGCCAAACCCAACGACATTTGCGCGAGGGCCTTGTCGTCCAAACCAGGGAGCAAGTCTGGTAAAAACTCCTTGATGGCTCTGTGGAGATCCAAAGAGGCGGCGTCACTGACAACATTGAAGTTGAAACCCAACTTGTTGATAGCGTTACCGAGCTTGGTTTCGGAAACAATTAAGGTGGCCTTCTTGTCAGACTTGGAATCTTCCAAGAACTTCTTCAAATTGTCAGACACTCTACCCTCGATGATGGCATTGGCTTCTTCCAAAGCGTTGGCGGCAGAGGAGAATTTTTCAAAGCGATGAATCTTAAACTGATCAGCAACCTTCTCGGCGGTGTTCAAGTCCTCGATAAGAGTACTGCTTTTGTGGATCTTCTTGTCGGAGGCCTTTAATAAGGCGTAACCGGCAGCGGTTTCGGTAAGAACAAAAGCCATGGCGGTTAGTGGAAGGAGGGATGAGCTGGAATTTTTCGATGAGGAAAACTTTTCCAGTCACGTGCCGCGCGCCCGCTCCCCATCCACCATCATGGCGAGCGGGTGGTGCACGGATGTTCTGTAAGAACGCGTTCACGTGCACGCGTACTCATCTACTCGCCATGGCTAAGAGAAGTCTTGATCCACTGCCTAAACGGCGTGGAGGGAGCGACGGGCGACTAAAGAAAAAGACGACGTACTTCTTCCAGCCCTCCAATACGCTTTTGGGGAAAGAAAACGTGCTGCAGCCCAGAAATGACCCAGATGGGCCTGCTACATCAGTAGCGCCTTTGAGCAGCCCACACAAAGAGGAGTTCATTGTGGAGCACCAGAGCAGCGACGACAGTTTTGATGGAATCCGATGGAGAACCAGTCCCCGCAAGATCAATGTGGTACGTGTTCTGTCGTCACCGTTGAAAACTGTCACGCTGAGGAAGAATCCTTCTGAAACCGTCATCAACGAGCAAGCGCACTCGGTGCTTATGAAGTACGGGTATGAGGGCGGGGTGTCCCAGACTCCTCAGATCCAGCGAACCCATTCTGACCTCCTGTCTCGCGGGAAGCGATCTCAGGGGCTTGCAAAGTCGCCTTCGATGACGCGGGCTAAGTCGTTTGGGTGTGAGCCCAAAAAGATCAAGACAAGCTTGACCTCGTGGATAGATAAGTTTGAGCAGACGCCTTCCAACGTCCAGGGAGATGACTGCGAGCTAAGTGTCGCCACCCTGAGTGCGATCAAGGGGGATAACACGCTGGGGCAACTGGATACCCTGGTGTCGATCAAGCGGGATGATGATCTGGGCACTGACACGCCAGAGCAACTGAAGAAGGCGGTCCTGGTGGGTGCCACCGAGACCCAAAGAGAGGACACTCATGCGATAGCTGAGTTCAACCCCGCCAATCTGATACTCTTCAACCTGACGCCGTCCATTGCCGCCGCCACTGATCTCATTGCGGGCATTGACTTCAGCGACGACTTCACCGACCTCAGCGAGGTGAAGCAGGCGGAACACGAACACGATGGTACTGACAACGACAGCGACGATCCATTTGACGACGATGACGATGACTTTCTCGCTGCATTGACACAGCCGCCCAAGCAAGAGGCCAGTGCGTCGTCGCCTGCTGCTGCAGATGAGGTAAAGACAGCGCCACCGTCCCCGGTCTCTCCTTGCAAGCCCAAGTCGGAAGACGATCCGTTCTCTGACGACTTGGACATTGCCCAGCTCGATAGTCTCTCCAAGTCCCAGAACAGTCAGGCGTTGCGGAGTGCCCATCACCAGCACAGCGTCACCTTCCAAAACGGAATCAAAAAGGACGACCAGAAGAAGCTACACGAAAGCTACGTGGAAAAGGAAGACACTTCTAACAAGGCCAAGCTCTCGTTCGCAAGATCAGACTTCAAGCGGTACCAGATTGTCGACTGGATGAAGACCTCCTACAAAGTGAAGGACCGAGCCCGAGACCAGCTCATTGTTACTGTCCAGAACGGCCAGGACCAAAAATCAAAGGTCATCATTCGGGGCGAGTACACCCAGCTCGACTTCGAAAAGGGAGACGTCATCCACATCATTCTCACATCTCCTGCCAACCCTCGTCTTGTTGACGACAATATAAATCTTCTCATATGGAACCCGGATACTCTCGTGGCGTCCACTACCATTGCTGAGCAGCTCCGGTGTCCTCGAAAGAGTGTTCTACTGCATAGGCTCAATTTCCCTTCGGAGGTCAACATCAACTTCATTACTGGTAACATTCTTCACGAAATTTTCCAAACTTGTTTTGTCAGTGATGACTGGAGAATAGCATACATGGAAGAGTTGTTAGAGGGACACATGAGCGCCAACAAGCTTCAGATATATAATGTGGGTGACGTGGTGGACAAGGTTCGCTCGGACATTCTGCAGCAACTTCCGTATCTTTCCAGCTGGTTTGAAAAGTACTACAAGAAACCTCTGGTATCGGTGCCAACTAACAAGCACAATCAGAGTGTGATGTTTTCCATAAACGATGCATTGGATATCGAGGAAACCATCTGGCTGCCGATGTTTGGTCTCAAAGGAATGGTTGATGTCACGTTGGATGCTAATTTTCATGATCAAAAGACAAAGAAACGGGTACTCCTACCTATGGAAATCAAAACGGGGCGGGAGTACGTCTCTCACCATGCCCAGCTGACTTTATATGCCCTTTTGTTTAAGGACAGATATGACATCGATGCCATTTCTTTTTTGTTGGTCTACACCAAGGAGCAGATCACCCGAAAGCACGACATCAACCCTGCCGATCTCAAGGCTTTGGTGAATCTACGCAATCGTCTTACCAAGTACTTCAAGGAAAACACTCGAGAGCTCCCCGACTTGCAGCGCCTGGCAGTGTGTGATCGGTGTGACGTTCAGGAACCGTGCATGGCGCTCAACCGATTGACGGAATCTGGTACACCTGAGGAGAGCGGAATCGAAATCGATGTCTACAAGAAGCACACGGCTCATTTGGATGGACGCCAAGACTATAAGGACTTTTTCACGTATTGGGACGATCTCATTACCCGAGAGGAAAGTGTATTTCTCAAGACCAAGCGAGATTTGTGGGTGATGACATCCAAAGAGCGAGAGCTTGACCAGGGGAAGGCGCTTTCGAATCTCGTCATTGTGGAGTCTAACGATCATGTTCACCTGAGTGAGTTTACATACACTTTCAGTCGCAAGGAGCACTCCAGCCTTGTGGGATCGTTCCAGAACTCTCAGCTCGGTAAGTTTGACCGGGTTGTAATCTCCGACGAATCAGGCCGCTTTGCTATTGCTTCGGGCTTGATTAAGCAAATATCCCCCGAGAGAGTGATTATATTGAGCCGGAGGCGAATTCTCAACACCAACTTCAGCAAGAACGCGTTCAATGGAGGAGACTCGGAGATCCTAAGTGTCCTTCATGCAACCCAGATGTCACGTCAGGGGACCCAAATTGCCACCCAGCGCCATGGAAACTCTCAGGCGTCTGTCAACACCTACCGAATTGACAAGGATGACATGTTCTACGGAATGGGGCTTGCACGGTTCAACTTGTTGAACTTGTTCCTTGCTTCCGGTGACCGTAAGCGCCGTGATCTCATTGTGGACGACCGCTCGCCTCGATACGGAACGTGCATTCCTTACAAAGCGGACGGCTCTTTCAACAGGGACCAAATCGCTGCCTTCGAAAAGGTGCTCAGCTGCCAAGACTATGCTCTCATTTTGGGCATGCCCGGAACGGGGAAAACGACGGTGATTGCTCAACTTATCAAGTTCTTGGTGGATAACGACAAGAGTGTACTTTTGGCGTCGTACACACACTCTGCTGTTGACAATGTTTTGCTAAAAGTCAAAGAGTTTGGCATTGACATCCTCCGCATTGGAGCGTCTCTGAGAATACACCCTGACTTGGCACAGTTTGATCCAAACAGCAAACTGGCCAAGCCCATCGATACCTACAATGACTTTTTGAGTGTCTATAAAAACCCCCTGGTGGTTGCTGTGACGTGCCTTGGAATCAATGATGTTGCATTCACCATCAGGGACCACTTTGACTATTGCATCATCGACGAAGCCTCGCAGGTGTCGATGCCTGTTTGCCTCGGACCCTTGAGAATGTGTGACAAGTTTGTGCTAGTGGGGGATCATTACCAGCTTCCGCCGCTTGTCACACATCCAAACCCAGAGGTCAAACGGGGCCTTTCCCAGTCGCTCTTCAAGATTCTTGGAGAAAAGCACCCTGAGAGTGTGGTTGAACTTACGCATCAATACCGAATGTGCAAGGACATCATGCTCTTGTCCAATGTGCTCATCTACGACTTCCGCCTCAAATGCGGCAGTTCAGCGGTGGCGAATCAGTCTCTAGCCGTTCCGAATCTACGCCAGCTTGAATACCAACTCAGCGAAGAGTTCCAGGACAAATTGTCTAAGTCTCAGCTCTGGTTGAATTACGTTTTGGATCCTCTGAACAAGGTGATTTTCCTTGATCACGATAAGTTGCCAGGGCTCGAACGATGTGTGGGAGAAAAGGTGGAGAACCCGACTGAAGTGGAGCTCACTCGGCAAATAGTGGAGGCGTTAACTCTCTGTGGGGTCTCTCAGGCCAGCATTGGGGTCATGGCTCTCTACCGGCACCAACTTCGTGCTCTCAAGCGGACCTTTGCCTCCAAGCCCGACATTGAGGTATTGACGGCTGATCAGTACCAGGGCCGTGATAAAGAGTGTGTAATCATCTCGCTTGTCAGGTCCAACAAAGAGAAAAAGGTGGGAGACCTCTTGAAGGAGTGGCGAAGAGTGAATGTGGCTGTGACTCGCTCCAGGTGCAAGTTGATCTTGCTTGGATCCAAGTCGACTCTCTACAACAGCGACACTCTCAAGGGCTTCATGGACTTGCTCAACGACAAAGGATGGATATATCCTCTTCCCCACGGTGCCGATCGATTTTACACATTCCCATTTCTGCCGTCACCACAGAAGACTACCACCAAGGTCGGACTTACGCGAGACTCTCGGGTCATCCAAAGAAGCGGTGTTCTTCGGGACTTGGTGAATGAAATGGCATAGCATTAAGTCGGCTGGACTTACATACTTCATATATTTATACACCGTATGCATTGATTCAAAAGTATTGTTTGGCCAAAAGGAAGGGTTAACAGCACGGCTCCATGGCTGCAAAATCACTCAAGCTTACATAGATTGGAGTCATTATTCATTATATCCTAAATGTCTAGATTGCAACAAAGTGGAACTCAAAGTTCACGCCGCCTTGAGGTCTCTCTTCGTCATCGGGTCTTCTTCCTCTCCGGAACTGCTGAAAGACATTCCGGAGAAAAAGAGACAAGAAGAGAACAAACATGCATACCATCATTAAATAGTCACCGGCGTCGTACTCTTCGATGGCAGCAAACGAAGTGCCTTCATGGTGGGCCTGAGCCTTTTGCGTCATGGCAGAGTTCTCTTGTTTCGTGGCGTCGCCTTCAGAGGAATCGGTGCCAAGAGCTCTGAGGGTACTCAACCAGCTCACACCGTCGCTAGACTGTCCGGTGAACAAGTTCCGGTTGAACAAAAACTTGAGTCGAAGGCGCAATATGGCCAAGTTGATGGGGATGGTGTTGACCTTAGAGACAGACCTCTTGGCGGCTTGGGCCGTTTGTTGCTTCTTCTGGAGCGATAGGTCGTAGTATCGCTTAGCCATGAAATAGTCAATCGAGTTGTTGACTGGCACAAGCCCGTATTCGTACATGTACCCTAAATTAAAGCAGCCGTGCGAGGAGCCTTGCTGGGCGGCCTTGATGTAGTAGGTGAATGCTTTGTTATAGTCAACAGAGACACCTGCAGACTGCACGCCATTGAAATGGATGTCACCGAGCAAAATAACGGCATCAGCATTGTTTTTAAGCGAGGCTAGCTCGAGGTACCTGATGGCGCTTCTCATTCGGTCAGGGCTAAACGTCTTCCGCTCAAACACTGTGATGAACGGTTCAGTTTGATAGAGCAAGTAAGCAGCACTGAGCTGGGCGTTTTCCAAGCCTTGTTCGGCGAGTATCAGGTAACCCAACAACGCGTTCTTGTAGTGGCCGTACTTGAACTCCTCGAAGGCCCATTTAAGCTGAGGGAAGAAGAAATCAACAAACTCGTGCTTTTCGAGAAACATGCGATAGAGGGTGATCTCGCTCTCGCACGTTAAGGTGCTGACCTCCAGGTCGGCGATATTGAGCCAGTGGTAAAGGGCCTCTGTGTTGCCACCCTGAGCGGCCTTTTCGATAATGTTGTGAATTTTCTTGTCAGATGGAATGGTGAACAAACGTTCCTGTCTGGAATTCACAACGGCTTCCCTGACGATTTTGAAGGCCGCTCTAGGTGACTCGAGTTTCGCGGCCTTCAGGTAGTAGTCGTGGGCTTCTGGGGAAATATATCCCTCCACAAACGGGCCCTTATCGATAAGGTCCCCGAGGTTATTGTAGGCGTCGGCGGCTTCCTTGTCCAACCTGATGGCGGCCTGGAACGCTTTATAGGCTTCTTCGTAGTTGCAGATGGTTCCATGGCCTCTCGTATACATGGTGCCTAGAAGCGTATGGCACCGACTGATGAAGAAGCGATCGATGAACTGTAAGTCAAGGTACTTTCGGTTACCGTATCTTTCGTTGGCACTAGCCACACAGTCGTGGACGATGTTGAATGCGTTGGTGTGGTTCTGGGGGATGAAGTAGTCTCCGTAGTACTGCTCTAAAGACGAGAAGAAGCAGTCGACGTAGTCATGATCCAGGATATCGAGATTCAACTCGTTGAATGTGTTCTTGGTAGACACGAAGGTCCGCTTGGAAACCGTGGACAGCGTCTCGCTTATCTGAGGCCCGTAGATACCACCGTTGAAATCATTCAAGTTGAGATTGTAGGACACTTCGTAGTCGTCACTGACGATCTTGTTGTCAATGTAGTAGTCCATGGCTATATGAGCGAGGTGAGAGTAGTAGAACTTGCTCATGGCACAGTCGGTGGGCCGTCCGATTCCATTGGAGTATTTCGATGCTAGCACAAACGTGGATGCAGTGTCGCCGTTTTCCACGCCAAACTGGTAGTATAGGTTGGCTCTTTGTTCGTCCTGAGGAATCTCTCCAAATGCACCGGTGGAGTACAAGAACCCGAGCATGAAGTATGCATGTCCGTTGGGCGCAATCTCCACCGCTCGGTGATATAGCGATAGCGCCTTGGAGTAGTTGGTGGGAGTGCTGTAGTTGCCGTACATATAAATATCAGCAAGCGATAAGAGGGAGGGCGGATGATTCTGACTGGCCGCCTGTTCTAGCAACGCCACTGCTTGCGCAAATTGGGTAGATGTCTCTGGATTCACCTGTACCTCATTGACGTAGTCTTGTTTCAGATCATCGTATTGGGGGATATAGACATTGTTATCCACAGTATCATCATCGTAAGCGGGAATTATGCCATGGTACTGCAGCGGTAGCGAATCAATGATAGCGTATGCTTGATGGAATAGATGAGAAGGAGCAAGCGCCGTGCAAATTCGACACAATGCCAAGAAGAGGAGGATGCAATACATCGACAAAGGAAGATGAAGATGATAAAGATGGTGCCAGCGAATCAGCACCTAACCTGCAAAAGGACAATATTGCGCGCAGTGGGGAGACAGGCAACCGGTTGGATGGACGCGCACCGGGGGGTACGCGGGGGGTCGGCGTTCCGGCCCAGTGGGGGGGTTGAGGCAGATGCGCGGTTGCCTGAGTTTCGGCCTCCGGGGTCCGCACCTCCCGGTCACGTCCCAAACGTTTGCAGTTTGGCCCAGGGGGCGCAAACACCACGAATCATTTTCATCACCTTGTTTCTTTTCCCAATCTCCATTCGTGTCACCAATCTAGGAAAGCGGTCGTGATGTCGGTACTTGCGCCTTCGCCAGAAAACAATGAGGCCATTTTCAGATCAGCCCCCATGAGCTTGGTGCAATTCTATGTGACCATCGAATTGGCTCGGGATTTGGTATTTACGCTAGGTAAACTTGGCCATGTTCATTTTAGAGACTTGAATTCCAAGCTTACGCCGTTCCAGCGGACTTTCATCAAAGAGTTAAGATCAATTGATGACGTGGAATCCCAGCTTCGTTTTCTTCATTCCATGATGTCAAAATATAGCACCATCAAGGGAGACGTGTATCTGAATCTCAGTGCTGATCTAAATCCCTTTCCTACGTCATCCGCCATTGAGGATATCAAAACCACCATAAACGAGATCCACGAACGAATTCAGCATCTTGATTCATCGTATAATGATCTTGAACGAAAAAGCTCCACTTATTTGGAGAATAGATGCGTTCTTCAGGCAATCGAGAAGTTCCGGTCGTCGTCCCTTATTGACAGCACCAACGAGTTTGAAATCGTCAGCGAAGACGAAGACGACGTTGCTTTGTTAAATAATAGAAATAGAAGCTTGGAGTTGGGACAGGAAGCCACGGATCTTGAAGACTCTGGATTTGACTCAATCTCTGGAACCATCCAGCGGGAAAAGGTGCCGCTCTTACGAAAAATCCTCTGGAGAGCCTTGAGGGGAAACTTGTTTTTCCACGACATTCCGGTGGAGGACCAGCAGTTTGTAGCCCATCACGGAAAGACTACCGAGTTGGTGAACAAGAATGTGTTCATCATCTACATTCACGGTGAGTTCCTCAAAACCAAAGTTCGCAAAATCATCCAGTCTCTTGACGGCTCCATCTACGAAAACACAGGGGGCGGCACGGCCGTCATGCGGGAAACGTTGGTGGAAATCAATCACAAGATTGAGGATCTCCAGAATGTTGTGGAAAGCACCAGGAACCATCTCATAACTGAATTAATGTTGTTTCAGGAGAGCTATGCCGATTTGACCTATACAATCCAGAGAGAAAGACTCATCTACGAGCTGCTTAATAAGTTCGATGAAGACAGCACCAGAAGATGCTTGGTGGGAGAAGGATGGATTCCCAAGGACGAATTTCACAACATTCGACAGGTGCTCCGAAGTTTGGTGCATGAAAAATCTGAAACAGTTTTGGGTGATGATTCAACTGCCCCCTCTGGTGCTTCTGCCTCGTTGTTTGCGGTGGATGACGCTAATGATACTTTTGATGAAGACAACGACATAGACTCAAGTCTCGTGGCTGTTATTAATGAGCTCTCCACCAATCGTGTGCCTCCTACCTACCATAAGACCAATAAGTTCACCAATGCGTTCCAAGCCATTATTGATGCCTACGGTATTGCCACCTACCAAGAAGTCAACCCCGGCTTGGCTACTGTGATTACTTTTCCGTTTATGTTCGCGATTATGTTTGGAGATATCGGACACGGATTTATTGTGTTGATAATTGCCTTGTATCTCATCCGGAATGAGGCTAAGTTCAATGCCATTCGGAATAAAGATGAAATCTTTGAAATGGCTTTTGGGGGCCGTTACATCATTCTTTTGATGGGAGTTTTCTCCATCTACACTGGTCTTATTTACAACGATATTTTCTCCAAGTCGTTGACCCTTTTCGGGTCTGGATGGAAGTGGGAGTTTCCCGAGGGATTTGACTTCTCCACCGATGGCGCCATTACCTTGCATGCCAAAAATACAGGGAGAATATATCCTTTCGGACTTGATTGGGCCTGGCACGGAGCCGAGAACAATCTCTTGTTTACAAACTCCTACAAGATGAAACTCTCGGTGTTGATGGGGTTTGTGCATATGAACTACTCCCTCATGTTCAGTTTGGTCAATTTTTGCTACTTTAAGTCAAAAGTCGACATCATTGGAAACTTCATTCCTGGATTCATCTTTATGCAAAGCATTTTTGGATACTTGAGTCTTTGCATCATCTACAAGTGGTGTGTTGATTGGTTTGGTACTGGAAGACAGCCCCCAGGTCTTCTTAATATGTTGATCAATATGTTCCTTTCCCCAGGTCGTATTGATGATCAGCTTTACCCGGGTCAACAATTCA
This sequence comes from Danielozyma ontarioensis, assembly GCA_003706395.2. Classification (NCBI taxonomy): domain Eukaryota; kingdom Fungi; phylum Ascomycota; class Pichiomycetes; order Serinales; family Debaryomycetaceae; genus Danielozyma; species Danielozyma ontarioensis. The sequence goes on from PPLF02000006.1 coordinate 421,120, forward strand.
TTCAAATTGTGCTTGTTCTCCTTGCCCTTGTTTGTGTGCCGTGGTTACTTCTCTACAAGCCGCTAAAGCTCAAGCAGGAAAACAAAAAGGCGGTCGAGTTGGGCTATCGTGATCTTAATTCGAGAGTTTACCATTCCATTCAAATCCACGAGGAAGATGAGGCCCTCAACACTGACCCTCCTGATGAGATTGACATGCTTGAGGAGAATTTCCATTTCCCTAACGACATCGAACCATTAAACCATAACTCGGGGTCTCATAGCGAGGACGGGGAGTTCAATCTCGGCGATATTGTCATTCATCAGGTTATTCACACCATTGAGTTCTGTCTCAACTGTGTGTCACACACCGCGTCATATCTCCGCTTGTGGGCGTTGTCCTTGGCACACGCTCAGTTGTCCACGGTGTTGTGGTCCATGACTATCCAGAATGCTTTTGGCGCCACAGGAACCACTGGAATCATCATGACGGTGCTCTTGTTCGGGTTGTGGTTTGTGTTGACGGTGTGTATATTGGTTTTAATGGAAGGAACCTCAGCCATGCTCCACTCGCTAAGATTACACTGGGTGGAAGCCATGTCAAAATTTTTCGAAGGAGAGGGCTATGCTTATGAGCCATTTAATTTCGAGTCATTACTATGATGGAAATAAACAGTTGCCAAATGGTGGGATATTTTTTGCGCCCACTTTTCGGCAGCTTTCGGCAGTGCTCAAAGTCAAAAAAGTTCGACAAATTTCTCGAATTCGACATTGCGTGCCCGTGTGGTGTGTTTTCGTTGACCGGGGTCGGTGCAAGCAATTCGGAAAAGGGAAACTCAACATTATATGGTGTGAATGTCTGAAGCAACCTAATCCGTTACCCTTGTCAATTTTGGAAGCTTTCAACAGTCGTGTATGATTTGCATTTGTCGGACTTAAACCGTGATTTTTAGTGATTGCCTCAGACAGGGCGTTTATCTCGTGCTAGTGGAGTTAAGATGAGGTAAGAGTGCCATGATTATTGCTGAGGCGTGACGTCATTATCTGTGCATGCATGTAGCGTTCGCTTGCATATGCACGCGTGTCGTACTACTACTACTAATGTTACAATTTGTCATTAATGTATGTATATTACAATGAATCTACGAGACATGGCCCGGTTATGGAAACCTAGTCAAGCTCAATTCTTTTTCGGGACGTGAGCATCCTCTGGACTTCGTCCAATGTCCATGGGCGCACCCGATTTCTCATTTTGTTGTGTAATTTTTGTTTCACCTCTTCCGTAGAACAATTGCGCCGCTGGGCCTCCTCCTCCACAAACCGAATGATTTTCATTCTGGTGTGACGAAATTGACGTTCGGAAGACCCGTGGACTTTGAGCCACTCGGTGATTGATATTTTGTGCTGCTTAAGACTGTCTTCCAAGGATTTGAAGTCGTCCCACATTTCATAAAGAGTGATTGCTTGACGAGAAAGACGACGATGAAGCACTTTGTTCCGGGAAATTTGCTCCTCCAGCTCTATCTGGCAAACAGAGCCTTCTTTGAGACCTGGATTGGCTTGTTGGAGTCTCGCTAGGACGTCAAGTGACGATTGTATGCCCTGCTGGATGCCGTAGGAATTGAGATTGGCAATCATCTGTGAATTCTGGGTAAGCCCCTTTTGAAGGTGGTGAATGCTGTTTGGGCTCTTCAATGCAAGGAGAATGGAAAGGCCGTTGGTTGTGTTTTGGATTTTTTCAATGTATTCCGATTGCTTTTGAAGTAGTTCCATTTGCGCCTTTAAAAGGCCTTGCACCTCGTTGTTGAGAACGTGGTACTGATGCTGGTAGTTGGCGACTTGGGCTTCCAACGCTTTGGTGCGATCTTCCACTTCGGCGGACTTGAAGTAGGGGCTGTCGGAAGATTCCGAGCTCATGGGAGAACTGGATGACGATTGGGGATACGAAAGAAAGGACTTGTCCGTGATATCCGCCATTTCTTGACAAAAGTGGTTGAAATTCTTAGAGCAGAAGATGGGATGCTGGGATATGACGTTGTTGGGGTAGTTCACCTTGATGATGGCCATGTCTTGGCAAAGGGTTCTTCTGAGCATTCTGAAAAAACTGCCCAATGGACTTTCAAGAAGGTCCGCAAAGGGGAATATTTGGGACATGACCTCCTCGGGGGGATCAAACCGGTCTCGGTCAATCAAATAGTCTCCGTGGAGAAAGCCTGCCAGCTGAACGAGGGTCTCTAGGGGGAGGTACTCAATCTTCAGCGAGAACGGTCTTTCGTTGGAACCGTCCTGGAGCAATATCGGTGCGAGGCCATGATTGTCAAAGCCAGATATTGCACAGACTTTGCCGGCTGCCTTGTGTTGCTGGGAATAAGACATGGGTTGGAGACGATGACTGCCCTTCAAAAATTTCGTCTGGAGAAACAAAGGGTCGTGAAGGATGAAGTCGTTGGTGAGTTCGATAGAGCCATATTCGTCGGTCACATGGAATCGGGTGAAAAGATAGAGGGATATAGCAAGAAAGGGACATGCTTCCACTTCTCTGTGACGAAGACATCCATAAAATAAATCACCCGATTTGATCACCAACGCATGAACAGGCTTTTGCAGCAATACTGCCACCGGCACTTCGCTGAAGTCGCTTATGTTTAGCTCCCGTCTTTGAAGACTCTTCAATGATAACGACCGAGTTAAGGCAAAGTCTGCCAAGGTTCGGAATGTGGCATGCTTATCCAAGCGATTTGTGGCAGTCAGCATGAGCACCGGGCGGATGAGGTTGATATATTTGTAGACAAGGTCGGGATCCTGAGTCATCATTCATGGTGTTAAGTTCTATAATAACTTCTTTTGTCAGCAAGAGCGAGAACTCAGTTACTTTTATATCATTTTTAGTTAACGGGCAGGTGGCTACACAAATGATGCATGGTTACGATGCCTTAACCGCCATGAAGGCAACAGCAAGAAAATATTACCAAACCGGCATGATCTACGGGGATGCAAACAAATGGTCATAGATCATTGTGGATTATGAAAAGGCTATAGTTAGATGGCCCATGGGTTCTTCTGGTTTGGGGTCATACGATATGTCACTCAAAATTTCTATGCAGAACGCCGACTGGATACTGATGAAGTAGCTCTCGCCGCCATGATATGCATCAATATGTATGCGGCGCCATGTCTGATTTCATTCGGTAAGAAACCTGACTTCCGTTCCAGCTGCACTCGGTCCCATGGGTCCATGCGTGGCACCACTCTCATGAGACTTTAGGCCGAACTTTTAGTGCAGCTCGAGTATAATCATGCGCGAAATGCTTCGCGGTATACAAGATCAGCTCATTTCTCCATTCGGGACTATTTTTTAAGCAACCTTTCTTTTGCTCTTATTATACAATAGTCATGGAGAACCATCCTAAACCGTTTGTGCAAATAGTCTAGCTTACATCTGCTTTCTAGAAGCTTCGTGATGCTTCCAGAAACCAGGCTACGGATTGCTTTTTCGGACTGCTTATTGTGATGCCATTTTTGTTTATTTCTCAGAATGGATTAAACTTTTTTCGAGAGCAGCCGAACTATCGGCTGGTTCCGCAATAGACTGACGGTAAATCTAAAGTTGGTACTGAAACAAAAAAAATAACTCATTCGAAAAATAGAGAAAAAAAGGTTACTTTTGCACTATCAAGCCGGCAATCCCCATTGGGGCCCTATGCACAGCTGCTTAATACCCATATCGTAATTTACGTCACCCACTAACCACTAAGTCATCTCCGAATACACTGAGGAGGTGTTATATCAGATGAAAATACGTTGCTTTTCGTGTCGCTGCTTTGAGCGCTTTGATTTTTTTTCAATTAGGTTGGCAGGGGGCGAAGTTGTTTTTTGGGGGTGGGTAAGGACTGACTTCTTCACATGATTGTGACCCCATGGCATCGGCCCCAGAAAATTTGACATCGGCAGGGGGCAGATTATAACCAAACGGAATTTGCTCAATGCACGGCTAAGATGTAACCCCCTGATACTTACTGGTGGGACATTTACGGTGAATTACATCACCGATCTTTCTTTTATTTATAGCATTTTAATTGCTCACATACGGTTGACTCCATCTGATGTAACCTGGAGTGGTATTGTATGTTAGCCTTGGTGTTCCGTGAGGCCCAACCCCTACTTGATGCATTTTTCAACTTGCATCTAAGCGGCTTCCGTGCGCCTGCAGCTGCGACCTTGCAGACATTTTTAGACAGACAAGAATATACTCAGCTCAAGCCGCTGAGACTGCCATAAATAGACGACGTAGTGACTTTAAGAGGCGAGTTACCATTCAGCCTTGTAATCGATAGCATTTCTGATTATTATTCACTATTATACATATATTTATTCATCATCACGTCGTTCGTCGTTGGCCAGAACTAATCCCTTACGAAGAATACTGTCAGAAACATCTCCCCTGAATTTGTAATTCAAGAAATGATCCTTGGATTCATCATTGATCCAAACGCGAGTAATTGTCACAAGCTTCTCGATAGTGGCGTCATCGTCTCCGCACATTTCATTAATTACCCTGAACAAGGCGGTAAACGAAATGAAACTAAGAGTAGCATTGGAATTTAGTTCAATCCGACGAAGAAGTCGTTGAGCCTTGTTTACCTCTTTAGTTTGCTTGTAGTATAGAATTAGTGAGGATACCAACACAATGTATTGTTCGTCACTCACGAGGTTAAGCGACCTTATGAGACGGGATGATGTTTGTTTTTTAATTTCTTCGCTGAACTCGGGTTGTGGTTCTTCACCTTCCTCCTCTTCATCGGTGATTTCATGGTCGGTGAGCTCTTGACCTTCCATCATCAACTTGAAGCCAGAGAGTTGAGTCTTGATATCCAATTCCATAGACTTCATCAACTTCATGGCGTTCTCCTCGGGGTTCATGATGCTGTTAAATAACTGGAAATATTTTCCAAGAGACGAGTCTGCATCGACAACCTCGGCTATGGTCTGGGTATCCTTCTTGACTTGTTCAAACGTTTTGTCCTGGGCTTCGGGAGTAAGCTTTTTGGACGAAAGTGCCTTCAAGAACGTAACATTAAGTTCATGTATTAATTCAAGCACTCTCCAGTTGAAAACGATTTGGTAAAAGTCAGATTTCCCTTCGATGAGAAATTCGACATACTTTACCAGGTTTTGTCCGTCGGTTATATCAGTGTTTATAGGTCTGTTCATGGCGAGGTTGATTATTCTTTCGAGAAGACTGGTGGATCCTAAAAGGGCAACGCCATCAACTTTCTTGATGAGGTTATTAAGTTGCTTGATAGACTTCGAGTCGCCAGAGTAGTCTAAATTCTTGATGAGAGACCCTTTGAGGCTCATGTTCACGTCAAGCAACTTACTCGTCAATGGGAACTTTTTGGTGATAATGGATCCAATAATTAAGTTCAAGAATACATTTTCGAAGGTTTGTTCACTTGATGAAAGCAAAAAGTAATCCAGTATCAACAGTGTCCACGAAAATGGTGTTGCTCCCATAAGACGGTCTAAAATTTCTTTTCTCTCACTGTCTCCGACATGGGTGGGAAGTTGAAGGCCCAAAGTCACAAGCAACCAGGACGCAAAAACATTCTGGGTTTTCTGCTTTTTGTCAGATTTTTCACTGAACGCTTGCTCAAAAATTGGATACAATAAAGTCGTGACAGTGGCCAAAAATAAACCCACTCTGACTAGATTGAATGATTGAATTACCAAAGGTGAAGGTGAAACCATTGATCTGGGTAACAAATGAGAAAATGGGAGAGCGGAAAGACCCAGAAATTCGTCTCCATCAGAAAGGAGAGAAGTACCCATAACTGCAGCCATTCCTCCGAGTAAGTATTTAGTATTATTGTTAGGTTGTTGCTGCTGTTGGGGCTGCTGAGGATGGTATTGGTACATGAAAGATTGGTTGGCAGGGGTGGTGTTATAAGAGTCAGTTTGGGGATTGAAGCCGAATCCACCATATTGTTGAGACACTTGTTGTTGAGGTGGTAAAGCTGGTTCCTGAAGAGGTACAACCGGCCTCATTGAAGCCTCTTGTATGAGCTTTTGGAGCTGAAGATTTTGCTTGGTAAGCAAGTCATTCTTCTGCTCTAAGTGCTTGATGTATTCGGTAGCCTTGGTGAGAACGCTGGCCTTATTAAGCTTAGAAGCAGGTGCCAAGCCTTCGAGGTCAGCGACTGTCAAGTGACCATCGCCTCCGGAAGCTATACGAAGAGCAGGAACAGCATCTCGAAGCGCGAGTATCTTGGAGTTTATGTTGGTTCTGTACTTGCGCTCAATCATGTTGTGAGAAGTCTTATCCTTTTTACGGGGTTTCATCACTTTCGAAACTGAGCTTCTCTTTTCCTTTTTGCCTGAGTCTGAGTCTGAACCCACCAGGTCAGAAGGCTCAAGTTTGATATTGGATTGGGGAGAGATGGAAGCGGCAAGTATATTATCAATCTTTCCATTCGCTTCAATGGCACCAGGAGAAGTGTGAGCAGACGAAAGGGTAGGCTGACTCATGGGGGTATTATTAGAGTTTGAATAACTGGCCGTAGACATGGAGGAGCTCTGGAGTACTGCACCATCAACAAACTCATTCACCATTTGGTTCTCGGTGTATTTTGGATTCACAAAATCTTCGTTGATATCGAAATTATCAGGTATGGTCAAGTTATTGTAATTCGGAAAGTTGGTAACTTCGTCCCCACTCAAAGATGATGGAGACATGGCAGGGACCGCACCCTGAAGCGAATCAAGGAAGGTATCAGCAGTATCAAAATCGATAAGCACGTCGCCAAAGTCCATTTTTTGATTTATTTTCAGTTTTTTTGGAAACGGTGGGATTATATGAGGTTGTAATGGAGTAAGAAATTTTGTTGCAGAAAGGATCCAGTTTTTATGGGGTGACCCACGAAAAAATAATTCCTTCCCACAATAAAATGGGCTGATTTTTAGTGTGCAGGTGGAAACTTTGCCATAAAAGATAGATTTGGTGCTGTTTTTTTGGTCCGGCATACGAAGCGTTCGTTGGAACCACTAAACTGGCATCGTGGGACAGACAACCGAAGATTTAGACGAGGGAAATAGCACAAAGAGTCGGACCCCGATTGAAAACAAATAAAAATAGGAGATTGTAGAAACCAGTTACTGTCAGTAAAAAGGCAAAAGTCACGATAGGTCAGCCACGGACCATGAGGATGATGACCAGTCGGTACAATGACTTCTACGAGTATGACTCGGAGAACGGTGAAGAGTACGAAAAGTCACCTCTGCCGCTTAGACCTAAAAAGGAATCGGACATGTTAGCCAAAAACGGTGATGACCCCACGGCCAGAGCATATGAGCCGGGAGCATCCGGAAATCAAAAGCCAAAGCCCACGAGTGTCGAGTCGAAAGGGGCAAGACAGTATCAAATACATCCGATGATCGACGGAGGCTCAGGGGCTAAGAGTGTGAAAAGGATTCTAAGACACCGCAAAGGATCAGAGACTAGTGAAGGCGGAAAGCATGGCATGGACTCGCAGATGACTCCCAAACGGATCCGCAAGAGAATCAGCAGAAAACAGAAGTCATGGGCGCATGTCGACAAGGATGACGAGTGGGTGGATGATGATAAGCCGGAGGGCCGGGCGAATGGAGGGTCAGTGGAGCTGGTGGTTCCGGCTGAGAAGCCCGTGGACTCGGGCGGCAGCGGCGACAGCGTCCCCGACCTCACGGGCCACGACGTCGGTGTTCGTAGCTTCAAGCTTAAGTCCAACGTAAACCTCCGACTCAAAAAGAGTATAGACAAGCTTAATGCTGAGTCCCGGGAATACCTTGAAAAACAACAAACTCGGATCAAGGAGATCGAAGAGCAGGTAACCAGCTCCACCACCGATGAGATCAAGCCTCCATCTATGGTTGACATGCAGCAGACGCAAGCAGAGATTCTTATTTGTCTAAAACAACTTTCATATCGGCTAACGGCCATTGAACATAAACTCGAACAACCCAAGCCATCTCCCATCAGAAAACCTTATACATCGTCCCCCAGCCCCACCCCATTCAATAGGCAGCTCATCAAGGTGAAAGACAGCCCCCACCGCTCTCAAGAAGTGTTCAACCTTCTCAATACCCTTGTTGAAGACATTGAGATGAGGCTCCACTCCATTTCTCCCCAACAAGCGTTTCTTTTTGCATCTTTCCTTCTTTACACCACAAATAGAGGTATCTGCCTTGGTCTTTTTGCAACTTGCGCCTTGTCGTACGCTGGATTGTCCTATCTTCGCCAATTGCAACACCAACTGATGATGTGAGACGCCTATTCTACTTTTAGTTTCACATTCTTCTTCTTGCACCTTTTTTTGTCACCCGCTAATTGCCCTTCCATACCATGCGGGCACTTGACACTTTTTAGCCCATACATCCTCCCCCATCTATTGCCCTGCTTTTTTCGTAAGCCAAGCCATGCGTTGTAGCCAAAAAAAAAGCAACCACAAGACGTGTGCCCTGGCGGGTGTACGGGTGGAATCCGAGGGGCTCTGCGCGTGTATCACGTGCCGCACTGCCCCTGTGGAAAAAACTCCTTATGATCTAAACAATCGTTTCACCTCAACAAGACCATGAAGTTCCTTCCCTCGTTTATTTCCTTACTTGCCGTGGCCAAGCTCTCGCTTGCAGATGTCGAAGTGACAAGTCCCAGTGCAGGGGACACGTTCTCTGCCGATAGTGGCGACGTTTCCCTCGACATCAAATGGACAGATAATTCTGACAAGGGTGACACCTTATCATTATCTAATGTCAAGACCTATACCATTACTCTCTGTACCGGTGAGGACAGCGACATTCAGTCGGTGGACACTTTGGTGTCGGGTAAGGCCATTAGTGACAAAAAATATACCGCTACTCTTTCAGCCAGTGACTACGCTGATGGGTACTACTTCCTCCAGTTTTATACTACTTTTGATGAAGGCTATACCATTACTTACTCTGACAGATTCAAGTTGAAGGGCATGTCGGGAGCTTCTGCTTCATACGATTTGACTGTCACCGGAGCTGGTCCTGCTGGTCAAACTTCTTTGGATGACACTGCTACCGCCGTTAATTCTGCATCCTTCTCAGTTACCTACACCAAACAAACAGGTAAAACCAGATATGCCCCCATGCAATCTCAACCGGGAACCACCGTGACCGCCACCACGTGGTCTAGAAGATTCCCTACCAGTCTGTACTCGGTCTACAGTTCTGTTTACAGTTCCCCCAATGTCCTTTCCACCATTACTCCTGGATGGTCTTATACTGCCAAGTCCGCCACCAATACCGTTGCTGCTGCCGCATATCCTACTTCATACTACCCTGCTAGCTCCAGAGTCACCGCTGCTTCTTTGAGTACTGCATCAAAAAGAAAGAGATGGTTGTAGGGTAGTCACTACTTGTGACATATTGCTACTGCCTCCGGGCTACGTCTCACAGATCACGCTGATGTTGTACGTCACTTTTACGTATGTGTCACGTCAGCCGTCACCCTAGCGGCCCCAGCTACATCGATGCTCCCTTTGTCTCGACCGCCCCACATGCCTGAGCCATTAGACATCTCATTCATACCTCTTCAGAATTCGCTGTCGAAGTCCACTTCTCATGATGATCTTTCGTCGTGCATCTGTCACCAGATCTCTGGCGAGATTTACCCGACATGACAGCCTCGTTCTTCATGTAATTTTACACCATATAGGTCCATAGCTTGAAATTCCCCTTTATCATCCTGTAGCCAACCTGCAAAAACTGGCAACGACGAGGCGTGGATTTTACACCTTAAACCGCGTGTCGTGTTTTGTTTTGAAAAAAATCCGAAAACGATCCACGTATATCTTCACTTAAACCATGGATACTTCATCAGCAGCTTTACGGAAACGGAAGACCCTCAAGAAGTCTATCAATTTCTCCATTATGATAATCGGGGAAAGTGGATCCGGAAGATCCACTTTTATAAATACCCTTTGTGGAGGTAATTCCATTGTCCCCACGTCGTCGACCGTGGAGCAAGATCCTTTCACCAAGAAGTTGACCCTTAGACACGAGAACGTTGAATTAGAGGACAACGATGGTCACAAGATCTCTCTTAATATCATCGACACTCCTAACTTTGCCAACTCCATTAACTGTGATGAGGATTTCAAGATTATCGTTGATTTTATAAGACATCAATACGATGAAGTGTTGTTGGAAGAAAGCCGGGTCAAGAGAAACCCTCGCTTCAAAGATGGGAGAATTCATGTGTTGTTATATTTGATAAACCCCACCGGCCACGGATTGTCTGAAATTGACGTCAAGTTTATGTTACACGTGAACAATCTTGTCAACTTAATTCCCGTCATTTCCAAAGCAGACTCCCTTACCCCAGCAGAACTCAAGCTCAACAAAAAGTTGATTTTGGAAGATCTCAACAGCTATGGAATCAACTACTATAAGTTCAACGAATACGATTATGAGCAAGACTATATTGATGATGAAATCATTGAGTACAATAAGTATTTGAATTCCCTTATTCCTTTTTCCACCATTGGTGCCAACACTTATCAGGAAAACACCGCTGATGAAGATGAAGATATTTTAAAGTTGAGAGTCTTAAGTCCCATACATTCTAAGCCCATCAATGTGGAGTTACCTGATTATAACGATTTCACCATTCTCAAGAACATTCTTCTCATCACACATCTAAACGAGTTCAAAGAAATCACCCATGAATCCATCTACGAAAACTACAGAACTGAAGCACTTTCGGGCAAACAGTTCCAGTACATCAATGAAAATAATGATTCTCCTCATTTGACGGCCAAATCGTCTCGCGATACTCTCAAGGATGATGAATCCAACTACCTTGAAAAGGAAGAGCAGATTAAATTAGAGGAAGAAAGATTAAGGAAATTCGAAGAAAGAGTTCATCAAGACTTGGTCCTTAAGCGTAAGGAATTGTTGGATAAGGAGAATGAATTGAAAGAGATTGAGAAGAGATTGCTTGCTGAAGGGTTGAAGTTGAACGAAGAAGGTGATGTTGTCAAGATTGACGAATAAGGTTGCTAGTTTTTTAATGAACTGGAAGTGCTATCGTTTGTAGGGTATATTCTGATGGGTCGTATCTACGCCTATTATAATACAATGTGTGAAATAATATCATGTCCCTATACACTAGGCCTCCACCTTATACTTGCTGACAATCTCGTCGAATCTCTGGTTTTTATCCTCCAAATCAACCAAAAGCTGATGCTCGGGTTCAACCTGCCTTAACTCCTCCAACAACTTCGAGACGTTCTCTCCGTTGTAATTCAAATAGTCAAAAGTCACTTGGTTGGCAATGAAATCTCCATTTTTCTTGGTGTCAAGCAGCCCTATCGACTTGACTAGTTCTTCCGCCTCGGGATATTGCTTGAGCTTGAGGGTTAATACGAATAACACATTCAAGATCTTGAACTTACCCTGTGGATCGTCGTCGAAATCTGATGAAAGCAACTCGTCGTAGAAGTAGTATGCATTTGAAAGATTCTCAGATTCTCCCTTGATGGACAATACCCAGCTCTCCAAAACTTGGTAGATGATACTGTCCCTGGTGAAATCAGGGAATTTCTGGAACTTATCAAACACCTTGAGGGCGCTGGTGAAATTTCCTTTCACCAAATATAATTGAGTGAGAATTAAGTAAGGCTCCAACTCAATATAGTTGTCTCCCTTCTTTTCCATGTATGACGATAGAAACGAAATGGCCTGATCGATGTCCTTTTCAAACCTGACAATGTAAAGCGTGGTCAACACTGCTTCTAATTCGAATTTTGCTTGTTTGACATCGTCAAAATAAGTCGAGTCGTCGGTGCCAAACGACTTGAGGTCATCCCATGCACTTAATAGTTGGAACAAAGGTTCGTTGTCGGGAAATTGGGACTTTCCACCCTCGATCAACTCAGAAGCATCTTCCCCCAAGGCCACGGTAGAACGGATCTGGTATTCCAACACCTTCAATTGGTTCTCGCTGGAAAATTGGTCGAGCAAGTAGCTCTTAACCTTGTGATGTTGGTTGGTGTAGAATTGGTTCCGGATGGTGTATAACTCACCAGAGTCACTAAAGGCGTCCATGGTGTTGATGTGGATGATACGTGTTTTTGTGCGGAAGGAATACTGAGCATATTTAGGTGTGCACCCGTACACCGGGTTACTTCAGGCCCCGGCGAATGGCGTCCCACGCTGACTTGGCGGTGGTGGGCGCTGGAGAGACGGACGCATCCAGCAAGGAAATCTCGTCTTCATCCGGTGGCAACAGCGATATGGAGTCTGGGTTCGGGTCGGATAGGGCAGGCGCCTCGGACGTAGGGGCTTCAGAGGGCGGGGGACTAAAGCCGTTGGCCTGTCTGATTTTGTCCCAATGGGACATCTGCTGGTTCTCCATGGTTTTGTCTTTCGTGTAGCCAATTCCCAACACACTGGGGAAGTGATCTTGGTGTGGAGGGTTTCGGTAGTGGACCTCATGGAGAGACTCTCTGGTAACGGTCCTAGGATCCTTGAGAATGAACGACGGGTTCTCTGATGTTCTCTTATAGTAGAGGTAGAACAACGTAGCCTGGGACGGCTCCATGGTGTCCCATACTCTCTTTTGGTTTTCCGGTAACGGCGAGTTTTTCTTACTTTCAAACTGGTATCTTGACACCAAAATGTTAGAGCCCATCATAACGAATAAACCCATCATGAAAGATAAGAAACGGTTGTGGATCTTTTTCCTGACAGGACTCAAGGGAATCGGTCTTCCACTGGCCGTTAATGCAACCTCTGGCGCCGCAGCTGGTGGCGGGGGGGTTTTGCTCCCAAAGGTATTCTTCCACAAGGTGGGAATGAAAAATCCAGCCACACCTAATCCATAGCTTACTGCCGATGTGGTGAATGTCATGGTGCCAAGCTGTTTGGACAATTGGGCTCGGTCCTCCGGTGTGAGTCTGCTGTCGGCCTCATAGAAACGAACACTGGCTTGGAACTGCTGAGGAGTGAGCTTGTCCACTAGCGGATTGTCATGAGAAAGAGGGACACTCACTGATCCTGAATGATTGCTCTCAAATCCTTCAGTCTCAGAATGCTCGGAACTATCTATCTCCGGTAGAACCATGGTGGGGTATGGGGAATCAAAGGAAGTAGTTTTATTGCGCGAAGTACAATGATGTCTAGATAGGCTCGGAAATGGGGGACCATATATGAAGGAAAGATTGGGGCCTGAAAGTAAGACGAATGCGCTCATGCCGCCAAGAAAGTATCCGGTAGCCGTTTATAGAAGAAGTTGAATTTTCAGGCGATATAGAATTTGACAGCTGCAAGTAGGGTAGCAATGATGTGATTCTATGTGATTTTGTACAATTTCAAGTAATATCTGAAAAACTAAAACAAAACCGTGAAATTGCTAGATATAGACACTACGATATTAGTGCAATGGTTGACGAATATAACGTCACATACATAATAGCCAAATCTAAACAAGAACTTGACCCTTACGATATCAGTGCAATGGTTGATGAATATCACATTATATATATATTAGCCAAACCTAAACAAGAACGTTATCGCCTCTCTTGGACTCCTTCAATCTGATCAATTGTTCAACGACAGTGTCAAACTTAACCATCTCGTTCTTTCCTTGTTCCTCTTGAATGTCTCTGTTTCTGACATTGACACCCTCATCCTTTTCTTCCAGTTCTCCGACAATGAAAATAAAGTTGTACTTGTACAATTGACCAGTTCTGATCTTCTTTTGAAGAGTGTTACCAGAGAGGTCAACATCGGCAAAGAATCCGTGCTTCTTACTCAACTTTTCTTGCAAAGATTGAGCATAGTCAAAATACTTAACACCAACCGGAACAACCAACACCTGTCTTGGAGACAACCAGAATGGCCACTTACCCTTGTAATGCTCGGTCAAGATGGCAGTCATTCTCTCAACCGATCCAAGAATAGCTCTGTGAATCATGACTGGACGAGACACCGAGTTCTCCTTGGTGTTGGTATCAGCCTTATATTCCAACTCGAATCTCTGAGGTAATTGGAAATCTAATTGAATGGTTGCACACTGGAACCATCTCTTTAATGCATCACTGATAACAATATCAATCTTTGGACCATAGAAGGCACCATCACCGGGATTCAATTCCCATTCTCCCTTACCCAAGAACTTGTTCAAGGCGCTCTCCAACTTAGCTTCGGCAGCATCCCAGGTTTCAATTTCTCCAACGTACTTCTCAGGTCTGGTAGATAATTTCATCTTAAATTCGAAGCCAAACAATCCATAGATGTGCTTCAAGAGATCAAAAACACCGCTGATTTCATCCTCGATTTGATCCTGAGTACAGAAAATATGAGCGTCGTCCTGTTGGAAACGACGAACACGAGTCAATCCAGAGAGAGCACCAGATGCTTCATTTCTATGCAAGACACCAAAGTCGGCAACACGCCATGGCAACTCACGGTAGGATCTTTCTCTAGCCTTGAATAACACACAGTGTCCAGGACAGTTCATGGGCTTGAGAGCAAATCTTTCCTTCTCGATTTCAAACGAGAACATATTTTCACTGTAATTAGCCCAATGCCCAGAAGTTTCCCAGAGCTTGGTGTTATACATGTTGGGGGTGATGACTTCATCATAGCCTCTTTGCTGATATTCGTATCTCAACAAATCAACCAAGGTATTGTAAATTCTGGTACCGTGAGGCAACCAGAATGCAGAACCAGGAGACAAATCGTTGAAGTAGAATAATTCTTGTTCCTTACCGATCTTTCTGTGGTCTCTTTCACTGGCTTCCTTTAAGAATTTAAGATGAGCGTCCATCATCTTCTTGTCGGGAAAAGAGATACCATAAACTCTTTGGAGGGAATCATTCTTGGAATCACCAAGGAAATAAGAAGAGGAGTTCTTCAACACCTTCATGGCCTTGATACGTCCAGTGTGGGGAATATGAGGTCCCATACACAAATCAATCAACGGTCCACATCTATAAACAGTAGTGGAAGTTCCATCAGGTACTTTCTCGCTGATAAATTGAACCTTGTACTTATTGTACTTGAACATTTCTAACAACTCTTCCTTGGTCATTTCCAAACGAACAAATTTTTGCTTTTCCTTGATAACCTTGGTGGACACCTTTTCAAGATTGCCAAAGTCAGCTTGAGTAACAGCACCTTCACCGTTGTCAATAGACATGTCGTAGAAGAAACCATCTTCGGTTGGAGGACCATAAGATAAGTGACATCCGTAATGACACTCACAAGCTTCACCAAGGACGTGAGCAGACGAATGCCAGAAAACAGCCTTACCTTCAGGATGTTCGAAATCAAGGAAATCCAACTGAACATCAGCTTCCAAAGGTCTTTCTAAATCCCATAATTGAGTCTTGTTAATCTTGGAGATAACCTGTCTTTCGGCGAAAGACTTACCAATTTGTTGGGCAATTTCCATGGGAGTAGTTTCATAGGCAGTACCTTCCTTGATAGCACCGTCCTTTAAGGTAATTTTGATGGGAACTCTTTCCTGGGCGGCAAACTCAGCGTCCTTCTTGGCCTTGATTTCGTCAAACATCTTAATTCTAGAATCGATGAATTCCGGTTGGGGATTTTTGTACAAAGCATTCTGAACAGGAGCCTTTTGCTTCTTCTTGTCGGTGCCCTTTTCCTTGACAGAAAGGGCTTCGACCTTTTGGGTGACTTCTTCAGACATAGTTGATGTGTCGAAAGCGAAAAAATTTGTTGACCACGCGTAAAAGCCCGTACCGCAGAAACCAAGAAGGCCGTTCAGCCATAGAAGTAAAGGCCCTAGCGGGGACAGAAGCTTTGGGCATGGGCTGGCTGGGCACACGAGGCAAATGTGTTGGTTACACAGCGTAACGAAATGAGCTGGACCAATGGAGGTGGGTGGGCTCGGCCGGGGCCAAATGCCGATCTGACTACAGGCGGCCGTGATTCTGGCCACAGGCACCGGCGACGAAGGGGCACTCACCTCGTGCAGACGTCTTGGAGCGGTCTATCTAACCAAGCGATTCAGTATATCCGGAAAGTTCTGGCCGTCAGAATTAGTACCGGTCGTAAATGGCACGGTCGTAATAGCACGGTCATAAATGGAGCGGACTTACGAGATGCTCATTTCTGGGACCCCATAACAACCGCTCCTTTCCACCTGCCATGATAACCCCCCCGTCGTCCATGCTGATTATAACCGACATCATCCACGACATCGATATGTCCTTCATGGAAAACGAGGGCCTCATCACCACTCGTGTACAGAGACTATCAGTCATCTCGTCACGAGTCCACAAACTACATGACCTGATAGACAACATGGAGCACATTTCGAAACAACTCGAAGGAAGCTGTTCGTCTCGATACTTATCAAAGGGGACATCGTCGAATCAGTACGCACTGGTGCCGTCGCTGGTTTCAAACGTCCATGATGAACTCAATGTGTTGAGGCACCGTGTTGACGGAGCATATCTTGAGCCTTCCCTCAAGCACTCTTTCACCAGTGTGGTGGATTCCATGAGCGCGTTGGCATCATCGGTGCCGTCTAATCTACAAACAGAGAGAAGTCTTGTAGGCCTTGCGTCCCTGGTGGATCTGGCCGTACGTTCCTTTAATACATGATATATACAAGTAGATAGTTGTGATCGGAACAGGTGTATGCATGAAGTCGTAGTTAATGGGTCTTGGGAGCGAGGGCCACGATCTTGTTGTATTCCAACTCCCGAAGCTCCTTGGCCACCACCGAGGAGATTCTGGTACCAAGAGGTTCTCCGTTCTTGTTAATCAAAACACATGCATTATCATCGAATCTCACCACGCTACCGTCGGGTCTTCTGAAGGGAGCCTTCGTTCTGACAACCACGGCACGACAGATATCTCTTCTCTTGACTCTGTTATTGGCAGACTGGCCGGTAATCTCAGCGTTCAACGGACGGGCTTCTTTCACCACAACCGTGATTTGGTCTCCCACCTTGGCGAAGTTCCGAGGCCCATGACGCAAGACCTTGATGCA
This sequence comes from Danielozyma ontarioensis, assembly GCA_003706395.2. NCBI lineage: Eukaryota > Fungi > Ascomycota > Pichiomycetes > Serinales > Debaryomycetaceae > Danielozyma > Danielozyma ontarioensis. The sequence goes on from PPLF02000006.1 coordinate 438,127, forward strand.
CTCCACCACTTGGGCTCCGGAGTTATCTATAACATTGAGTAAACTCTTGAGGTAGATCATGATGGATGGGGGAGAAAAGAAAAAATGAAAAGTGGTGAAAAATTCGCACCTCACTCTCATGAATGTATGGGCTCCAGAAACCATGGAGGAGGTTCTTCACCACCTCACCGACAAATTGCATCCACTGGCACGAGAGCCCGGTAATCACCGATAGAAAAAGTCGCTTCCAGGCCCGCCACGTGGAATTGACCGACCCTTCCCGGATTGACGCCATCGTTGCCCAGCTCACCTCTGAATCCAAGTCCATCGCCAAGGCCTCCCACCCCCACATGATCGCCTGGAGAACAGGCACGGTCGTGCGGACAGAGACTCAAGATAGTGGAGCGAAGCGTCAAAAGCCATCCAAGAGACACAAGAACTCGGAGACGTCTCCCCCAGCTGCGTCGTTATCGTACGCAAACGTCCAGCAGGGCTTCAGGGACAACGGGGAAAAGGGCGCCGGGTCTAAGCTCCTCGAGTATCTTGTTAATCACAACATCATCAATGTGGTCGTGATTGTCACCCGCTGGTACGGAGGGTCTCCCATCGGACTGCTGCGTTTCAGGCACATTGTAAACTGTGCGGCTGATTCGCTTCGCCAGCGGGATACGTAATGCCTGTGCTTCTCCAGATTCAGCTCCTTAGACGTTTCCAGCGGCATAGATAGCCTAACGGTCCCGCAAGGCAATGGCGCTAGCCACACCGGTGGGTAGCCGCTGGGCCATTTGCAGCGCTTACCTTGTTTGGCGAACCGCGCACGTGACTATGTCTAATTTAATTCACACTATAACCATAGTTTTTTTCTTTCACACCACCATGCTTTCTGGGATTCTATGCAAAAGATTGGTTCTGCCGTTGCGGTTGGCCGTTCGTACCCATGCCACCAAGTCCGTGCCGTTGACTGCCGACACCTACAGCTACAAGTTGAAGAGGAACGAGTCGTTCAAGAAATTAGATGACTCTGACCTCAAAGTGTTCCAAGATATTCTTCAGGACGACAACTACTTGATTACGGACGCCAACGATCTCGATTTCTACAACGAAGATTGGATGAGGAAGTACAAGGGACAATCAAAGCTTGTCCTCAAGCCCAAAACCACCCAGCAAGTGTCTCAGATCCTTAAGTACTGTAATGACCAAAAGCTTGCAGTCGTGCCCCAAGGTGGTAACACCGGATTGGTGGGAGGTTCTGCACCAGTTTTCGACGAGATCGTGGTCTCCTTGAGTAACATGAACAAGCTCAGGTCCTTCGATAACGTCTCTGGTATTTTCAAGTGTGACGCTGGTATGATTTTGGAGAATGCTGACAACTTTCTTGCTGAACAGGGTTACATCTTTCCCCTTGATCTTGGTGCCAAGGGTTCTTGCCATGTCGGTGGAAATGTGGCCACCAATGCAGGAGGCTTGAGATTGTTGAGATACGGCTCTTTACACGGAAGTGTGCTTGGAGTGGAAGCGGTGTTGGCTGATGGTACCATCTTGGACTCCATGCACTCATTGAGAAAAGATAACACTGGTTTTGACCTCAAGCAATTATTTATTGGCTCCGAAGGCTCCATTGGAATTATTACTGGAGTTTCCATTCTTTGTCCTGCCCGTCCTGCTGCCACCAACATTGCATTCTTGGGAGTTTCCTCCTACGATGCCGTCAAGCAAGTGTTCTCAGGTGCTCGGCGCGAGCTCTCTGAAATCTTGTCTGCCTTTGAATTCATGGACGGCAAGTCCCAAAAGTTGACCAAGCTGTTCTTGAAAACCGACCACCCCGTCGAAAGTGGCGAGTATCCGTTCTACGTGTTGATAGAGACCAGTGGCTCCAACAAGGAACACGACGACGAAAAGTTGGAGACCTTCCTTGGAAACGCCATGGAAGAGGGTCTCGTAGACGACGGGGTGATTTCCCAGGACGAAACCCAATTGCGTAACTTGTGGTCGTGGAGAGAGTCCATTGCTGAGGCTTCTGCTGTAGGTGGTGGTGTGTACAAGTACGATGTCTCCCTTCCTTTGGACCACTTATATGGATTGGTGGACGCCGCCCAACAAAAGTTAGAAGAGAAGGAGTTGGTGTCCATTGATGACGAATCCAAGCCTGTCATTGCATGCATTGGTTACGGACACATTGGTGATGGTAATCTTCACTTAAATGTTTGTGTTCGTGAATACAACAGAGAGGTTGAAAAGACACTCGAGCCATTTGTGTACGAATGGATTCAATCTAAGAACGGGTCCATTTCCGCTGAACACGGTGTGGGATTCCAAAAGAAGGACTACATTGGCTACACTAAGAACGAAACCGAGATTCGTCTCATGAAGGACATCAAGAAGTTCTACGATCCAAATGGCATCCTCAACCCATACAAGTACATCCAGTCGTCGTGATCATTACATGACCGCCTAATTATTTCAACAAGTAATATTTATTCTAACTCTGTTGGCATCACTCCCTACTTAGCATTCACCCATACCGTATTTGTATTGCACTCACGTTCTACTTGGCATACACCCATACTGTATTTGTATTGTACTCACGTTCTATACACCCTTAGAGGCAAGCCTCATCACAACTTCGATTCGTTAGATTTGATCAATGAGCCCTCGGCATACAACAGATCAAACTTGTCTCCAAAGTATTTACAGGCCACTGGACGTCTGATCTTCAAAGTAGGGGTCATGACGTTGGACTCCACTGTCAACGGCTCAATATCAAGGTAGATGTTGTGAAGACGTTCCAAACCCATAAGAGCCGAACCAGCAGCCGAGTTCATTTCCTTCAAGAACACCTGCTTGACTTCTCGCTGGTTAAGTTTACTGACAATCTCCTCTTTGGAAGATAAAGACACTTTGAATCGTTTTTGCAACCAGCGCGTGATTCCTTCAGGGTCCACACCAATAATACCAACGAGGAAGGTTTTCAAAGAGTCTCCATGAACATAACTTTGTGCAACAAGAGGATAACTGGAAAGATAGGTATTTTCAATCTTTTCTGGAGTAATGTACTCACCCTGGGCCAACTTGAAAAAGTTTTTAACACGGTCAATAATGTATAAACGACCCCGCGAATCAAGGCGTGCAATATCTCCCGTTTTGAACCATCCATCTTCATCGAAAGCCTTGGCGGTTTCTTCTTCATTTTTGTAGTAATTCGTGAAGATTTGAGGACCTCTCAAAAGAAGCTCACCTCTGGGACCACCCTCGTCGGTAGCGTGATAGCCCATGGCGGGTATTTCACGAAGTCTGATTTCAGTAGCAATACCAATGGCACCACAGGAACCGGGGTTGGCTTCGTAGGAGGGAGAAACCGAACAGCCAGCCATAGACTCCGTCAATCCATAGCCTTGGGCCATTCCAATACCCATGGATGCCTTCATGAACCGGACGGTGTCCGCACTGATGGGAGCAGAACCAGTGGTTAAGGTGATGACATTTTCAAAGCCAAGCTTCTTTTTAATAAGAGTATTGACACGGTCGTAGATAATGTGATGACCTTCAGCACCGTCATGCTTGGACTGGGCCTCCATCTTGTAGTTAATGGCTCTGGTTAAGAGCTTCTGGAGGATGGGTTTGTCATGGTTGTTGATGGTTTGAGCCTTAAGAGCAGCTTCTAATTTTGTAAAGACTCTGGGAACCAAAGAGATAACATGAGGTTTCAACACTTTGACATCGTCAAGAAGACTGAGAGGAGATGGAGACAGCGGAAAACCGATCCTCGAGCCCGAAGACCAGGCAAAGTGAACGGCCTGGCGACAATAAATATGCGCCAAAGGCAAGAAACAATAGGTGGATGCATCAACCATGTTTTTGATACCAGTCCACGAAAAAGTGATACCACTGACGGCAACTCTGTGGGTAAGAACCACACCCTTGGGGTTGGCGCCGGTGGTACCCGAAGTGAAAGAAATGGTGTAAATGGACTCTGGCTTGGGAAGAATGGGGGCCAATGGTCGGGCCGCACCCAAAGCTTCAATCAGGTCCATGTCATCTAAAACAATATTGTGCTGCTTACAGAAGTCACTAAGAGCAGCATCGGGAGAAGAATGGGCGGTGAAGTCCAACTTATCCATGGAAACAATGGAAATCAAGTGGGCAAGTTCGTCGGGGTATTGTTGCTTCAACTCCACCAACGACTTGATCTTATCCTTGGAGCAAACCACCATGGGGGATTCTGTAGAGCCAAGAATGAATCTAGAGGTATCAGGACCCAACGTGTCGTACAAGGCGGTATTGGTGAGAGAGTACGACACAGAGGCATAGTCCACAAGCGCCCATTCGGGTCTATTGGAAGCAAAGATTGAAATCACAAACGAGTCGGTATTTTCACCGTTGACGATGTTCAAGTGGCGATCAATTTTTTGGTGGGCAGCACTATTGGTCTTGTAGGGATTGCTGACAAGAGCACGCAAGATACCGGAGCCAAAATTTTTCCGACGCTGATTGATGGTTTCGTAAGATTGCCACTGGTAGTCGCCCAAGGTGCCATCGAGGTTTCTGACTCTGATTCCGAAACAGGGTTTTTTGGCGTTTATACCTGCCGAAAACTCAATGATGTCATGAAGAGTGGTTAACGAGGGATGGATAACTTCTTTCAAACCGTCCAAAGCAAGATTGTTTCTGTAGACGGCAGAATAACCAGGCTTGACAGTTCCGGGGAGCGGGCTAGCTTGTTGGTACTCTGATGGGTTGTAAGGTAAGGATGCACGCATCAACTGATAAAGTTTGACGGGATCATCCGTAATCAATGCGTTGGGGGCCATAACGTGACTGAGGTATATTGGACCGAGTATCAAAGAGGGCAACCGCCAGACGGTATTTATAAAAAACCATTACACCTCGGTGCAGACGTGGGGATGAACAAACGCTCCCGATGCCGAATGCCGAGGAAGGAGTTCAGAATCGGGCCGAAGTGTCTCAGCAAAAAAGTGACAGCGTAACTACGTAAAGCGGGCGGGTGAAGGCTGCGGATGTCACGGGGTGTCTAGGCGTGGCAACGGAGAAACTACAAGGCATTAGAGGGCTACAACGACTCCAGGTGGTGAGGACGACGGGACGGAAGCAAATTGCGGTGCGATGGGGAGTAGTCGTGGGTGTTAATGAAATTGCGGGGAAGTGGCGGGTTAGAGGTGAATGATGGAGGGAGATGGAGGGGCCTGGGAGGGGCATGGGAGATTTAGCCACCAAACATATGTGTGGGGTCAGTGGTGGACTTAAGGGGCGTGGGTGGACGTGGAAGGATAGCGGCGGGTGGCGGCAAGGGCTAGAGAATGTCGGGGCGCCCGTGGTGGGCGAAAGAAACGTCAATGGGCGTAAGAGACGTCGGGGGTGGGAGTAAGAAACGTCAGTGGGCGCAAGAGACGTCGGGGGTGGGCGCAAGTTGTTGGTGGGCGGCCGGTCGCGGGACACGGGAGCGAGCCATTGGCAGAGGATGGGTTGGCTCGGGGGACAGCGGCAGTTAAATGATGAAGGGACTCACGTCACATGGCCAGTGTCGCAGTTGACTAATGGAGGGACTCATGTCACATGGCCCACACTGTCCATGTGATGTGAGAGACGGACCCCAGGGCCAAATTGTCGCTTGATAAGGCTGTGACAGATGGAGATGGCATGTGGCGGGAGGGCAGTAGCTCGTGGGATGGATAAGGAGGCGGATTGAGGTAAGGAGGCGAATTGAGGCCAGGAGGAAAATTGAGGCCAGGAGGCGGATTGAGGCCAGGAGGATTGTGAAAGAGGCAAGGAGTAAATAGAAGATTCTAAGAGAGGCTTGGGGGAGAGGAGGCTTGAAGATTAGCAATGGAGATGGCGATGGCGACGGAGAGCCCTAAATGAAGAACCCTACGGTAAATCTCAGATGGGAACCCTGGCTTACTGCCTGAGCAAGTGTCCCAGCCAAAAAAACCAGCAAGGTGCATGCTCCAGCCAGAGTCACAGGCGAGATCCAGCCACTCGCACCAATGCTCTTGGCCCAGCAAAGGCCAGTTGAGCCCCCTCCTCACTCTGCCCCGTCTGCAGCACGCAGGGCCGCCTTCTCATTTGGGCAGAAAATACCCTGGTTTGCTCAGTGGAATGTTTGCAACATCTGAAATCGGAATGTGGCTGGCATGTCACGGTTCGTAAACCGGTGAAATCTTCTCCCGTGTTCCCTTGCATGTTTACATGGTGGTGTTGCAGGGTTTACGTGAAGGATAGATAGATGCATGGCCCATGCAAGGCGTATCCGACGATCCCCGTGGATGGATGTTGGGGAGTTCCAGCCTCCCGAAGGCATCGAAGGCTGGCACATTCAATTGGATAACTCGGCTGTTCAAATTGAGCACCTCACCATGACCCAATTGGACAACTCGCCATGGCTCCACATGTCAACCCGACGGGAGAGCCAGTGGCGGTTGTTACATCACTACAGTGAAATCTGAGCCTTAGGTGCAATGAAACTGGCGCAAGGGCGTGAAATTGCTCTAGATTGTACATGGCTAACGTGAGATTTGGCCCTAGTGCCTAACTTAGGTGTCTAAACAAGATGTCAGTGCGTCGAGGGGTGTTGCAAGCTGGGACTGTTGCTACACCTCCAGCTGAAAAATTCAGTCAATGGAAACGTTGAGAAGCGTCATGCGGTGGAGTCACGTCGTGCTGTGGATGTTATGGTCACGTTGACACTGGGCGTACCGGGATGAGCGAACAAAGACTGTCGTCGGCAAAACGTGGATTTCAGGGTTGAGGCCTATTGTATACGAGCCATATGCATTGATGAAACTCCAGCTGCACATTGTTGGCCCCTTCACTCACGTTTTCCTGAATAGGGCACAGTACAACGCAAGGTATGACCCGACACACACGACTGAGTACATGACTACCGACGGTGACGGGAAATGGGACGGGACGTGGAAGAGAAGGGTATGAGATGAGGTCCCAATTAGGCAAGCGTCCGCCGGAAGCAGAGACGGAGGATTGGGCGGACTGGGATGGATGGTCAGACTCACAGCAGGGTGGTTAACTCCACGGAGTCTTTCCACACGAAGGTGGTGTTCTCCAGGGTGGTGTTCACTAGGGTGGTATACTCCACGGAGTCTTCTCCAGGGTAGTCTTTTCACGTAGTCTTACCACGTAGTCTTCACCAGGGTAGTCTTTCCACGATCTACACCACCCACAATCTACACCTCGCTAGCTCTGCGCTATCTATTAACATACTCACGTACAATGCAACTGTCAATGCTCAGCATGACTCGCCGGGTCGGCTTGTTTCTGTCATATCGACTTCATGGAGGCGTATGCATCAAACTCCTCCTTAAAGGTTTGATAGCAGTGGAAATAGGAATCCTTGATGTAGAAGAAGCGAACAAACGGAAGCGTCAAGATCCAATCAATGAATCCCACGTCTCTGGCCACGCAAATAATGACAAAGTATATGAGACCCAATAATGCTCCAAACATAACTCCCACCAACACCTGCTGGATCGTGTGGTAGAGTAGGTAGACTCGGGAAAAGGCAACTAAGATGGAAGAAACCATGAGAATATAGCATCCTGATAACTTTTGAAGATAAGAAAAGTGTTCCATCTTGAAAAGAAAGATACACACGAAGTAAGCAGCAAAGAAACCCATGAACTGGGAGTGAGCCGACGGCATTCCATAAGTCAAACTGTGAGAGCCGCCTCCACCGAAATCTTTATGGAACTCGGGACGGGGTTGTTTGATGATCTTCTTGATGATCTTGTTGGTGATTTCGCCCACCAAGTGTCCTCCAACCACAATCACCGGCTCGATTTCCCGGGTAAGTAAAAACCACGATGTGTAAAACACCATGGTATAGATTGGAAGCAACGAAAGGTGAACACAGATCACCGACACCCAGTCTCGGGGATCATAGAGAATGTAGGTGTGATCAAATGGTACCGGGTTGTATTTGGCATCTGATCCAAAGTATGTGGGCATGATGAAGTGTTACAACCAACTATGGACAAGGCAGACGTGACGTTTAACGGATCTCGCGTAGTCCCGCAAAAATAAAAGCTAATAACCACGAAAGGGAACCCCGGTAGAAGAAGTGAATGTTTGAAGTTAGAACGAACGTTTTGAAATGGAAGGGATACAAGATTAGTTATATATAAACGGGAAGTCTGGGCCCTGAAAGCTGGAGAGAAACAAGACAAAAAATAATGAGATATAAGAAAAAAAAAAATTGCCCCCGTTGGCTCTGGTTACCTCAGGTCTGGCAACCAGATGCAAGCAAAAAACAATTTCACCGTGTTTGCAAATGCAAGTAACAAAGGACGGGAAAGGAATATTTTCTTTGTGGTAGAGTCGGCTTTGGGAGAGGACTTAAGAAAAAAAAAATCATCAATTTATCACAATGGACCATATGCGGTGTACTTAATGCAAAAGAAGGAAAACAAAACAAAGAGTCACCTTGCAGAGGGTGTGAAATTTGCCAGAAGGGATAGTGCAGATGCAATGACCACAATCAGACGAGGTCAGATGAGATTTGACGAATTTGGTCATCATTGGCACCGGTCCATGCCAGTAGACATATATGGCGAGGAAGAAGGGGACGTAATATGAAATGAGAGGACATACCCAAAATAGTGTCGAGGCGGAGATGTGGCTGGGTTGGTGTCCCCTTAGACGATGCTACTAATTATTCCACAATCGGAAAAACGGCCACCACCAGGCGAAATCGAGACAATGGGTCGAATTTTGCCGGAAACAGAAAATCCACGTCGCACCCCATTATCGACTAAAGTCGCGATGGGCCGAAGGGGGGAGAACGGCCTGTAGGACCAGAAGCCTAAAGATGCTGGCATTTAAGGTTGTTAGGAGCTTCAAAAAATAACTCGTTAACGAGATAGTACGAGGCGATGAAGCGTCGTGGGTAAAATAGCGGGTGGTGTGTTGAGGATACGAAGGAGTTAGTCTCCATACAATTTATCTCAATGGGGATTTAACCTAATTGATACCACCTTCGAACAAGGCACCAGGCGGGCGGCATTGACAGGCGAAGAAGGGACTGCGGATGCCAACGGGGTTTACGAGCCATTACGAGGGCTACATTGTGTAGTCAGAGGTGTATTGCTATATAACGTGATACGATGCAGAGATATACAGAGGCATGAGACATTAATCTAGGTGTGGAGGTTGTAGAGGGGTGAGATGTGAGAGGAGAGGGTGTGAGAGATGTGAGAGATGAGATGTGAGAGGAGAGGTGTGAGAGGGTGTGAGAGATGTGAGAGATGAGATGAGAGAGATGAGAGATATGAGAGACGGGAGATATGAGAGATGAGAGATGAGAGATGAGAGATGAGAGATATTAGAAGAGAGTAGACATGATATGACAGAGAGGAAAAGAGGCAATGGCACCGCCCGGCTATGACATCGAGACATATGATGCGCATTGGCCCCGGTCGGGCGTCAGGTATTGACGACGCTCATTGTTGATAACACAGCACATTGTAGCGATTCCCAGCAGGGCTCACCGAAAGCCGTAAGCCCATGTGGACCTGTGAACGAAGAACCATCAATTAGCAAGCCCATCCCACAATTACTGAATTTGACGCTTTTGCTGTTCACGGGCCCATCTGGCCGCATCCTTGGTGGTATCCGAGTGAAGAGGATTAGCCCGGGTTCTCTTGATGAACGCAGTCACCCATGGTTGAGAGTAAACTTGCTTGAATGTTCCAGATGGGAACATGGCAGCAATGTCTCCCAAAAGTCCCACTGCGGTACGAGAAACCGACTCGGCATCCACAAATTCTCCGTCTTCCTGAATTTGTTCAATAAGGGTAAAAATACTGGACACATATGGATAAAATTTGTCAGGATGATTGTTCAACCCGTTGACGATTCCCACGTATGCGTCGAGCACCGATTCTTTTACATTGTGAGAAAGTTCCAAAGCATTGTAGGAGGAATCTTCAGGAGCGTAGTTAGCAGCAACTGAGCAAATCTGAAGCGTGAAATCAGCGTATGGCGCAAATTTTTCTCCAACAGAAGTAGCAATGTCTCCAAATGCCGAAAGAATTGCTGGCCGGATTTCTGGTTTGATGTTAGAATCATTCAAGTTGGCTCCAAGAATATTCATAAGACTGTTGAGATATGGTTCGATTTCCGGTCCCAACGATTGAGCCAAGTCCGCCACCAATCCAATGGCAGTGTCACAAGTAGGGGACTCGGTGTTTGAAAGAGCATTGGTCAAATATGGCACAAATGCTGGCATATAGTTATTAAATTGAGGTCCCGTAGCACTTGCAACAGCGGAAATGGCAATGAATATATCTTCTTCGATGATGGAGTTTTGTTCCTGAGTTTCGAGGAGCTTGATAAAAAGTGACATCAAGCTATCAGCAGCCGAAGTCACATCACTGTTTAACCTTCTGATAACACACGTCAAGAGCGACAAGATGTTGGTTTGTAACTCTTCAATATTAGCCTTGGCTTCAGTGGATGTCAATTCTCGAGAAAGGTTCACACTCAGTTCCAATCTTGAGAGCGCTTCTGAAGCCACGCTTTGTACAATTGATAAAGTATCGTTTCCAGAAAATGAGACGAATGACGACAATGCTTCGTAAGCCGAGGTTCTGGCCGAATATTCGTTTTCGGTGGAGTTGGAAAGGTTGATTAACACTGGAATTATCCCTTCGTAATATGGCGAGAGAACGGTAGATTGAGATTCAGGTCCATCTGAACAGAATTGTTCTAATAAATTAATGAAAGACCAACAACAATTGGTAGATACCTTAGGATGGTCTTGTAATCCAGTGACCAACGCTTGCATTAAGCTGGGAAGATAGTCACCAATGTCGGAGAAATCCGTCAAATTCTCAATGATTCTTCCCAAGCACCAAGCCACGGTTTCCTTAACTTGTAATGAATTGTCACTAATAAGGGGTAATATGGGCCCCAATGCCTGGTTAATCACCATTTTGGCATTTTCAGGATCGATTCCTTCGAGAATAGAACCAAACGCCATCACGGCTGCCTCACGTGCATGCCAATTCTCGGAGTTGCTGATGTTCTGAGCCACAAACAGAAGAGTGGGCTCCACCACATAAACTCCGGCAACTTGAGCAAAGAGCTGAAGACACGAGCCGGCAGCCATGGCAATGGACCAGTCATCATCCTCGGGATCCTCATTTTGCTTGAGAAGAAGATTGAGAAGGGTGGGAAGCACATCACTAGTGGCCACGATACTGAAATTATACGACACAAGGTCGCCGGTATCAGGAATGCCTCTAGCTTGGTTTTCGTGTCTTTGAGTATGAATGTCGAGTTCTTCTTCACAAACAGTGGACCAAAACTCGATAGCCATACATGCCACCTTTTCGTCGGGGCTAGTCATTCCCGAAAGTGTCAACCCGTAAAGGGCCTTCTCCATATACACCGACATGTAATGGTAGTATAGTTGCATAATTCTGGCAAGACACCCAAATGCAGCTGCCTGTAACTCATTGTCATCAGCCTGGGTAGCCTCGCACACAACTTGCATGATGTAATTTCGCTCCCCTTCTTTATCAAAATTTAGCTTGATGAACTCGAGCGAATCAACCAAAGAGTTGAGGGCTGTCAATCTAATCAACGACGAGGGTTCACTAGACTGAGCACCTTGGACAATGGCCACCAATATACCACTGGATTGAGCCAATATTTGAGGATTGGTGGGGTCACTGCTTTCGCAAATGTACCCAATGGTTAATAAACACGTTCTCTTAGTGGTAACGGGCTTGCCTGGTTTGGTTTCATCCACAATAATGGGGATTAACTCTGGCCACTCGTTACGAGGCAATTCGATGATGGCGATCCCAGCAATCAATTGAGAAATGGCGTTGGAGATGGTCTGATCGTCACTCAATAAACACGTAATACACGTCTGTTTGATTTTGGCCTTCACCATGGTATCCAAAGCGATCCATCTGGCGTGTTGTTCGGCCTTCTTTCTAGAGTCCTTGGAGGTTAACTCGTTTTTAAGGCCCAAACCTGCCAACATTCGAACTTCAGGTTTATTATTCTCGTTGGCAAGAGCATCCACAAGATACCCCAAATACTCCACAAAGTGGTTGGTAGATGCATCGCTCAATTGACGTTCAGCCTCCGCCCGCTTTGTAGGGTCAGGACTTAGCAAAGCAGCCTCAAGAATCTGGGCAATGTTCTCCATGTTGTGAGTTGTAGAGGGAGTAGGAAATTTCGTTGCTGAGTCTCAAAACAGATCATGCGGTTACCCGGCGCGACATGGGGCGCGCGACATGCGACATTTTCCCTGGGGCTATAGCTTTTTCTACGCAAGGCCAGCTACAGTTGGAATGGCGACAGCTACAATGAGTCATTTGACTCAATCAGGACAACGCGTTGATTGCTAGATGTGTAAGTTGCGTGGTGGAGTAGTGGTTCACAAGGGGGGTTATTGGGGGAAAGGTGGGGGAAATGAGAATGAGCTGATGGAAGACTTAGTTCTTGGTGACTACTGAGTTCAAGTCCGTCAAGGTCTCATCCTTTCTGATCATGGAACTGTGAATGCTTCCAGACTCATTGAGCGGTTCTTCATCGTAGCCGTTTGTGGAAATAGCGTCCGACTCCTTGGTTTTGGTGCTGACGGGAGAAGCTGCCTTCCTTGCCTTTTCAGCATCCAAGCGAGCCATTAATAACTTTTCCTTGGCTTTCAATTGAGCAGCCTTTTGCTCAAGAAGAGCGGCACGAGAAGCAAGTTCCTTCGCACTGGCAATCTCAAGCTCCTCTAGCTTTTGTTGTCTCTCTAGAATACGTTCATGGCGAATGACGTAAGGAACAGTCTCACTAATTTGTCTTAATTGGTTTCTTTGAGGAGCAATGGATAACCTCTTGAAGGAGGAGTTGGGAGGATTTAAGTTTCTCGGAGGAACAATTGAAGAGGTACTGTGTTGGTCCAATGAAACTGTGGATGTAGATGAGTGGAACAGAATAGAGTCCTTAACTTTAGGAGATGGCATTTCACCATCCAATAACATACTAATGGACTTCTTTTGAGAAGACGTGGAGTAAATGGATTCGGAGTCTTGGGTGGTGTTGCCGTTGGTGAGTTGAGCAAGGTTGGATAACGAGGGGACGGTGGAGTCCTTGAGATCGAAAGAGTTGTGAGATTCCACGGTATCATGAAACTCGGAATCATCGAGTTCATCATCATCATGAGTCTTACCGGTGACCTTAGTTAATCTTTCTGTTCTGTAGGTTTCGTAGAGGAAGTCATGGGTCAAGTCCTTCAAGTCTTGAAGGTGAGACCCCAAAAGCACCGACTTCAAGATGGGGAAATCAGAGAATTCGGCATCGTTGATGTCCACCAAGCCCCAAGGATACTTTCTAGCTCTGATTGTGTTGACGGCACCGGTGTGAATGTCCTTGACTTCGAACTCATCCTCAGAAGATATTATGGCAAATGGCTGTAATTTTGACAAAAATTTGCACTCTTGAATAAGTTCGTAATCGTCGTTTTCGTCGTACTCGTCAAGGAAGCTGTCAAATTGGAAAATGGGAACGTTGAACTTCTCAATGTCCACCTTGATTTGCTTTTTGAACACCGCGAGTTCGTTGGGAGTGAACGAATCGGCCTTGGAGATCACAGGAATGATGTTGACGTATTTAGACAACCGCTTCATGCAATTGATATCGAGTTCCCTGAGCCCATGGCCGGTGGCAGTGATGAAGTAGAGAAGCGCGTGGACTCGGGTGTCCACGAATCTGGGATTTCTCTTGATTCTGGTTTCCTCTGCCAACACCAAATCAAACTGCTGCTTCAAGTAGTTTTCAATTTCCACAAAGCAAAGCTCGTTGTTGAGGTTTTCTCCAAACCCAGGGGTGTCGATGATGGCGAGTAGCAATTTCTGGTTCTCGTCGTCGATAATTTCAACCTTGGTCTCCGTCAACGCGATTCCGGGCTCTTCATTGGCGTTGTGGGGGTTAAACTCGTTCCGACTCAAAATGGACGTGCTGGGCAATGCCACCGACTTGGCAGAGGTGAAACTCAATGTCTTGGTGTCTCCGGTGGACGACTTCTTTTCAAATCGATGTTGTAAAACCTTCTTGTTGAGTAATGTGTTGATGAAGGTAGTTTTACCGGTTCCCAGCTCTCCCACCACCATGAACGTAAACTTGACACCCTTCTTGGCGTCTTTACGGTAATTGATCATGGGGGAGTGATTCTGGGTCAGCGGCGAATCAAACGAGTAGTTATCCATGTTGGTAGTAGATCGACAGAATGTCCAGTTGTTTATTTCGAATACGCGATGCTGATGTAAGCGGATGACGTAAGCGACCGATGGCTGCAAGGGGAGGCTGCCCTCCCGAAGAAGCGGCGGAAGCAGTACCACGGCGGCAAAGGCGGTATCACGGTGGCAGAGGCATTTCACAGTGACGTGGGGCAGGACGCCAACGAGATGGCCGGCGGGAGGGGCATATACGTGTCTAGGGAGGAGAAGTGTGATGGCGTGGGGCAGATCGTATTTTATGCCGTGCCTGGACGCATGGGCGGGCGAGGCGGGCCACGGCGGCGATGGTGACAGGGAGCTGGGCTGTCGCCCGCCGGCCTATACTGTTGAGCGGGGATTACGCCGGAGGCTGCTTCGGTGTCGATCCACTTACTTCTGATATGGGCCGGGATCGCTTTAAATGGGTCGACGATGCCTGACATGGGTTAGGTCGCTTGGCAAAGGTCCTGTCGCTTGGCATGGGTCGGAGTGCTCCCTCTGCTGTCTTCCGTGGACCCGTATCAAAGTGGAGTGTACGGACACGGACGCGCCACCCACCCCGGCCGCTGCTGGGCCCGTCGCCCCGTCTGTCGCTCCGTCCTTAGCCCAACTGAGCCCGACCTCGACGCGTCTCTGGCACTCCGTCTTGACGGTCTCCATCTCGTCAGCCTTCCCCTTCTCGTCGGCCTTTTCCTTCCCCTTCTACATGCCGCATCGCCTTCTCCATGCCCCGTCGCCTTCTCTTTTATCCTCTCTACTTTTTCCTGCCTCTCCTTGAACCCCCAGCCCGTCACCGGCCACGACCATTGCTGCTTACGTAAGCCGTATCTTCCCCAGATCATCCCACTCTGTGGTCTCCTAAAATAGTTGTCTCCTTCTCCTGCTCCTTCTTCTATCCAAATAATTACAACTTCTTCTCTGCTAACCCCCTTCTTACTAGTCTCACCGCAATGTTCAAGACCCTAGGTAGCAAGGCCGCCGCTGCGCTCGACCAGGAACTCATGCTGTCTGGTTGCTTTTCCATCGACCAGCTCATGGAGTTGGCCGGGCTTGCAGTGGCCAAGGCGGTGTATCGAGAATTCCCCATTGTGCCGTCCAAATCTGATGTATTGGTGTTGGTGGGTCCGGGAAATAACGGGGGCGACGGCTTGGTGGCTGCCCGCCATCTAAAACTATGGGGCCATCAGCCCATCATCTACTACCCCAAGAAAAGCAGCAACCAGCTATACGCCAACTTGCTCTCGCAGCTCTACGACTTGGACATCCGGGAGCTCAATTCCCAACAGGACGTGGAGGCTGTTCTCCAAACCGGTTCTGTGGGCGTGATAATCGATGCCCTCTTTGGCTTTTCCTTCAAGCCTCCCATCCGGCCTCCGTTTGACGGCGTGCTTCAGTACTTGGCCACTCATCACGACTCAATTGCCCCCGTCGTATCGGTGGATATCCCGTCGGGTTGGGACGTGGACCATGGTCCGGGAGACGTGGATATCAAGCCGTCGATGTTGGTGAGTCTCACCGCCCCCAAGCCGTGTGCTCGTCATTTCGGCAACGTGCATTACCTCGGGGGAAGATTTATCCTGCCAAAGATATCGAAAAAGTACGACATTGAGGACTTGGTGGCGCTCTACCAAAAGGACGACCTTATTGTGAAGTTGTAGGTGGGTGCGAATGTGCTGGTGCCTTTAGGTATTGATGATTCATCTAATGACATGATATTGCTGACTGATATGCTGTAGCTACGTTGCATGGATAGGCATGCGTCTAAATGACATCCCTGGATGCTAGTAACGGCGGTCAAACCGATTCTGCCGAGCCTTGGGGTTGTACAAAGGCTGCTGAACGGGAAGAGAGTTGTTCAAAGGCTGTGGGATGGTGGGATGATTGCATGAAGGCTGCTGAACAGCAGAGGAGTTGTGTATAGGTTGCGGGATGGCGGGAAGCCTCTTGTTTACGCTGACCTCAAACCGTGACTCTGGCACGGAGTCAAGCATATAGGGCGAGTGAGAAACCACCCGGCGGTCAGCTGCGTGGTGAGCTGCTCGATTCTTGTGGCTTTCATGATTATTCTCGGCCAGGAAAGAGTAGGAGGCACTGCGACGATTAGAGTCTCCAAACTGAAGACATGGCGTCTGTTCGGGGCTCAAGAATGGCGTGGCCTTCTGAACAGGGCTCGACTGAGGAGTATGATGGACATGGTCGGGGAATGAAGAGAATTGAGGACTTAGTTGTTCGGTGTTGGCAACGGCTCGTCCAGGAAGGTATGCGTGATTGTTGGATACGCATCTACGTTCAGGGCCTGAGTGAAGAGGGGGACCATGGGGCGAAGAAACCACACGGCGTTGGTTAGGGGACTTGGGTATGAAGTACCGCAGAGCTCCATAATCGGTCCCGGGGTCCAAACAGTGAGAGAAGGGACGCTGGCGGACCATTTCCTTAAGCTCTTGCTTGGCATCTGATAGTGAGCACGCTGACATGACGGAAAGGTTGCCGGTGGACATCATGCTGTGAGGACGACCTTGGTTGGGCACCTTAAGTGATGCAACTTCATAGTCGGAACCAAAGAGACTGTCGACGAAGGAGGTCATGTCGAAGGAGTCGTCAAGCTGAGGCATGGGAAGGGCCGCTTCAGCTGGTGGGTGCCCGGAGCAGCTACCGGGGCCAGGTGTTTCACGAGAGTTTGCAGTGAACTGGCCATCGTGGTTCTGAACGTCGTAGTCCTGAACGTCGTAGTTCTGACCGTTGTAAATCTGACCGTAGTAGTTCTGGCCACGTCCAGATGTTGCGCTAAAAGGCCCAGCGAGCTGTTTTCTAGAGCTGGGTAGGTCGCCATGTGTGTCACCAGATGCTGGGTGGTCACGGTCATCGCTCACAGGGAAGCCGGTCGCTGGGGAGGCGAACTTTGAAGCCTCCTGGTCGGAGGAGACGTCAGTGGAGACGGAGCTGCCGGAAAAAAGACTGTCGATGTCGTCGTCATCGACGATGACGTACTTTGGTGCAAGTGGGAGCTTCTTGGAGTGGAAGTCGTCAAGCGAAGGCTGGCGAGGAATTGGCGGCAAGAGGTGAAGGTCGAGAGGGAGTGACAGCACCCGCGGGGCGCTCTGTGAAGCAGCTGTTGGCTGTACGGTGTGAGCCGTTGGTTGCGTGAAAGCAGCCGACGCCGTTTGTGGAGCATGTGACGGGGCGGACGCAGTTGGTCGCACAGTGTGAGTCGTTGGCTGCACGGTGTATGGCGTTGGCTGCACGGTCTTCTCTGGCGCTGCTTGAGCTTTTTGCTGGGAATCAGTGGATACGTAGAGCCCCGGGAATCTGGGGACCTGCTCTGAAACCACACGGTGGCTTGGCATGGGAGAAAGGGTAGGCGGGCTGTTGCTTGGCTCCTTCTTGCTGACTTCCGCCGGCGGCGGGGGAAGTGGCCGGTCCAACGAGGCACTGGAGATCCTCAACATACGATTGGACCCTCGGAGATGGTCGTAGGAGGTGGAACCCGGCACAAACGACTCCGTGCTGCCGTTGGCTGGGGGACCCAGTGGGGGGTTGGAGGGCGCCAGAACCGTTCGTTTTGCCACCGGACGAGAGAACTTTCTGATTTTCCCACTTTTAGTGATCACCGGCACCTGGGGAATATCACTCATGGCTATGCTACCAGGCCTGAAGGAATCGGCAGCATGGGAAAAGTCTATGACCATACTGGCGGGTCGAGGACAAGGGGAGTCCAAGGATGTGAGCCTTTGCTTCATTGTAACGCCAATAAGAAAAGTGATGTGTTAAGGGTAAATGATGAGTGGTGGTAAAAAATAGCCCCCTTCAGCGCCCATAACGACTATATAATATTGGTCTTCAATAGGGGCAGCAGCATGGCCATGTATGGAAGGAAGGAGGCTGGCTTATTGCTCCATTATGGTGCGCTTGTGTGCAGGAAACAGCCTGCTATCTGGTTGTATACAGGACGGGGTGCTGGGGCTATATGCAGGGTTTTGATGGCTGGTAGCCAGGATCTTCAATTAGCGACGTGTTTTGCCACAGTGGGAACCAGCAGCCACGAGAGAGGATTCTGACGCCGGCTAAAAATGGAACGCATTGAAGTGGTGCATAAGGTGTGGAACGGAAGTGTCAATGTTCGAATGGATATACGAGTCAACGCCAGCACTCCCATTACTTATTTGTTCACCTGCAGCCGAATGTCGTATTTGCCGCTTATTCTACCGCAAGTGATGCAATTCTGTCGAGGAAGTGGCCTTGAGGTTGATGAAAAGCAGCCATTGTGGATGGAGAACGACGGAGTGCCGCTACGATGGCACTTGCCGGTAGGGGTGCTTTTTGATCATCTCCATGTGCCAGGACACAAGAGGCGGGACGAGTGGCAAATAGCGGTGCACGTTGGCGAAGAGTGTGACGACGAGAACGTGATTGCGTTGCAGGGAGACTACGAAGCGGTGGTGAAAGACGTGGTTACTAATCAATTGAAGCAACTGTGCTTCGTGATGAATGGGAACTCCAAAAACGTCATGAGTTTGAGCGAAGAAATGACAAAGCAACTATGGCAGGCCATTGTGGCACTTGACTACACCACGTACACAGCCATCAACCGACGGATTGTGGCCAAGCAACTTCGGATCCCCGTGAAGCTTCTCGTGCCGGGGTTGGCCACTGCCATTCAGGCCCCGTGCAAGCCAGGGACTAAGTTGAGCGAGGCGATTTCCTCCCATCTTCCGGGATTGACGGGTACCGCGGTTGTGCAGGGGGTGGAGGTGCCGGATATGGTGGTGGAGGAGCTCTGGGTGGCGTTCCACCACGTTGATGATTTCTTGTACGTGGTGGTGGTGCCCTAGACAGCAGCAGCAGCCGACAACAAACGGCCAACAACAAACGGCCAACAACGGACGGCCCACAACAAACAACAGCGGCCAGCAAAACCAACTCTTGTCTCAATACACACTCTACGGACAGATGCTTAGTACGTCTATTCGTTCAATCTACTCTAGTCTCCACGGACACCGACAGCACAGTCACAGCACAGTCACAGTCACAGTCACAGTCACAGTCACAGTCACAGTCACAGTCACAGTCACAGTCACAGTCACAGTCACAGTCACAGTCACAGTCACAGTCACAGTCACAGTCACAGTCACAGTCACAGTCACAGTCGCAGCTAACAGCGCAGCCCGCTCAGCTGCTCTTCGCCCTGAACTCCGCCTGCAACCAGTTCCGGTACATCTTGAGCTGTTTCTTCCGGTTCACCAACAACCGGCGGTCCGTCAAGATCTTAACCTCTTCGAACGGACCGTCCTCGGAGAATATGCGCCGAAGCTCCTCCTCGGTGAAGAAATATACCCTGGTTCCATCTCCTCTGATGTAGAAATTGTTCTCCAACAACCGGTTCTTCTTGAATCGGAGCTGTGCCAAGTCGTATCTGGCGTAGTCTCGAAACAAGATCTGGCCCCCGGGCTTGAGAATTTTGGCGAGGTTGTTGATGGCGTTTTTCCACTGGTTTGGGTGTAGAGCAGAGAACACAAACACCATTATGACAATGTCACACAGGTTCTCCTCCATGCCATCAGGGATTTTGCCCTCGTCATTGGCCAAGTCCCACACTGAAGAAAAGGCAATCCCCTTGTTTTGCTCGAATGCTTCGTTGGCCTTGACGAGGTCAACAGCCACCTTGGAGTAGTCACAAGCAAACATCTTGAGATTGGCGTTTTTGTTTTGGTTCAACACCGGGAAGAAGGTGTTTCCAGCACCGCATCCAATCTCCAAGATGGTGGCGTTTTCTTGGTAGTCATCTCCCGTGATCTTATAGATGGAGGGGAACTCAATCTGAAGCCACTTGCGATCCTTGAAGAAGTTCTCCCGATTGTGCTTATAAAAGATATCCCAGTACTTGGCAGGATTGCTGTTGTAAAGGTTTTTGTCGTGGTCCGGGACTGGTGCTTCGAGCTGCTTGGCTATGAGTTCCTGGGCCTGCTGAACCTGCTCCTCGCCGAACTCCACATGATCCCAGGCGTTGTGACTGAAGACGTCGTCGCTCTGGTTCAAATACCGCTTTCCAAACTCAAACGGGCCATCCTTTCCAATACGGGTATCCGCTTCGACGCCGGCGTCCTCGACACGGACGTCCAAGGGGGGCTTGGCAATGGGAATAGTCATGGTGAAAAAAGCGATGAGATGAGCAGGCGCGCTGATATGACACAAGGGGGGAGCCGACCCCGACCCACGCGCGGGCGCGCTGCGGACCCGCTGCGGACCCGCTGTGGACCCGTTCCTGGTGCGCGCCGCCGCAAACAGGCCCGTTTTGGACCCATGCGCCGGTCGAGCAGTCTACATCGCCATCGTTGTTCTCACACGAGTATATTACATAAATACATTATTCATCGTCGGCTCTCTCGGTATAATGCACCCGTCCGTCTAAGTCTTGTAATCTAGAAGCTGCCTGTTCGCTAGTCAAGTCTCTTTGGGGTTCTCCAAGCATCTCGAATCCAACACAAAACTTCTTGACGGTGGCCGATCTAAGTAATGGAGGATAAAAGTGCATGTGGAACCACGAGTTTTGCTTTTCTTCGTGGGAACAGCTCACCGGAGCCTGGTGAATACCCATGGAATATGGGAAACTGGTGTTGAACAAATTGTCGTACTTGGTGGTCAATTGTTTGAGAATCGATGCCAAGTCTTCTTTTTGCTTATCGTTAAACTCTTCAAGTGAGGTTAAATGGGTCTTGGCGAGCAAAAGAGTCTCAAAAGGCCAAAGTGCCCAGTATGGGACAACGACCATGAAACTGTCGTTGTTTAACACCACTCTCTCTTTCTTCTTGAGCTCAAGCTTCACGTAGTCGCCGAGGAGATGAGAATTATACTCGCGATGATATTTGGTCATGTTTCTAAGTTCGTCATTAACTTCGGTAGGGATCATATCCAAGCACCACGCTTGTCCGTGAGGATGAGGATTCGAGCATCCCATGGCAAATCCCTTGTTTTCGAAAATCTGAAGATACTTGTAGGGAGCTTTGCCGGATGCAGAATCTTGTTTACACTCGGTATAAAGCTTTTGCCAAGCATCCACAATGGTGGTAATTTCTGGCACATTCATCAAGGGAAGAGTTAAGTTGTGATTGGGGTTGAAACAAATTACGAAACACTTTCCCTTAACTCCTTCAACCTTCATCAATCTCTGTTCGATGTCGCTGGTTTCATCCGACGATTTCTCGGGGATGTAATCAGGCTGATCGAGTTTGACGGCAGGATAATCGTTGGGAAAGATGAAGGTGGTTTTGTACTTGGGGTTGGAGTCTCCGGTAGCTCTGATGTTACCGGGACATAAGTAACATTTTGGATCGTATGATGGAAGGGTGTTTTTCTTCACCTCCTCCCTAGCCCCCTGCCAAGGTCTTTTTGCTCTATGAGGGGAACATAAGACGTAGGAGCCGGTAAGAGGATTGTACCGGTGATGGGAGTGGTTGGTGAAATCAAAAGTTTCGGTCATGGCTGATAGGGACATCATGTTTAAGGGAAAAGAGTTTACGTTTATATAATTTTTGAGAACAACCCGCCGTCATGCAACGTTGCAGAACAACGTGTCCTGGTTGCGCAGGTTCACATAGTAAAACCGCGACAAAATGTCGCAGGTGCCGTACTTAATGTGGCCTGCATCGGCACGAAGCTGTTATGGTGCGTGTTTCTGCAACGTTGCATCGATCCCGGGGCAATCGCGTGTCACGTTACATGTTTGCTAAAGCGTACATCTGCCATCGTGCTGTTTGTCATTGCCGCTAGTTTTCTTCCGCCGGAAAAATACCAACTGCTGACTCCTCATGGTGGTGCTTATAACAGGAGGCGCTGGGTTCTTGGGTTCCCATTTTGTTAACACCGCGGTGCTTGACTATCCATCCATAGACTTTGTTTGTGTCGATAAGCTTAACTACGCAAGTTATGAGTCTACCAGATTAATCAAGGTGATGGATTTCGCCAATTTTGAATTCATCAAAGGCAACATGACTGATTTAAAGTTCCTCCAGCTGGTTTTCAGTGCTAGAAACATCCACCATGTTATCAACTTTGCTGCAGAATCATGTGTGGACCGATCATTCTCCGATCCCCTCTATTTCTCTACCAACAACATCATCGGCACCCAGAATCTTCTAGAGTGCTGTCGAAATCATAAGATTCCTCTTCTCCATATATCCACTGACGAAGTGTACGGAGAAGTCAACGAGTGTAATGAAGAATCTCGCTTGAACCCCACAAACCCATATGCTGCAACCAAGGCCGCCATCGATCTCATTATCCGGTCATACATTTACTCCTTTAAGCTTCCCGTCACCATTATCCGCTCCAATAACGTGTTTGGGTCAGGCCAGTACCCCGAGAAAATCGTGCCGGTGACCATTGACGTGCTTAAGCGACGCTCCAGAGGAGAGAACGTCCGGGTACCTATTCATGGAGACGGCTCCAACAAGCGAGCATACCTCCACGTGGACGACTTCATCCGAGCCGTGCTTCTACTCTGGAAACACCAACAACAGAATGAGTTTTATGGCGAAATCTTCAACGTGGGCGCCTCAGATGATGCCGAAATTAGCAACCTCCAGCTCGTGAAGCTTATTTGTAAATATTACCATAAGAGCAGAGGACTTGAGGTGCCAGACATCAACACTGTGGTGGACTTCGTGGCGGATCGGAACTATAACGATTCTCAGTACTCGTTGAACTGTGATAAAATTAGCCGACTTGGATGGAGCCCCCAAATTCTGCTCTACCTGGGGCTAAAGAGGTTGGTAGGAGAACCAGCCAGAGGCGATGAGAGGCCCAGTGGATATGGAGGCCCGGAGCAGACGAAAGGCTATCTGGGAGGGGGGACGCCAGCTAGAATTGACACCCTGGCGTCGGCGCAGGCGATGCGGTTAATATAGTGGTTAATACAGGTGGCGGCAATCGGGTGTGTAATTATAATGCAATGATACCTAGTGTTTGTACGGCAGCGAAAATTTCGTGGCACGAGTGTCAGTGGTGGCATGGCTAGGCCACCACCCGAGACACCTCCAGATCAAAGAGCGAGCTCTTGATGGGCATATCGAGCGAGTAGAACGGGTCCTTCATCACGTAGTCTGAGTATGCCACGTAGATACGCTTGAAATAGTCATTGGTGGCCTCAAACTGTCTGTTAAGCTCCTGTTGAGACCCCGACGTTTCGGACGCCGCTGGGTTGGGTGACGTTATGAAGATGAATTTGATGCCAGTGAGCGACTGGAACACATAGAGGTTGAAGTGGTCGGTCTCAATCAGCTGGAGGCCACTCTTGTTGGTGTTGGGGTTTTGGGATCTCCCGGTGGCGATGATGGCGGCATTGGTGGCGTTCTGGCTGAGGTCGTCATTCTTCTTAAGCTTGGAAGCAATAGCGTGGACCCCGTGCAACGTGCCCGCTAGCACGAGATAGTCGTTGGCGCTTAGTTTGTTGAGTTGCGGGGATATGTCGTTCTGGTATATGAGACCCCCGGCCTTGTTGAGAATGTAGATGGAGTAGATCTTCATGATTTAAGATCCTTGGGCGGAGGAAGATGAAAATGATGTAGGTAAATAAGGTCGCGGCAGAAGAAAAAAAAAGAAGCTTCCCCACCAGGACTCGAACCTGGAATCTTCTGGTTCCAGAAGTGGTTACAATCGTAGCCAGACGCCTTGACCATTGGGCCATGAGGAACGAAGCTTCAGAGGTTGTTAGTTTTTGGGCGTAATACTGTGCGGTGGAACATTGTCACTTTTCCATTGGCGACGAGGTCACATTTTTAATCCTCTGACGTCCTGCCCATGACAAGAGCTACCAGGTGTGTTCGCATCCACATGCGTCGTCTACTTAGTAAGTGGTACGGGCCGTAGGTAAAAGATGGAGTGTCGTCCCCATTAGGAGGTGGCCTGGCGGAACGGGAGGCCTGAGCAGTGATACATCACCACAGAACCAGGCACATCAATTGGCGGTAACCCGGCGGTTGTGACACGAGCAAGACGTTGATGCTAACACGCTGATGCTAACACGTTGATGCTGGCTATAACCACCAGAAGCCCACCTCCTGGGTGGAGCTGGCACTGCCAGTATGGAGAGTACTGCTGTTGGGTTGCAATGAGCCATCAGCACTTAGTCAGGCACATCGACTACCGGTTACTCGGCGGTTGTGACACAAGCACAATTCAGACGTTACCGCTAACACGCTGATGGTGTTCATAGCCGCCAAGGGCCCGCCGCTTGGGTGAAGGTGGCGTTGTTTGCCATCAGGTGGGTACCTTAAAACCTATCAGTTTGGGATAAAGCCCTGTTCATGACGAGTCCTCAACGTTGACATCCGCTTTGTCCGATCATTCGAGACTTCAGTTTTACCCTTTATCGTTTATTGGTCATTAGGCAAATACGTACTTGAACTTAGTTCCATAAGTCTCTCCTTTTTTTAAAACCACTTGCGGGGCCCACTCAGGGCGGTTGACAGCGTTGATGAAGCGACCAGGCTCAACGCAGAATCCACACCGGGGAGAGAATCCCTCGGTACTGACACCATCTCCAGTGTAGAACTGGAACGAGGGATCTGTTCCCAAAACCTTAAGACTGGTTCCACCAGCCTTGGCGCTCAAAAGCTCCTTGAGGTCGTTGCCTCTGGTGTCAATGCCACACCCTGATTTGTCAGTGACAAAACAATGGTCGTAGGAAATGCCCTGCGCCAACGTGAAGGAGACTTTCTCAAAGTCTGCAAACTCTCCGGTGGGTAACAACTTGTCGTCAACAGCAAGATGGGTTGGGGTGGAAAGCACAATGTCGTGGCCATCAATAGTATTTTCTCCAGAAAGATTGAAGTAAGTGTGATTGGTGAGATTCACAGCAGTAGCATCCGCAGGCGAATCTTGGGTAATGGCAGCCAGTAACTCGGTTTCAAGAGCGTTGCCCCCCACGGTATACTTGACAAAGGTATCGATGGTTGCGGGGAATCCGTTGGTGCCGTCTTTGTCAACAAGAACAAACTCAAGGGTTGCTTCGTTTTTGCTGTTCTTGACAATTGGTCCGTACCATGTGCGCTTGTCAAAGCCATTCTTACCCCCGTGTAAGGTGTTTGCATTTTCGTTGGCCTCAAGCTGGTAGGTGGATGAGCCAATGGTGATGCTGGCATTGGCGATTCTATTGGCGTACCGGCCCACAGTGGCACCAAAGAACGGGTTGGAAGGATGTTTGTATCTTTTGGGATCCGAGAATCCATTTACCATGGACTTACCTTTGAACACGAGGTCCTGGATGGTGGCACCGTAGTTAGAGACCGACACAGACAAATCACCCACCTTGACGGTATGGAGTCTGTTTTGGTAGCCCTCAAATTGCTTCCACAGGTACCCGTCAACCTGATAGCCCTGTGGGTTTTCGGTGGTCCACTTCCATAAGTCACGGCAAGCGTCGTCAATGGACAACTCTGCCTTCCACTTCAACTCGCTATTAGCCCGCGTGGGGTTGGCCGTTAAGTTCAACACATCACCCGCTCTTCTGCCCACCACTTCGTAGGGGAGCTCTCTACCAACTGCCTTGCAGAAGGCGTGGAAAACATCAAACACAGTGGAACCCTTTCCGGTTCCAAGATTCCATTCCCGGAACAAGCCTTCTTTTTTCACGTTTCTGAGGTACTTTAGAGCTGCAATGTGGCCCTTGGCCAAGTCCACCACGTGCACGTAGTCTCTGATGGGAGTACCATCGTGGGAATCATAGTCATTTCCGAACACACTCAATTTTTCTCTTTTACCAATGGCAACCTGGGCCAAGTACGGCAAAAGATTGTTTGGGATTCCCAACGGATCTTCACCAATTAATCCACTGGGGTGTGCACCGATGGGATTGAAGTATCTGAGAATGGCAGACCTCCAGCTTCCATCACTGGTGTACACATCGTGAATGATATTCTCAATCATGTACTTCGTTCTGCCGTATGGGTTGGTGGGATCATTGGGGCAATGCTCCGGAATTGGAATCATATTTTCAAATCTGGTGGCGTCACCGTACACGGTGGCCGAAGAACTGAAAACGATCGTTTTCACTTCGGCGTCCTTCATCACCTTCAAGAGATTGATGGTTCCATTAACATTGTTGTCGTAGTAGTCCAAAGGAATCTTCGTGCTTTCGCCAACAGCCTTCAAAGCAGCAAAGTGGATGACACCACCAATATCGTACTCCTTGAATACCTTGGTCAATTGTTGGTAGTCTCTAATATCCACGTTGAAAAAGGGTACTGATTGTTTAACGATGTACTCGATTCTGGCAACTGCATCATAAGAGGAATTGACAAGATTATCAACAATTACCACTTTGTAACCATGGTTAACGAGTTCAACAACAGTGTGAGAACCAATGTAGCCGGCTCCTCCAGTAACAAGAATGTAAGACATGATTGTTTGATGAAGAAAGAAGCTGAGAATTGGAGAGACGGTGGAGATTTAATACTTTTCGGAGAAATTGCGAGAGACATTACAGATGTAACGTTGCATTTACGTGGGAGGCCCGTGGGGATAACCCGTCCCCATGGGTAGACAAATGTCGTCAGTGCGTGGGGTGTCCTGAAAACAACGCGACAAAAATTCCACCTTCCTGCCATCTGTATACAGGGGCGCCTACTCCAATCAGGTGACATACCATCCAAGAATTTTTGAGGGAGAATATTTATCCGACGGAAGAACGATGGCAGGCCAGACAGTGACGTAACATGATGGGGCAATCCGCCATAGACGTAGGCGTGGGAGGAAAAGAAATGCTCCATCAAGATTACCCCGGACAAATACGAAGGTGTGAACGCAAAGTACGACGGTGAATCACCTGGTCATTCGGAGGTCCGAAATATCCGAGCCAGCCCTATTGGCTGGATGCCTATACCGCATTTAATAAAGTCTATGAAACGGCAGTGGACACTCCCCACAATGCGTCATGCATGCAGCACGAGATGGAGGTGCCCCGCTCCCCCAGACTGGTTGCGAGCGCTGGTAATGGTATTGCGCGACATCCTCCTGGTAGCGGAGGCCTGTGCTCGCGCCCCAACCCACGTCTCTCCACCATTCAGGACAAAACTATAAAAATGCAATGTTGTATCGAGATCTCGCAGCCACTGAATTTTTCTTACTTTCGTCCCCCTTTACACTATAATGTCCGACTTAGTACCAACATTTTCCGACTTATCTTTCTACTCGGACCCCGATGCAAACACCTCCAGGTATCTGCTGCTCACTGAGTTGTACCAGAAGACGTTCCAGGGGAGCCCCGAGTTTTTCGCCAGAGCTCCAGGAAGAGTTAACTTGATGGGAGATCATATTGACTATTGTTACTTCTCGGTGTTGCCCATGGCTCTTGATGCTGACGTGATCATTGGCGTCGGTTCCAGACCTGACCTGTCGATTGCCTTGGTCAACTCTAACCCCAACTTTGCTGCTGAAACCATCGACTTGGACCTTTCGGGTAAAGTCATAGACATTGACTCTTCCAGGTTTACCTGGGTCAACTACTTCAAGTGTGGATTGATTGTGGCCAACAAGTTCATCAACGAAAACCATCCTGACATCACTGGCGGTGGTTCCAAGCCATTGAAGGGATTGAACTTGGCGTTTGACGGTACCGTGCCCACTGGTGGAGGACTTTCCTCTTCCGCAGCCATTTGCGTGGCGTCGACTCTTGCCATCTTGAAAGGAAATGGTGTCAAGGACATCTCCAAGCTGGATCTCACCAAAATCACCGTTGTTTGTGAACATTACGTTGGTGTCAACACCGGAGGCATGGACCAGTGTGCTTCCATCTACGGTGGTAAGAGAAAAACGCTTTTGGTGCAATTCAAGCCAACGTTGGTGGGAATCCAGTTCGAGTTGCCTGTGATCAAGCCCCATGACATGGTGTTCTTAGTGACCAACAGTTTGCTTGAGTCCAATAAGCATGAGACTGCTCCCGTTAACTACAACTTGAGAGCTGTGGAGGCCGCCGTTTCTGCCGAGTACCTTGCAGCCAAGTTTGACTTGAAGTTGACGCAAGACTCCAATTTGTCCACCGGTACCATGAGAGGCCTTGTTGACACCTACTTTGAGAAGATTGCAGGTGAAGGAGAATGGGACACCACCGATCTTGACGTTGGTATCCGTCACTTAAAGTACTTTGTTGACTTGATTGAAACAGACCCCATCTTCACCAAGGAAGAGCGCGTGGGCTTCAGCACTGAAGACGCTGCCAAGGCTCTCAAGCTTACTGACGAGGAGTTCCACCACAAGTTCTTGAGTAAGTTCCCCGTTAGATACGAGAAGCTCAAGATCTACCAGAGAACTAAGCACATTCTTGGTGACGCTCTCCGGGTGCTTGAGTCACTTGAGCTAATCCAGAAGGCGTCTGGCGACTCCTCTTCGTTCTTGCAGGAGTTCGGACGCTTGATGAACGAGTCGCAGGTGTCTTGTAATGAGTTGAACAATGCCTCCACGCCAGAGTTGGAGGAAATCTGCCACCTTGCAACCAGCAATGGATCGTACGGATCCAGAGTGACGGGAGCCGGCTTTGGAGGTTCAGTGGTTCACTTGACCACCGTGGATAAGCTTGACGGTTTGATTGAGGCTCTTACGAAGGAGTACTACCAAAAATACAACTTCAAGCCGGAGCAAATTAAACAGGCCATTGTTGTGTCGAAGCCTGCTACCGGGGCCTGTTTGGTGACGGTTTAAATTACGTACGACTGATGGACCCACCGTGTGGGTCGATAATGACAAAGCCAATGAAGTGGATGTAGAGCCGACCAGAGCACACATGTAGGTGTGCCGACAAGAGCACAGAGTGGGCCAACAAAAGACCGTGCTAGTGCCGACGTGGGCTATAGGCCAACGGCACAGCACGGCCATTCGGTCTAAGGAGAAGGTCTGGCAGCCATGGCGGCTTGAGTGGTACTCGCTATAACCATAACCCAAAACAGACTACGCACTCGACTCTCGCCCCAAACAGACTACCAGCCCGACTCACGCCCAAAATGACGCATTCCCGCTCTCGCCGTAATCCGCGCCATCAGCCGTTCGTGACCCTTAGTCCTTCTCCGGCAGATGCCTATCGCTGGGATCCTGCTCTATCCGCAAGCCATGGTCCCATCAGGCGGTTCACGTGCGAGGCGTAAATGGTGCGATGGGTGGTGCCACTTTTCCCAATCGGGATCCTCGCCCATGGTCCGCCTGGCCACACCTCTCGTTCTCCCAGTCAGCTTACCACCTCTTCATCTCACCATCAGAGTGCATCTCTGACAAGACCATCGTTGTGGCCAAGCGCCGTCACTTCCGGGTGGGGCCCTCACGGTAACTGGTTGCGAAGTGACCTACCGGAAATTCCCGCTTGGGTGATTTTTCGCATCACCCCATTTTAGTGGGTCGTTTCAAGAACATGAGATCGGGTGCCAAATAAAAACATTTTGGCTGCACAACGTCAAATGGTCGTATATATACTGGATTGTTCCACATCATGGCCCAACATCTTTCATTCTGATCCAGCATAAAAATGAACATCCTTCCTCTTGTGGACGTGAACACCACGCTTCCACTGCCATTTTATCCCCACCACATTCCTCGAAGCCCTGATATGCATCTCAACGGCTACATGGTCAACCTGTTTCGGTTGGTCCGCAAGATCGGAGCCGGCACATTTGGCCTCATCTACTTGGTCCAAGATACCAATGGCGTTCAGTACGCTGCCAAGATGATTCTCAAGCATCCACCAAAGGGGAATGACGTGGCCCAGAACAAGCACTTTGTCGAAAGCTCCATCTACGAGTACTTCTACAACAACACCCATGTACACTGTGAGTCGCTCGACTTCGATATCATCAAGGAAGACGCCGTTGATGACCCCTTGCTTCGAGAAGTCTCGTTGCACCTACGCGTCCACCACCACCCCAACATTGCCAGCATCCACCAGGTGCTCAATGTGGATAATTTGGCCTACGTGATTGTTATGGAGTACTTTGATCAGGGAGACTTGTTCTCCAACATCATTGATAAGAAAATCTTCAGCGATCCTCCTGCCCACCAAGATCAACAGCTTCTCATGAAGAACGCCATGGTGCAGCTTGTGGACGCCGTCAGCTACTGTGCGTCCAAAAACGTATACCACTGTGATCTCAAGCCTGAAAACATCATGGTTCAGTATGACGCCAGCCACATCAGATTGCATACCTCCACCTCGTCCATCATCAACTACAAGGAGATCCGGTTGGTCTTGATTGACTTTGGTCTTGCCATAAACAGTGAGTCGATATGCTGCAACTCATGTCGTGGCTCAAGCTTCTACATGGCGCCCGAGAGAATCGTCAACTACAACACCTGTGCGTTGGTGAAGGCAATAGTTGACATGAGACAGTTCCCCTCCGTCGAGCATGCCAGTGAATCAGCTGCAAAGCTATTTCCCACCTTGGCGGGAGACATTTGGCTGTTGGGAGTGTTATTCATCAACATCACATGCTCCAGAAACCCATGGCCTGTGGCCAACATCAATAATCACAATCAAGTGTTTTCTAATTACATCTTGCATAAGAGGGATATCTTGCAGGACATTCTTCCCATATCTCGACAGTTCAACCGGCTCTTGGACGAGATTTTCACCTTGAATCCTAATTCCCGAATTGGCCTTTACGATCTTTACAAGAAGATTGTGCTGGTTGATCTCTACCACGACAAGCCGGTGAAAAGAAGCGCCTGCCAGCTTCATACTCCGCCGGAAAGCGAAAGTGACGATGATGACGGAGACAGCGTGCTTTACATGCAGCCACGCCAGCTCTACACGCCCCCACAATGAGTAACGAATAAACGAGTAACGAGTAAGAGTAAGAGTAGTGAGTCAAGAGTAAGAGCAAGAGCAAAAGTAGCGGAGGGAGGAGGGGGAGGGGGAAGGGGACAAGAGTATGAGTATGAGTAAGAGCAAGAGCAAGAGCAAAATTAGCGGAGAAGCCACGGACAGGGAGAGTAGCAGAGGCCACGGACAGGGACAAGTAGCGGACGACGTAGGACACGAAAGTAGCGAATTACCCAAGGCAGTAGCGACGAGGACAAGGCGGTAGCGAAGGGGACCAGGGCCGAGGGAGGACGCAACCAGGGGATGCAGCCCAGGTTCTTGTCAAAACCCGATAGGAACAGAGGTGTCCGGCACCACGGGAGCTCCGCAGGGCGAGAGCACTCCGAGTCACCGGTGTCCGGCTCCGCCAAGCGCATTGGCACATCACTTCGCCATGCTTGCTCCCCTGAGACGTTCTGGTCGCCGGTGACCAGGAACGTCTATTCAAACGTGTTTGTGACGTCTCCGGTGAGCCAAGACAACACCAGGCTTCGCCATCTTCTCCCTCTGCTCAATCGTGGCTTACAAGTTCCCCACGTCGCCAAGGTGCCCCGGATCTCGGTGCAGGGCGCCTATGGCGGGACTGGCTGACGTTCGGTTTGTTCCGAATCCACCCAATGGAGTAGGGGCTAATTTTGGTCTCCTGTCGGGCCAGATTTTGGCCCCCTGTCGTAACTGCGGAACCGCCCAGGCTGCCCACGACGGTATTTGCGTGCATATGGCCCCACAAGTGGTGGCTGGGGATCGTCGCCTCCGTGGTAAGACGATCTGTGGCCATCACGATCTACACCAAACCAATACTCCTCTTTAGCGCAGCAGAGTCCATCTAGTTTTTGCTCATTAGGGAATAGTTTCCCCACCATACGTTTCGGAGAATGCGGAGTAAGCGGCGGGCGTGATGATGCACGAACAAAATCTTTTCGCACATTAGTCATTCTTATGTAACTGAAGTGCTCCCTATGCTATTCTGGCGCCTACATGCAACGTTGCCATAAAAGCCGCTCGGTTGGCAAATTCAACCTTACTCAGTGCGCCGGAAAAATTCCGTTCGCCGTGCGTCTAGACCTTCTCCGCTTGCTTATTTTACCGGCTCAACTAACCTCCCCAGAATTTTGAGGTCGCCATCCAGGACCGCGATTTCTTGGCCTCTTTACATCATATGTTTGAAGCACATATCATCTAACGTTACCGGACTAATAAGACGCCAACATCAAATCATCTCATGGCCTTGGCTAAAACAGCTGATTTTTAAATGAGATGATGTTATTATTTTTGGCTAATTTTTTACACTCACACGCCGTAGTTTCGGATGAATGTCCTTGCTGAGCTCCGGACATCTTCAGTTTTACCTCGGCCTCCTGGCGTTCGGCTGTCACAGTGCCGCTTCACTAGGTCACCAGCTTAATGCTTAGGCAGCAGAAAAAATTTTCTCCACTATTACGCGTCCCACACCTCGTATCTACCCCATTCATCATGATATTTTGACTGGGGTCAGGCGCGGTATTTCCGTCCCGCACGGCACCACGACATTCCTGCTATTGCGGGTTTGTTCCTGCACCTGAGCTGGCTCTTCCTGCACATGACCCCAGAATCTCATGTTTCCTGCATGGGGTCCTCCGTGGGCAAGATTGTCTGCCCCACACCCCAGCACGAACTGGTGGGGTATGTTCCGCTTCAGGCAGCTCATGCGTTATTTTGTGATATTTTTTCCTGGCTTGGTGGACACAATATCTCCCCAAGGAAAAATTACCAGCTGCATTTTCTCCGTATAAAAGGCCACCAATATTCCCTCCCTCCCCTTCCTTTTTTTTCCTTGTTTGTTGTTATCAACTTTTTAAATATGGGTTACGAAGAAAAACTTGTTGCTCCCGCACTTAAGTTTAAGTCCTTTTTGGACAAAACTCCAAATCTTACCAATGTGTTTCTCATTTGTATGATTTCTTGTATTTCCGGTTTGATGTTTGGTGTTGATATCTCTTCGATGTCTTGTTTCATTGGTACCTCCCAATACGCTAACTACTTTAATAGTCCAGATTCCACTTTACAAGGTTTCATTACTGCATCCATGTCTTTGGGTTCTTTCTTTGGTTCCTTGGCTTCTACTTTCATCTCTGAACCTTTCGGCAGAAGAGCTTCTCTTCTCTTGTGTGGTTTCTTCTGGTGTGTTGGTGCTGCTGTTCAATCTTCTTCTCAGAACGTGGCTCAACTTATCATTGGTAGAATTATTTCTGGTTTCGGAGTTGGTTTCGGATCATCCGTGGCTCCAATTTACGGTTCTGAATTGGCTCCTAGAAAGATTAGAGGTATGATTGGTGGTTTGTTCCAGTTCTCGGTTACCCTTGGTATCTTGATCATGTTCTTCATTTCTTATGGTTTGAGTTTCGTTAATGGCGTTGCCTCATTCAGAGTTGCTTGGGGTTTGCAAATTATTCCAGGTCTCGTGTTGATCATTGGATGTTTCTTCATTCCTGAATCTCCAAGATGGTTGGCTAAGAACGGTTACTGGGAAGACGCTGAAAAGATCGTTGCTGACATCCAAGCCAAGGGTAACCGTGAAGACCCTGATGTTATGATTGAAATCTCCGAAATTAAGGAGCAACTTTTGATTGACGAACACGTTAAGGACTTTACTTACGCTGATCTTTTCAAGAAGAAGTACCTCAAGAGAACCATCACTGCTATTTTTGCTCAAATCTGGCAACAATTGACTGGTATGAACGTTATGATGTACTATATCGTTTATGTCTTCGAGATGGCTGGTTACTCTGGTAACGCTAACTTGGTTGCTTCTTCTATTCAATACGTTTTGAACACCGTCACTACTGTTCCTGCCCTTTACTTCTTGGATAAGGTTGGTAGAAGACCCGTTTTATTGTTTGGTGCTGCTGCTATGTTCACTTGGCAATTTGCCGTTGCCGGTTTGTTGGCCACTTACTCTAAGCCTCTTACCACCGGTCAATTTGGTGATTCTGTTACCATTCAAATTCCAAAGTCTGAAGGTGCTGCTGCCAAGGCTGTCATTGCCTCTTGTTACTTGTTCGTCTGTTCTTTTGCTACTTCTTGGGGTGTGGGTATCTGGTTATACGTCTCTGAGATGTGGGGTGACAATGTTTCGAGACAAAGAGGTGCTGCTCTTGCCACTTCTGCTAACTGGATCTTTAACTTTGCCATTGCCATGTTTACTCCAAGTTCTTTCAAGAACATTGCCTGGAAGACTTACTGTATTTACGGTACCATGTGTGCCCTTATGTTCATCCATGTTTACTTCTTCTTCCCAGAAACCAAGGGTAAAAGATTGGAAGAGATTGCTCAAATTTGGGAGGAAAACATTCCTGCTTGGAAGTCTGCCAACTGGCAACCAAGAGTTCCATTGTTGTCTGACCACGAATTGGGTGAGAAGATCAAGACTCAACACAAGGAAAACGGTGAGATCTTACAGTCTACTAACTCTCAATCTTCTGAGGAAAAGGACAATGTTGAACAAAATGTCTAAATTGCTTGTTTACGATTGATGTTACTAATACCTAATATTACGATTAAAGTGTCTTATTACTGTAGCTGTCTGCCAATAGCCGATGTATCATTTTTATCCTAGCTGTGAAAAGGCGGGGGAGTGACATGTCGTGCGCCGCCCACATTTCACCTGCCAAATTACACTTTCGTAACCGTGCCATCTACACCTACACCTTACACTATGTTCCCAGGCTCAGGAAGAACAACCTATGGCGGTCAGTCCAACGGTCAGTATCAGCAGAACGGGTACCAGCAAGGATACCAGCAAAATGGATACCAACAAGGATATCAACAGGGATACGCTCCTCCTTCGGGGCCTCCTCCCAGTAGTGGCTATTCTCGTCCGCCTTCTGCTCCATCCCAACGGTACTCCCGTCCGTCCACTGCCCCCCCTCAGCAATACTCCCATACTCAATACCAGAGACCCTCGGGGCCTCCTCCCTCCGCGCCCCAGAGCTTTGGTCAAAATACCAATATGACCTACTCCTACTCCAACTGTACTGGTAAGAAGAAAGCGCTCCTTGTGGGTATCAATTATATCGGCTCATCCAACGAGCTTCGTGGATGTATCAATGATGTCAAGAACATGAGTGCGTTCTTGAATCGCAACTACGGTTACTCTTATGATGATATGGTGATCCTCACCGATGATCAGAACCTGCAAGCCCGTCTTCCCACCAAGGAAAACATATTTAGAGCCATGCAATGGTTGGTTCGAGACGCTCGTCCCAACGATTCTTTGGTGTTTCATTATTCCGGTCATGGGGGTCAAACGCAAGACCTTGATGGAGATGAGGATAATGGATTGGATGAGGTGATTTATCCTCTCGACTTCCAGACCAACGGCCACATTGTGGATGACGACATGCATAGTATCATGGTACGTGCATTACCCGCTGGTTGTAAACTTACTGCATTGTTCGATTCTTGTCATTCGGGTACCGCATTAGATTTACCGTATGTGTACTCCACAAAGGGAGTGGTTAAAGAGCCCAATATGTGGAAAGATGCTGGTGGTGATGCTCTCAGTGCGTTTATGAAATATGAAACTGGTAATATCGGAGGTGCTGTGTCTGCTCTTGGAGGATTGGCAAAGAGATTTACCCAGCAAAGTAGTGGTAACCGTCAACAAGTGGTCGCCATGAAAGCTTCCCCCGCTGATGTCATTTCTATTAGTGGATGTAAGGATGACCAGACTTCCGCAGATGCCAAGGAAAACGGTCAAAATACTGGTGCCATGAGTTGGTCGTTCATTCAAGCCCTCAATGAGAATCCTGGGCATTCCTACTTGTCTTTGTTGAACCACATGAGAGCTATCTTGAGTACAAAGTATTCCCAGAAACCTCAGTTGAGTTGTTCTCATCCCCAGGATATGAATATCCGATTTTTGATGTAACCCCACATATTTTACACCGCCACCCCCATACCAAGACTTTCTACACATGAATGTTCAAGAAATTCTGTTATCTCGGCACCCGGTTATGAAGGTGGTTGCGTTTCTGCATATAGACCCCACCCTGATAATTTTTCTTAGCAGCCATTATGAATTAAGTATATAAACAGAATATCCTCTACATGATTTTGAGTAATGATTGGCGATATTGAAAAAAATACGTCGCCTTCAGATTCGACCTCTTCTTCTTTGACCGACGATAGAAAGGGTGAGCCTGGTAATGTCCTCTCTCAGTATACGGAGGCTGATACCATGGAGATGGGAAGAAACTATGCCCAGCAGTTTGGGATGGACACCGATCTTTTTTCCAAAGCAGCTGCTTTAGCTAGAGCTCGATCCGACTTTGAGGAAATGGATTTTCTTACTCAGGAAGAAAAGTTGGCATTGGCTAAGGAAAGGGATACCAGATGGCATATTCCCAAGAAGTTGGTACTAGTAATTGCCCTTGGCTCCATGGCCGCTGCTGTGCAGGGAATGGACCAGAGCGTCATCAACGGTGCAAGTCTTTTCTATCCTGATGCCATGGGAATTCGTGACCATAAGGATGCCGATCTTTTAGAAGGACTCATCAACGGCTCTCCTTATCTCTGTGCTTCTGTAATCGCATGCTGGACTAGTGATTACTTCAACAGAATGCTTGGAAGAAAGTGGGTCATCTTTTGGACTTGTCTTATCTCGGCAATTACCTGTGTCTGGCAAGGTCTTGTCAGCTTACATTGGTATCACCTTTTTATCGCTCGATTCATCATGGGCTTTGGGATTGGAATCAAGTCCGCCACTGTTCCTGCTTATGCTGCTGAAACAACTCCCCATACAATCAGAGGATCTCTAGTAATGTTGTGGCAATTTTTCACAGCAGTTGGGATCATGTTTGGCTATGTTAGCTCATTAGCTTTCTACTATGTTGGGGATCACGGCATTGCCGGTGGTTTGAACTGGAGACTCATGCTAGCAAGTGCTTCCATTCCAGCTTTTATTGTATTATTTCAGGTTCCTTTTGTTCCCGAGTCTCCACGATGGTTGATGGGAAAGAACCGCCACTTAGATGCCTTTGAGTCGTTGCGCCAATTGCGTCACGACGACATCTCTGCCGCTAGAGACTGCTTCTACCAATATGTTCTCTTGAAAAATGAAGGCTCCTATGTAGGGGTTCCCACCTGGAAGAGAATGTTGGAGATGATTACCATTCGGAGAAACAGAAATGGTGCCTTAGGAGCGTGGATTGTCATGTTTATGCAACAATTCTGTGGAATCAATGTTATTGCGTACTATTCGTCTTCCATCTTTGTCCAGTCAGGCTTCAGTGAGATCAGTGCCATGTTAGCATCATGGGGCTTTGGAATGATCAACTTCTTGTTTGCTTTGCCCGCATTCTACACCATTGATACTTTCGGTCGGAGGTTTCTTCTACTCACCACCTTTCCTCTCATGAGCATCTTCTTGCTCTTCGCTGGTTTTGGTTTTTTGAGTGACAATACTGAAGCTCGATTGGGAGTTGTTACCACTGGAATATACCTTTTTGCATGTGTATATTCCTCAGGAGAAGGACCAGTACCTTTTACGTATTCTGCGGAGGCATTCCCATTATACATCAGAGACATTGGAATGGGATTTGCAACTGCCACATGTTGGTTTTTTAACTTCGTGCTTGCTTTCACTTGGCCAAGGTTGGTGTCCGCTTTCACTCCGACTGGCGCCTTCGGATTCTACGCTGCTTGGAATATCGTCGGTTTTTTCCTCGTATTGTGGTTTTTGCCTGAGACAAAGGGACTAACTTTGGAGGAGTTGGATGATGTCTTCAGTATTCTGGCTTTCGAACACGCTAAGCATCAAACAGCGTCTCTCTACAATAACTTTAAGAGAATTGTCCTCAGAAAGCAGGTACAGCCCTTAGATCCACTTTTATCCAAACACTCCAGAACAGCTCCAGAGCATCAATGGATAGAAAAAACCGAGGTTGAACATGTAGAGTGACTATGATCATTAAGTTTCTTTAAACCTGTGTTGCTGATTCTATTGTATACCCTTTGTGTAGATTTGAATTTTAGTACTATCCGGTTTCACCAAATATGATTGAGAGAACCAACGTTCAGTATGCGCCTCATAGTGTTGAGTTCTTGATCTCTAATCCAGCTTTTTAAGTTCAATAATCCAATTCAATGATGG
This sequence comes from Danielozyma ontarioensis, assembly GCA_003706395.2. NCBI lineage: Eukaryota > Fungi > Ascomycota > Pichiomycetes > Serinales > Debaryomycetaceae > Danielozyma > Danielozyma ontarioensis. Next base: position 476,318 of record PPLF02000006.1, read on the forward strand.
GTCACCAGAAGAATAAAGGTAGAAGAAAGAATATGTTCAGCATACGTATTTTCTTTGTTTGTTGCAAAAAGCTCAAATTTTGAGAAAAAAAGAAAATTTGGATAGAAAGTCAAACTCAAATCCTTAGATTTTTAAAGTCATTTAGAGGAAATCATATTTCTCCATAAGACCATTTTCCTCTAAACAATAATTTTTTATATCTATGTATGTTATTATGCTGATTATTGTATATCATGTTCTATAAATATTGATCCAGAATTATCTATTAATATATTTAAACAATACACACCATTTTTAAGAATGGATAACCGTGAGAATATAACTACGATACTGACTTAAAATTAAGTTGTTCTGATAACTTAGCTAAAGTTTAAACTTGTCCACAGCACCATACATCAGTCACGACACCTACAAGCCAGCGTTAATAATTTAAGGGCACCTTACTGGTGGAAGGCCTAGGGCTTTATTTTATTTTTTTCATTAAGTTCACACACTAAATCCGTTTCTCTAGAGACTACTTGCTAGCATACTTAGTGCGACCTGTTACTTTGGTTCATAAAAAGTAGAACAAGACAATTACATCTAACTGTTATATCGAGCATGATTTAAGAAAGAAATTTAATTACGGAAGTGCCCAATCCCACGGAAACTTCATCAAAGGGAAAGGATGTACGGGTGGCATTAAGTATTACAGACTGGCCATCAACATGACCTCTTACTAAAAGCCCCACAATGACCATCCACGATGACTCTTCGATTGAACTTCCTTTGTTGGATGTACGGCAGATATGTGCTATTGAATCAATTCCTCACCTGGAGGCTTTGGCACCACTTGCTCGAGAAACCCTTCGAAGGGAGTCTAGAACTTGAGAAGTCATTTGCGACTACCAACCGGTGAGTGGACCATCGACAACTTGTCTGACAAGGCTAAGAAACGCATCGTGGAGAATGCCGTGGAATTAGGATCCTCGTTCAAGAATATTCGGAGAATGAAGGAAAAGATCCGCTTTCTACCTCTGATCAGTGTGACTGGGAGTTGACGATCGGTAGAGCAAACATAGTTGAACACTGCCCCTACAGTGACGGCCGATGAAAGTAGTTTCTTGTTAGAGAACAAGCCCTAGGCATAGTCGAATAAGATATTTGCGTACATTTCGCAACATTTACCAACATATCCCAAAATCCTCCATTTTGTACCTTTTCACTTAGTTTGCCACTAGGCTTATCAATATACTGCACACATCCCTCACTATATTCGTGGTGGCAAGAAAATTTTTCCGAATCGACGAATCCTTTAGGAGCTACCTGTTTGTCGCCACATGGTAACATGGGCATGCATAATTCTCAAATATTTTTCAGGTGGATTTTGGGTGTCTCTCAATGTGGAAATACCCGAAATCTCGTTCCAACGATGGCACTTACTAAACCAGAACCCAGCTGATCCGATGATTTTCTCTCCTCGCGTCACAATCTTATTTTGCCACCGTAATGCGTCCACATTATGGTAATCATGGGCTTACCGAGTTAGGTCTTACTAACACCGGTGCTTACTGTACTGTCGTTCCCACCTTCAACCCTCTTACGTCGCTCGAGAGGTCGAACCTTTACTATAAGATAGACTTGGATCATGCGTAAAAGGTCTCTCCTCGTACCTTTACCATCCATAGACCGTTTCAACTTCCACGTCTCGGAGCAACCAGCCAGACTGTTCTCGGCCGTAAATCCAAATTTCCCATTTGGGTACATCCACAGTTTAGATTAATATCGCACTTGGCATAGCCAAGAATCATGTGGGGAATGCTGACATATGGTTGCACAACAGGAAAACTAATGAAGCAAAAGTGGTTACCAGATTTTTGCGATGTGGTATAAATAGGAGGCCATGTCCATTGCAATTATTCATCATTTTCACCAATTGAACTCCATCCATACCATGTCCAATATCTTTGTCTCAGGAGCCTCTGGATTTATTGCTCTCGAAATCATCAAGCAGCTTCTTGCTAAAAACTATACTGTTGTTGGCTCAGTCCGCTCAGTTGAGAAAGGTGAGTTTGTAAAGAGTCTTGTGAAATCTGACAAGTTCTCGTATGAAATTGTTCCTGACATTGGCGCCAAGGGTGCATTTGATGAGGCTCTCAAGAACCACCCTGAGCTTGATGTCTTCCTTCACACCGCAACACCTTTAGATCATAAGACTGCCAAAGAAATCGTTATTGGCGCCATTGGGGGTACCAAGAACGCATTGAGTGCCGTCCATAGTTACGGTAATAACATCAGGAGAGTGGTTATCACATCCTCTTTCGCTGCCCACGATGACTTGTCGAGAATTAACGATGTAAATCATGTTGTTACTGAAGACAGTTGGAATTTAGTCGACTTCGAAGAGGCAATTCAGATCACAGACTCCTTCTCTTCTTACATTGCTTCTAAGAGTCTTGCTGAGAAAGCAGCATGGGATTTTGTGGAGGTTGAAAAGCCAAATTTCAAATTATCCGTTGTCAGTCCCGCTTATGTGTTTGGACCCCAGGCTTACGTGGAATCTGTCAAAGACACTTTGAATTCTTCCGCAGAAATTGTGAATAAACTTCTTAATTTGAAAGCCGATGAACCAATTCCTCCAATCTCCGGTGCAAGTGTGGATGTCAGAGACGTAGCTAAGGCACATCTCAAAGCTTTTGAATCAGAGGAGGCAGTGGGAAAGAGACTTCTTCTCGTACCCCAGTTTTTTTCCAGCGATAAAATTCTTGAGATTGTCCACGAACGTTTCCCTGACTTTGCGAAAAACTTGCCCACCGGTGATCCTGACAAGTATACCAGATGGCTGCTTAAAAATGAGGTGACTCGAAAAATTTTCAAAGAGAACTTTTACCTTCTCGAAGATACAATTTACGATATGGTGAGCCAGATTCTTAGTGCCAAGCAATAAATAGTTCTGTGAACCTTAGGTAACATTTGCAGAGCTAGGTGTGGAGTATTTGGAATGTAGGGGGTGAATGGTATCTCCACTCATCTGTTCAAGTTTGAGATTTGGCGTTGCAGTGGGTACTCACTTAGAGATGAAGATCTAAAGAACACATAAATGCAAATTCTCAAAAAAAATTCTAAATTATGTAAATTCTAA